>JAITYT010000330.1:1399249-1430427 GCA_025433975.1 Liostenogaster flavolineata
AGACCGGAGATGGACCGGTCGAGATAACGCCGCGAGGTCGGTAACTGCAGTAATTGTCGGTGATTAGAGGAGTCATAATTACCGGTCCACGTATAACGTTACCGAGTCCATTCATTCTCCGTCCGTTTCCACGTTGGTCTTCCTCTTCTGTCCCTTCGTACGTACGTACGTACGTATCGGTGTACGCGTCGTTGTGCCTCCAGTCGCACTGATTCTTCGACGCTTCGATGAACGACGCGATCGACCAGCCGTAAGCCCCTTGTCCTCCTGCCCACGCCTATGTACGCGTGCATCGAAAGGTGGGTCGCGTCGTCGCTCTGTTTTACTCGCTTTCGCGCCAGAGGTATTCCACTTTCTTTTGGCATACGGCAATCGTTTAGACCACGGCTGTCTTCCGTTTCTAAGAACGGACTAGAGCGTTACGGAAACGTACATCTTTAATTAAAAGTACGTGGTACCAGAATGTTTGCACTCGTAATGTTCGTTATAATTTCTAAGGATATTTTCTTGCGGTTCTTTCCAGATGAACGCTGAAACGATTATTTCTGCGAGATACGTGCGCGTGTCGTTGTTTAACGATAAAAGTATTTTTAAGTTCAAGCGGAGTTCGTATTTTGGGAGTTTCCATAGAAAGGATTGCACGATTTTAGGTTGTTCCTTTTCCGTCGAGATATATTAGGTCTGTTAGTAATCCTGTCCATTTTGAATTAAAAGAAAGTAATAAATTTTTTTTGTTACATTGATTAATATTATGCGATAGCGAAAAGAGTCAGTGTTCGAACTTATGACATTTCGGACATTATTCGACGGAATTTTCCGGTAGACGCGATAAAAAGTCTCCGTTGATAAAAAATAACGAAGGTTGATCCCTGCACTGATCAGCGTAATCTATCAAAGATCGGCGGAAACTTTCCGAACGGCTCGATAAATTACGAATTTATTTATATATCAGTTTCATCCGCGCGAGATTCTTTGCGATTCGGCCGAAAATCGTGGATCCTCGTGTTACCTTGAGAGTCTGCGTACGTTCCCGTGACTCGTAATAATGCGGTCCGAAGTATGGCGAGATCGTAATTTTAAATTTGATGGTAAACGTTTTTCGATGCCGACCGAGCACGAGTGATAAGTACGCGCGCCTACACGTACGAACGCGTACGTAACGCACCTCGACGCAATCAGGTCGATGGAAATTCACCGTGGAAACAGGGAAACCGGTTTTAACGTGCTCGGCCACGCAAGATTTTCGTCCTTTTTTAAGCGTACTCTCGCGCATGCGCGGAGTACGCGTCATTTAAAATCGATGCAACGATTCTCTTACTTTCTTTTTTTTTGCGATTGCGATCGCTGTCATCTTGGCAATCCCAAGATCGAAGTGGAATCGAGGGTTTTTTTTCGATATAAATCGTATCAAGATCGATCGATTTAATCGTTCTTAGAGAGAAAGAGAAAGAGGGAGAGTTCGATTAGAGAACGTACAATTTAGCGATGACATTTTCCGTTCGATTTAATCACTGATATTATTAAGCGACTTGTCGAGCGTCTGATAAATTATGTCAGTATCCTTAAATTAAATAATTTGCCAAGGTATAATTAAGAGTCGATACCGAGAAACCGCTGGAGGAATGAATAATAAAGATAACGCGATCGAAGAATCCTAAAAAAAAATCTTTACCGAGCGGAAAGCAGTCGACGTTTCCTTGTTACACCAACGAAGCTCTAACGCATTGAAATCGACAATATTTCTCCTCTCTCGCGTATCGATCGAAGATCAATAGCAAGATCTTCGAATGCATAAACCGGGAAACATTCGACTTCCTCAAAAACTGCATTTCAACCACACGGAAAGATGAGTTGCTGCAAACGAACAATTTCATCGTCACACTCCACGTTAATCTCGAGCCAATCGACGCGTTTGTTTCGTCAATTTCGTGTCATAATCGTGACAGACGAATATTCACCGGAGATTCTGCCTCCACGAGAAAATTACTACGAGAGACGACTGGATATGCCGAGAGAAGAGGAGAATCGATCCCGAAAGAGTAAGTCGCGTTGCGAGTAAAACGAGAGACTTCCGTGAACTTGGCATCGGCAAGACGCGCGACGTACGATGATCACGGCATGAGCTCACCCTACGGCAAAATCTCGTTCTCCGCTCTAACGATAAGTCGTATATCTCGGCATCCCTTGTCCTCCGCCTGCTTCTTTTCCCTTGCCCCTTCTTTCTTCCTTCCTTCCTTCCTGAATTCCTACTGCTTCGTCTCAGCCACCTACGTCCACGAACTTTTTGACGTACGAACGGCCCACGAAAATTACATGGCAGCGAACTGCAGCCGTAGAAACGAGTTTTGGCATTAGATCGACTCGCGGGCAGCCTTTTCTGACCTTGCCGCGCGAAAGACGTTACGCATAAAATATAGTCGGTGCCGCGTTCTCCCCCGAGATCCGTCGTAATTCTTCTTCGTAAACGCTTCTTCCTTCCTTCCTTCCTTCCAACCTTTTTTCCCTCTCTCGAGGCTCGATCTGGATAAGATCGACGATCTATAACGCTTCGACGCTTCTTCTGCGTTTTCTTCCATCTCCAATTCGCCGAATAAGAAAATCTTAATAGAACGTTATCGATGTCGTACAATTTCTTCTTCTTTGTGCAATATGTATTCGTGCTTTATGGTATGTCTCCAGTGCCATCGTCGCGATTGAAACAACTCGAACACAAAAATAAATGGATTGTTAGCCGAAAGAATAAGCACCGGGGCGAAGCTGGAATTTGGCCTCTACGGGAAACCAGCCAGATTCTCCATTGGACGATCAACGCGATAAGTGTCGTAATCGAAGAGCCAGGAGATTTAGGTGCGGAACGTATCCAGCTAAGGATTACGGCGATATCGAGTAATTTTCTCGATAATTAGATACGACATGAGCGCAAGAGATGGGACGTGTTCGACCTGTCCGATGTAAAATGAAGGACGTGCGTGCGATAGACGCAATCTGTACGGAGAGAAGTAGAAGGAGATAGGAGCACTCGTTTATGCATACACGCTTGACTTTACGACGCGCGATATTCCCCGCGACACAGCGAAATCCTCCGTAACCTATCACGGTTTATCTCGCCTCGTTGAAATTTCTCTAATTCTTTACAACGTCTTCTTTTTCTTTTTCCCATGCGTTTTCAACTGAAATACACTCGAAAATACCACAATTTCGAATTAGATCGAAAATCGTTCCTTTGTTCCACGTAAGTCCGAAGTTTCTTTCTAACCATTGTTCAGTTCGTTACGTTGAACAGGTTGTTCGGAAAGTCATTTCGTTTTTTCCAAACAAAATAACATAAAAATATCGTTTTTTCATAAAACAAAAAACGAAACGACTTTCCGAACAACCAAGTAACAGTTTCGTTAAACGGCATGCGTAATTGTATTAAAAACATTTAAGTTATCCGCTTCTAGGATGCGTCGTGACGAGACGTCCGTTATATTTAATGCCTGACTGTATAAAGACCCGTAAAGACCATCATCGAGGCAAGGAAATTACTTTTTAAACGTTCTAAGCCTAAAGTAGGTTTGAGTTGCTCTCGTGAGTTGCTATCCTCGTTGCCGATATCGTCGATAAGGGCTCCCTGACAAAAACACGACGCGATGGCAGATGTTGCGTGGTATTACAAGAGTCGATTTTTTCGATATCATCGCAGGAAGAATGTACAGCTGCCATATATGGCGTCCGATCGTCATATAATCGATATAATAAGCAACGACTATTATACGTATCCAAATTTCATATTCCCTGTTCTACAGTTCGCTCCATATGCTCCACAAATTTACTTTCATTCTGTTCAAAGAGGAGTGCGAAATCCTGTTAAAGTACGATACGATCGAGCTCACTTCGAACGGAATATTCGAGGTCCCTTTGCTCTAGACGACTTTTTCTGTCCGGCGAATTGGCAACTGGAGACGATTTAGCGCCGATTTAGTGTCTCACGGACGTCACAAAATTACTTTAGATACGAATTCTCGTATCTTGGCTTTGTATCTGGTAAATTTCTCTAAATTTCAAAATTGAGCTAAAAACGTCATCGCGTGTTCCAAGAGACGCATGTCAACGCCCCGAAAGTACCCCTTTTGATCCTTTGAAGCTATTGCATCGCTTATCACGCAAGTAAGACTGTTCGAATGCATCCAAAATAAGCATTTCAGTAAATTTCTAAAAATCTCGAAAAATAGAGCTGGAAACGTCGTCGCGTGTTGCGAGAGACGCACGTGTCAACGCTCGTATCTCGTATCTCGAAATCGAAACGATATTTACACACGATAATTTGTGACAAGTTCGCCTGCATCCTGGCTTCTAAAGACGCATTCATGGTTTATTCGGACAAGTATGGCGATAACAGGTTATTTCGTGCCGTCCGCTCGACTTCCTTCGGCAATGGGCAAACCTCGCGCTGCTTTTCGTGCCTGTTGCAATCACAGGGAACTCCCCGCTTGATCTAATGTCGTAATAACTCGAGATGAACGTCGATCGAAAGCCGGACCATCGCGAAGACCTCGTTTCGATCCGGTTCGCGTCTCGATAGGAGCGAAACCTCGTCCTTGAACGCTTATTCGCGTCAATCGCGTTATTCGTTCGATGTAACGTCGCGGGGCCTTATCCGATCGCGATCTCGTGCGATACGCGAACGAGGACCGAGAAGACGGCGAAAGAGTGGACGAAAAAGGAAAAAACGGAGCTTCGAGGATAAGAGAGGAGCGGAGGGGCTCAGGGGGAGAGGGGAGGCGAGTCGTTGGCCTCTCGTGACGTCACTGGTACACGCTCGCGAAGATCCACGCGCGATTCGTAGTGGTGGCAGCGTGGAAGCGTAGAGAGAAGAGATAAAAGGAGGACGTCGAGCGTGCCTCGTTTCGTGGATGAGAGAGAGAGAGAGAGAGAGAGAGAGAGAGAGAGAGAGAGATGCCGCCGAGTAGGAGGGTCGGGGCAAGAGGGGAAGCATTATCCTCCCACGTAGCTCTCCGGGACGGACCACGAAATTCCGCAGATAAAATCGACCGCTCGCTTCGCCGAGCAATATATTCATAATGGTCCGTTTCTCTCGAGGGCTCTCTTCTCTCTGCTCTCCTGCCCTTCTCCCCGATGCTTTTATCTCTCTCTCTTTCTCTCTTTTTCTCTATCTCGTTCTTTTTTACGTTCTAGGAGAATTTTGGTACACACAGTCGTTCGACTTTCTTCGTCCATTTGGCGCGGCTTTTAAAACAATTTCGCGAGATACATCGAGATTCTTAAATCGATCTTCTTTTTAGTTTAGCTAGCTTGGGTCGAATCGATCGGTTCGATAGCGAAGGATTTCGAAGCGAGACCGACGAGTATCGATGATCGAGACTCTCGACGTGCGTTCGTGGCGCGTGTTTGACCTTTTCGAGGGGAATCTCGTTAGAATACGTCGATCGGTTTACTCGAAGGATCGCTCACGGTGCAAAGACGCGCTAGAAGCGACGATACAAAGGCGCGTGTTGCAACTGTGTGCGTAAAGGCGAAGCCAACCGAACCGTTCCCCTCTCGAAAGGCTTCTTATGCCTTTGAGTCCTGGTGGACCATATTTATCCGTATAAACTCGTCCCTATTTACAAGGGGATTTAATCGTTTATAGGTATCGCATTGTATTAAGTTTACCGGAAAGTTCCGTCGTATAATGTCATCGGGAACTTCGACGTCGACTCCTTGGACCACTGCATATATACGACAAGAGACGGTCAGCAGCCATAAAAAATATGCTATTCTGTAAATATTAATTAATCTATCGAAAAACATATTGGAACTTTACTCGACTCTTTCCTTGTCGAATCATCGAACGAAGATCGATTCGTTCGGTATCGTATCGATACCTCCGCCATTTTGGATAGCGGACGCAAGAACCTCGAAACTTACGACGACAGAAACGATTAAAACCGACGGAGAAGAAGAGACCGATTCTCACCGCGAAGATCGCAACGGTTAATCGTCCGACGATCGAACGATCGGGCGCGAATCGAGCTGGAAAATCGGTTGTCTAGGCGTACGGGGAACTTTCACGAGGTGGTAGGATGCACGAGAAGGCGGAATCGGCCGGCGACGGAGACGTCGGCGCGGCTTTTTGCTCTGCCGCACGAAGGAAGGGATTATAAGGTGTAAGATCGATCGTCACGGGAAGATCGAAAGGCCGGTGGGCGTGTTACGACGCTCGTCTCCGGGTAAATAACGGATCGTTAATGAGCGAGAGACCAGATGATAATTAGAGATTCGCACGGTGAGTTTCCGCATGGAAGAACGTCTGCTCGACGGCGCTCAGCCCGAAGACCTTTCGCGGCCGAAAGGAAAATGGGATCAGATAAAAGGGGGACGCGCGGCTATTCGGTATGCAGCGATGCATTCATATCGATCGAGACATGCATATGCAGCGATTCGTCCGCGAGTGCGACGACGTACGCGTCCTATCTCGCTCTCTTTCTCCTTTGCGTACGAACGGATGAATATGCCTCTGTAAAATAGCTCCTATCGTTGACGCCATAGGATTCACGACGTTTCTTCGAAAATATTCTATGCGAAAGCGTCTTATCCCAGTTCGATCTTGTCCGATAGGATATTTCAAGAACGGACGAACTTATGCCTCCTTTTGGATCGCGAAAACTAACATATACTATATTTATCCGAGATCGAGATTCTAAGCCATGTGTACCACTTGTGGTACACGAACATAAAAACGACGAGAGCGCAATAAAGAGCTGACGAATAACTGTGAGTTGGCAATTGGACGTGACGCGTGCCGCCATCGGAACGTTTCACCATCGCTTATTCGCAGTCGTTACTCGTAACGTCGCCAACGTCGCGATTTTAATTCCAAGAGTTAAAATATCCAAATAAAATATGGAAGTCGACACTCATCGATCGCGTCTTCGCGATAATCGACTGTCGTCCGTTGGAAAACGACCCCGACATCGTCCACCGGGAACGTGGGATATCCTTTGGGATAATCGGTTGGGAATCGGATAGGCCAACGCGCCGTTGAGTTTAACGACGGAATTAAAGGCGCTCGTTGATTAAACGTTCTCGCGTTTAATCGCCTTTTCGACGATTATCCGCGCTCCTGCGATTTTCAAAGCGATGCGTAAAACTGCGCAAAATCACGACTACGCCGAGATACGGCTATTAACGCGACGCCGTCGTCTTCTAACCACGGCGAAAACTCGGCAAAGTCTTCGTCCGGCACGCAACCGCAACCGCAAACGACGACATCCTGCGCCAGCCGCTTACGTCGGTAATTATATCGTAAGTATTTCTGCGAAATGTCGCGTGCGCAACTCCTTTTCTTCGCCGATACGCGCCTTCCTCCGTTCTCGAGCTCGAGACCGATGAGCCTTACGCAAAAATTCACGTTACGAGACACCCGCGAAGAGGCGGCTGAAAAAAGCGATGAGAAAAAATCGTTTGCGAGATGCCGCGATTTTATCGAGAGCGAGGCGCTTGCTCTAACAACCATGATAATTATACTTCGCTAACGAGTCGTGACGTAGACGTATATATTTTTTCATTCATTTTTTTTACCAATAGTTACAACGTCTCCGTATTTTTCGAGGAATTCGAATGAACGCGCGATTAAATTCATCGCGAGTGTTGGACATTTTCATTTTTTTTATTCTAGATCGTTAGAAAGAATTATAGACGGTTCGTAACATGAATGTTCGCGTCGTTCTACGAATAGCTTCGCTTTGTTCGTATGGGGTAATCTCGGTGACCCAGTTTCGCGTTGATTTGAATTTCCTGCGGTTCGCGCTAGGAAAATTATATACATATCGGCTTGGACGGAAAGTTCCTGCCGATTCGGAAGCAAAATTGAAACGCAGCTCATTTAATTAAATTATATAGGTGCCATTCTCCATTTTTATGCAACTTCTGCGAAAAATTTTACTAAATAAATTTTTATCTCGATTGAAAAATTGAAATTTTGTCTCATCTTCTAGTTTTTCGCTGAGAGATGGGAACGGTAGTGGAAATGGTAGTAGGAAGGGTAATAGGGGGAGGTAATGGGGGAGATAGCGTGGGTAATTGTTAGAAGAGTGTTAAATCTTTTTTCTTCTTCAAATTTTCTTAATTTAACGTCGCAATTTAATTTCTATTTTCGATCTGTCAACGTCGATACTTCGTTCAAGGTCCTTCTTCTTTAGAATTTATCAATCCAGGTGCACTCGAATGCAGAAAAGCTCTCTACAAGCCGTCGGATTCTTAAGACTTCCCTAATAAAATCGCAAATTTCCCTCTGATTTGAAATCGAACCGTTTGAACGCTCGATACGTTCTTTTTCTCATCTACGCTTCCACCAGGAGTTATTCGTTCGACTTTACGAACCGTCGACGAATTGCCTTCGGGTTGGCGAGAGTTTCATTGAAATCCGACGTGGAGTCGAGTTCGCGGATACATACGCACGCAGAGGCTCGACGAGGCGTGCCGTATCATTCTTACCAGCATGAATATTCACGGTACTCGGATGAGTCGTACGAACGTGAGATACGTGTATCTGTCGTCGTTTCGCACAGCCGAACACAAAAGTACAGGCGTCGTTTTTGTCCAGCTACGACGAACGCGTTAATCGTAATGTTTAATAGCTAATCGACGATCGCGCGGGAAGAAGAGGACAAATTTATCTTTAAATAAAAGTATTATTTTATTAAAGTTAATAATAAATTATAATAAAATATGAATGAAAAGAAACAAGAGGAGATAAGAAGAGGACCAAATTGGTTGGGGAAATTCGAAGTTGGAATTGAAGAAAGTTACAAGATAGCAGTTTTCACCCTTAAATTCAAGAGCATTCCATAAGGAAATCCCGAGTGGGCCACTGGCACGGAGACAGAGAAAATCCGATCGTACAGGTTCGGTTCACGCGCGTAAACAGGACGGCGTCTTTCGATCAAGTTACCGATAAATCAAGTAAACTAAAAATCGATTAATCGCACTCGTAACGTAATTTAACGTATCGCGTTCGACGAATAGCACAAATCGACGACTTAGCATTCGTTGAAAGAGGTCAAGCAACTTTCTTGCCCGCGGTTGACAAAACTATCGGATCGAAATCTGCGATCTTGCCCAATCGATAAGCCTGGAAAAATGAGGTCCAGTTATCCCTAGACTAGCTCGAGTAAATATCAGTTACGAAGCGGAAGTGAATCGATCGATATTAATCACATTCTCGGTACGGCATTAATCGTGGCGTGGAATTAACGAGAAAATATCTCGTCGATTTGCATAGGCGAGGCGTGCGCGCGAAACAAGAAAAAAGCAAAAAACAAGGAGGTAAAATAAGTACTACAAAGAATCGTCGCGTACCGAGTATCTATCGCCCGGCGGTGCAATCGCGCGGTTATCTACGCGAGGTCGGCGACGTTTAATAATGCTCATAAATCCATAAAGCGCTTACTTGAACCGGAGAGGCTGGAGTGCGTGCGAAGGTCCCACGATCGAAATCCACTGACCATTTATCCAGGTAGAACGGCCGCTGGAGTTCACTTACCGGCTGCAAAGATAAAGAACGAAACATTTAGTGGGGAAAAAACGTCGAGCTCGGACGAAAATAAGACCGGCAGGAATACGACTTCGATCCACGGAAAAATAAGAGAAGCGAATGGGAGAATAAAACGTGTTGAACAGTGAGATAAAAAACGTTGATAAGAAAAATAAGACCGACAAGGGTACCGCTTCGATGCGCGGAAAAATTCGAGAATGAAATAAGACAAAATTGATAAGGAAAATAAGGCTCGCTGGAAGGGGAAATAAGACCGCGTTAGAGAAAGAGAGAGAAAGAATAAGAAGGAAAAGAAGCGGTGAGACGTTTGGCGTGCGCGTCACGCAGGAGGCGCGCGGGCGCAAGTAGGTAAAGCGCGTGTATAGACAGGCGCGGCCACGATGCGCCCCGGTAAGAGGAAGACGTGATCGATGCCCGTGGGATGCGAGGGCGTTCCTGGTGCGGGAGGCGCTCGAGACAAATGGACGTCGCGCGTCTCCCGACCACGCCTTCCCGCGGGAGAAGAAACTCCGTTGCGTGTACCGTGCCCTTGCCGCCGACGCTCCTCTCAAGGGCCCGCTCCTACCTACCTACCTACGTAGGTATCCCAATACTCGAAGCGCTCTGGCGCGTGTGCGAGCGCGCACACCGACCTTCCATCCGGCTATTCGCCACTTTCGATCCTCGCCATTCCACCTACGATACTTCTTCCGAGAGACGGGGCTCGAATACGTAAGATAACTTTCCATTTTCGTCCTTTTCGTCGCTATCTCCAACCGTACGCCAGTCTTATTCGTATTCCCCGTTTACCCAACAGTCGAGAACCGCGTCTCCAGAAGACTTCTTGGCTGATCGATGCGCATCCTATTTATCTCGCTTCCTTCTTATTTCTCGTACTTTCCAATCTTATTCTCGTCTTATCCTGGGCTGCGTTTTTCCGTATCTGTACGTCGAGGAACGTTAACGACGCAAATATTACGTTTTGTGGGAACTATCGCATTGGACATCGTTGGGGTTTAGGCCGCTTCGAAAAAAAATCAATGGCGTTGAAGATTAAGTTCGGCAAGGCGTCGCGTGACCGACGAAATGACGCGTGCAACGAGAACATAAAGAACTAGAAAATTGGCAGTGGCCGCGACTGACAAACAAGTGCCGCGTGCGCAATGATCTTGACGATCGAGATACACTTTCGAGTCAGCCGCGGTTCTCACGAATTTCCACGTGTATTTACGTATTCGTACTTTATCGCGTGCGCGGTTTCATCTTTCTTGATAAATTCAGGCAAAAAGATTTTGAAGTTTCCTTTAGAATTTTCTACGTGCAGCCGAGCAACTCAACAACGTCATTACGATCGTAAAAAACAGACGATTTAGAGCACCGTCGTTAAGACAAGAAAAAAATAGAGAAACGTGAAATCTTCGTTTCGAGGCGTTTCGAATTTCTCCATGACCAAAAGAACGCGAAAGATTCTCGGTAGTTCGCTATTTCTTCGAATTTCGAACGAAAGGAACGTAAGAGCGCGCGCAGGAACTACGTCTAAAAATAAGACGCCGCGTGTAGTGGAAGAAAAGTGGAAAAGGTAGACGAGAGCAAGCGCGGCGCAAAGTCCGCGCTATATAAATTCAAGGGAGGCGCAACGAGTTACAAACAAGGCGGACGATGATAAATATTCAACGTCCAGCGGAAGTAACTTCGCCAACGGTCCCGCGCCATTTACCTCGCTTGGCTTTCGTACCGGCGCTGCTTGGATTTTCGTTAAATTCCCGTGGTGTCGTTCTTTTCGTGAAAAATATTCAAAGTCCCGTTCGGTCTTTCGTTCGACGCATAATACCAATGAAAAATGTTTCTGTCGATGAAACTGTCGGCAGGTAGGACGACGTATGTCCCCGTACCGTGAAGTGCACTAAGCCTATACATATTTATGAATGCTGAAAGGTATCACTTATGTCGTCCCTCTCTCGCTTTAGTAAGATCCTTTCCAATGTAATTCGTTGTTGCTCCTTTCGACGATTAAGATCCGATCGTAGCAAAACGGTCTTCGTAATGCGATAAAGTAACGATAAAACGTATTTAACACCGGGATGATCGTCTATGTATTTATGCGTTACGCGTTCGATGTTTCATCGAGTTTAGTATCGCGGGAGTCAACTCGCATCTGTCTCTAGTTTCTTAAATCGACTCGAGCGGTCTTTGCTAACGGTGGCGATACGTGCGACAAATCTTACTTCCAATTATCGACGATTCGAATAAATTAGAAAGGAAATAAAATATCGGAAGAATGTTTCTTCACGGACTCTATTCATTTTATGTCTGTAAGTGACTTTCGCTCGGAGTTCGTCGATACTTCGAACGACGGACCGCTTCGACTTTCACGATTATTTTAAGCTCGCGACACGGTCGGACGATTAACGCCTGAACGCCGTCGAAAGTGAAATAAATTAATCGACTACCCGCAGAAATATTGGGTCGGCAGCTAAGTGATCGCGGATTTTGTCAATAGATGGTCTCGCCACGTTCTTTTGATTCGTCAACGTCTTCGAAGCACCCAACCTATATTGTCTTCTTCTTGTTCGGACCTTGCCTTTAATATAGTAAAAAAATTGTATCGACTAATAATTTAGTTTCGAAGAACAAGACGCGCATTTCGGACAGATTTTATCGTGTTATTTCCGAAAAGACAAGAACGCATCGCGAGCACGGAAGAAGTTATGCGCCGTATATGAGAATGAAGCCTCGAAGGAAAGCCAGTGTCGACATTGGCTCGTCGAATTTCGTTCTGATGATTTTTCACTGAAAAAGTGAAATAAATTGATCGAACGCACTCGCAGAAATGTATAAAGAAACGATTAAAATAAAAAGCATGTAAAGAAATGGTGATCGAGTGGTTAAAAGGATGCCGATGATGGTGTGCTTGTCGACGAAAGGAAGAGTGGCAAAGGATGGCGACTGTCGGGACGGAAACTTAGCATCGCGCTAAGTATCGATCGTCGATTGGAATACGAGGGCGAATGACGAGACTGAAGGCTGGAGAGGGAAGAAAGACGAGGACTCTTCGAAGGAGGAACGTCGTTAATTGCTTCCGCCCTCGTTGAAGTCAGTCGCCATTAAACCGAAACTGAAAACTTACGAAGACGAACGCGCGCGGCCCTCGAAACGCCTGGGAATCCTCGTAAATTCTCGAAAATACGGAGTGCCATAAATTTTCCTACTTACTCTTTGTCCTCGCTTTTCTCGCGCCCTTTAGAAATCGTCGAAACGATTATCGGTCGTTATCGCGTTGACGTTAAGAGGCCTTAAGGTGACCTCGATCAACGAGATTTCGCCTTGACGAACGGTCTACGTATCGCGCGTATACAGATATTTTTTCGCAGGTGCGTTTGGCACGAAGGGAAGGAAGCAACTCGACCATCGTGCGTAGAAGTCGTTGAACGAAGGATGGGAAGATCGATCGACTTGCACTTGGGTCTTTTTTCCTTTCTACTTTCTTACCTTTTCGTTTTCTTATCCCCTCGTCTTTCTTTACTTCGCTCGTCGCTGTGATCGTCACGTGCTAACTTTGTCTTCTTGAAATTTACCTGAAATGCCTGTTTCCGTCGTATAGACGTTACATTTAAGGACCTAAAGCGTATTATCGCTCCTTTCGAAGACCTTTGGCAAACGAACGCGTTAATACCGCTTCGATCGATAAAAATGGAGGAAGAAATTTCGTTTTTTATGTCAGATTAGAGTTCAATCTTTTTTTACAATGAATAAACTCTAATCGATTATATATTTTCTATCTTATTCGATGATCTTTTATCATCTTTCTGGCAACATTATGATTTATTATCGTAATACTGAAGAAATTTGTAAAAAGAGCAACGCCATTTGTTTGTGAAAACCAAAATTACTATTTTGCCAACACAATGCTACGAAAGCATCAACGCTACAAAGACAAAAAACAAAGAAACCTCGTAACAATTCGAAGCGGGACGATGAGTCGTCGAGGACCGTCTCGAAAGAGCTACGTTGATACGTACGCAAGTTGGTACTCTAGGGGAGATCGAGGGACAATGGCGAAAGGGGACGACGCGCCTCGACGCCTCGGATTTGCGTCTCGTTGGGGCCGTCGGACCACCCAGGGAGCTCGCGCCGCGTCCAAGGGCGCTTCGGTCTATCATGGTGATGCGGTAAGGGCTAACGATAGCGAAAACCTGTCCTAACAGCGGTCGGTCCTGCGAGATAAGGCCACGAATGCAGGTGTTTAGGTCCTAGGGCCAGTCATCGTATTGTCATTACTTACTCCAACTGACATCGAGCCTCGTTCGGTCTTTAGACGCTGCCAGTGGCGACGATAGTCGCGTCGAGCGAACACCCTTCTAAACATCCAAAAGATTCTGCCTGCATCGAAGTGCCTCGTAGATATTTTGTAGCGTCATTGAGCATCGTAGATTATGTCAGCGACTAGGTGCCAAGAGGAGAGGTCTTCGAATAATTTTAAACGACGTCGAAAGGCCCTTTTCTTAATTGTTACGGAGAGCCGGAAAATAACGTCGTATTTTTTTTCTCGAATTAATAATATACAATATATTATTAACCCTCCTAGCGCCGGCGTCACAAATGTAAATTTATTTTCTAATTTATAAGCTCAATTCTATATTGTCATTTCCTTTCTAAGATAATTCTGTAAGATAAGCTGGCAATTTTCGCATGAAATTAGACAATTCGGCATGACACTTAAAATATAAATACAATATAATATATTTTATTTCGAATCATCGACGTAATCAATGAGTAAACATTCGATTTTTCAATCTTCATCGTTTCAATCTTGATATAAATTACTCGATACGTTACTTTCATCGTAAATCAACTCGATGAAAGCCTGATCGACGGTGCTACTCGTACCGATCGTAACATGCTCGACGGTATCGCGGAGGCACGGTGTTTTACATTTTTAAGATCACCGCGAACGATGTTAAGCGGAACATTTCTTAGACACGAGTTTTCGTCGTAGCGAAAGAGCCACGGTTACGTCAGGCGAATGATCGTGTTAGTGGTCTTGTAAGTTACGTTCGCCTCTACGGAGATAGGAGCTACGAACTCGGCGAAGATTTAACGTCGGCTATCACGCGATTCGATTCTCGAGCGTTTCGCATGTGGCAATAATCCGATCACCTGCCTTCGGTTTACCTTCCAGAAACGAGTCTCGATTCGATCGTTGGACGATACTACCGTGGCGCACGTATTGCCGCATTAGCGACGCACACTTAACAACGCGGTAGGTATTTTCCTACCTTCCACGGGTAACCGTAGACTTCGAACGTTAGGCGCACGAAAATGAGCTTCTTAAATCGGTCAATTTGCGCGCTCCATCGGCGCCATGAGTTCCGACAGAAAAGCGAATGATCGGGAAACATCCGTTTCGCCTTCGAGCAGTCGAAAGTTCGTGATTTTATCCACCAACGATTTAAATACATCTATGCGTTCGATATAATTTTAATTCAAGTATCGATTTCGTAAGAAAATGTTTCTTCCGTATTTCTTGTGTCGTTCAAGAAAGCAACGTCACGATCGTCGATGTTGCATCCTTCCTTTTCGAGTTCTTTTGATTATTTGTTGTTAACTATATCGAAGCGAAATATTCAAATTAAAAATTGTACATTAAATTTTATCCCATAGCTTTGTTCTATCAAGAAGCTTAATGCTGTGAGATCACCGAAACATCGTCGTAGAAAAAAGTAGAAAATTGTTTAACTACAAAATTCTCTAATCCTGTTGCATGTTCACTTACGTAACGAATAGAAATGGTTCATTAAAGTGAATTTATTCAATATAAGCCACAATGGTGAGAGTAAAACGCGTGGTTAAGTACAGTTACTCCGCTAAGTGACTCGACGACTCGACGTTATCCGACTGACTAAATAATTTTAGGCCTAAACGAGAGAGCGAAGTGATCGAGGGCTGAGTATTTGCGCAGATCTAAGAAAATATTTACGATTATGCGGGCTGTCTGCATCCCCAGGCTCGAGTACAAAAAATCACAAAAACACAATCTGCAATATTGAACAAATCCTTCGAAATTGACGAAAACAAAAAATTTAATTCGTACAGTTCCATAATATAATTTTGATTTAATTTAAAATTATCAGGTCAGTCCAAAAGTTCGTGCGCTTTTCTGGGAATGCGTGCATGCTATTAATATTAAATATAAAATAATATTAATAACATATTCACTCAAGTAATAATTAATATTAATTCCAGTTAATAATAATAAACAAATAAATTCAAATTAAATCAAATATCGATGGAGTACCTGTTGACGTTTGTTTTCATAAATTACGAGAAACGGTTTTCCATGTTACCTCAAGCTCGGAGCAGCGAACAAATTACCCTGACCGATAAGGAATTGGAACTTTAACTGAATTAATAGACGCGGAAGGCAAATCGCTTCGAAGCGAAGATCGTAGGCGTACGCACGGGCTCGCGATCCAGCCGTCGAAATACGAACACCTGTACGCGTTGCGGTCGTTTCGTGATTCCTGATCGTTCGATGAACGACACGCGCTTACATACGAGAACGTCGCACGCCACGACGTGGACCGTGCCTATCTCGATCGAGAAAGGCGCGCCTACGCTGACGTAACACGAGCTTTCACGACCCGACTTGACGCTCCTACGAGACAACGATCTTGACTCACGTTGTTCACGGGGATTCACGAGATATCAAGCTGCGCTTTCCGTGGCGAGACGGTCGACTGAAAGAGCCACGCTTATTTTCTACATTTTCTCGAACGTTGCGCGCTTTTTTTTCCTCCTCGTTCGACGCACTACGCGGCGATATTTAATATCGAAAAGCGACATTGCGAATGTATCTCTACGTGTTGAGGCAATAGTTTAATGCCAATCAGCTGATCGAAAGATCGTTGATAACGTGATTACGTCGTCGACTGAAAATAAAAACGTATTATAAAATTATTTGTTTTAATTCGACGATAAAAAATACAATGTTAATTTCCGGTCCTCTTGATATCTATAAATACAGGGTGAGCCAACTTGGACTGACCGATGCAAAATGCATATAACAGACAGACGCAATCGCGCGTCGTAAAGAAGAAAAATAAATCCGTAATAAAATGATAATTTTATTTAAAATTCAACGTAAGGAACGAGCGTAAGGATGAAGTCGACATCCTGCGAATAAAAGCCGAGCAATCGTCATTTCGGAAATAGCCGGAGCTCGTCGTCGTTGAACAACGGAATTAATTTTCGGCTAATCAACAAAATCGAGCGTCCGAGTACCAAAGGACGTTCCAAGGGAAATGGGAGAATGGCAAAAGCGGCAGTGGTAACGGTCGCGGCAACTGGATTATTATAGCTTCTCCTTCCCCGCTCCACTCGCCGCCGTCAGCTTACCGACTGTACTTCGCGCGACGCTTGGAAACCGGGACGAGGGGAGAGTTAACACAGATAACGCGTAACATCGCGCGAACAAGCGCCGAGGAACTATTCCCTTTATTTTCATACTGCTCGTCCAGATTCGAAAGTCTCGCTTGAATTTATTAACCTCGTTACGCGCGACCGCCCCAACGGGACTCTCCTGATGAGGAGGAAGACGAGAATGGATGAGAGCCGCGATCGAGGAGAGAAGGACCGAAAGCTCCGTGTAATTTAGGAAACGCGACCACGACTACGACGACGACGACGACGACGACGACGACGGTGCGAATAAACCGTGAGGGAATAATTCGAGTCTCTACCGTGAAGATTCGAAGCGTATCGAGACGTAGGAATATCGAGTACGTTGGTACGATTCGATCGACTTTCTTTAGCAGGTTGGCCGCCATGTTGGTCGCGCCTGAAATGTGTGATGATAATCGTGGAATTGTAAAAATTCAACGAACTTTAACAAAATTGATTTTACATTAGAGAGACCAGGAAGTAAAGCATTATTTCGTGTCGTAACATTCTATTCTATTTTTAAAAAAAAAATAATATTATTCAAAATCACGAAATATTTAATTTCCATCATTTTTGACCATCTCTTCCTATCTATTTTGTAAATTATTGTCCACCACGTATGGATGCAGAGTGACTCAAACTAGATGGTCTGAAAACAATGGCGGAAATCCTGATCTTTCTAATATAACTGTATTTATTATTGTTTTATCGTTGCGCGCTTAAAATAATGACAATACTCTCGTGGCGCCCCGAGGAAAATCTGCGAATTTGGCGTGACGATCAACGCGTTAATCTTCCTCTTCGTTTCCTTCAGTGCCATTACTTTCTATCTTTATTTTCTCCTCCCCGTATTTATGAGATTCGTATCTCCCTAACACAATTACATTTTCCAAGCACGCGATTTTTTATCATCGATAGGAAGATCCATTGTCCTAGCTGTGAGGTCGTCTAACTTCTTATTTTCTTCCCTTTTCAGTGCCTTCGGCGCGAATACGTCCACGCGTCGGCACGGGAATCCATTTCGAAAAAATTGTCTGGAACCGACCCGAAAAGGAAAATGGCGGCTCGAAGGAAAGCGCTTAGACTGGCGCGAAACGAACGGAGGAGAAAGGGGAGGGAAAATAAATAGCTCGCATCGAACGAAAAATCGAAGAAGGAGGCGAGTTTGGGAAATCTCGAGGTTCCGTCGAGTCATGGCGACGGCGAAGGTTCCGCGCACGCGCCTTCGGTGCTCCGCCGGAGCGAAGCGTGTCCCGTGTCACGCTCGGCGCACGGCCGTGCTCGATCGTGCGCGCCTGCGTGACCGCGACGTGACGCGCGCCCCACGTGCGTGAATAAACGCGGTACGCTCGATGCGTCACGGCACTTCGACTTCGTGCCACCACGCCCATCGGCCACCGCGCGATCGTCCGTCCATGACGAGTGCCGTCGTCGTCCGAGGCGCGTGCGTACGTATCGAAGATACTCCAACAATCCCCAGGAAACTAGTCGTCTTCTCTTTCTTGCCAGACCCTCGCGACTTTTTCCCGACTTTCTACCGATTTTCAACGTTCTGCGTTTCTTGGTATTTTTTTTTTCAATCTTTGTATCGTCTGCTCGCACGACGAGTAAGCGTGAGACGGTTGGAATCGTTGCCAAGTTGGGTGTTTATTGGTTTGGACGGTATTCGAGAGAATTTTAATGGGGATCGCGAGGATGAAAATTGATTAGGCTCGATAGGTTCTATACGAGTTTCCAGGCGACCACATTTGATGCAATCGTATAAACGATACACCGATCGTCCTGTTCGCGACTGAGAATTAAATTGGTTGTTCATTGCCACCTAGGTACGACGTATGTATTTCGTCGGCCATTCGTTGAGTTCTTCTACTTGAGAATTATCGTCGATATTTTTATCGTCTTAGGATCGAGTCGATCGGTCGTTTCTTCGTGTTTCCTGCGCGAACCTTGAGCTACTTTTAACAGCGATCTTCCTTCTTTCAGTGTAGTCAGCCATGAATATGTCTTGTAAAGATATCAAAGCTGTCGGATGTATAATCGCGAACGATTTAAAGTATTCGGTTGTTCGGAAAGTTCTAGCAGATAAAAATGACAGAAGTTGATAAGAGCAATAAGACATCCCTATTAGACGCGCGAGGCGCTCGTTTTTCGTGTCGACCGATGGAAGGAAAGAGTGCGATACGCAAGGGAGGAAAGGAGAAAGAAATTGCAACCGAGCGAACTTTATTGCCAAGGAACGACGTCTAACGAGTCTCTTGGCGAAGGATTTCTTGATTTATACGTAGTCGAGTTTATGGTAACGCGATAATTTCGCTCGAAACCGGCGCGCATCGTGGATAAATACGTACGTGGACGCGCATCCACGTATTTACGTGTCCAACCGTTGAGAGTAGTTTTTGAAGCGTCAGACCGTGACACGTCGAATGAAAAAGAGCCACCGGTCACGAATCGTGAGTTACGCGTAGTACTTCGTTACGAAGGCAGCTAGGATCCACGAGGATCGACGATTTTTACGAACCTTTCTTTTCGAATGTTCGAAAATCGACCAATTTGAAATTGGACCAATTGCAACGAATTGCGAAAATCGAGTCGTGGACGAGAACGAGCAAAGTTCAACCATCGCGCTTTTCATCTTTCCTAATTGCATCCGACGTCGTACTTATCGTACTTTTATTTCACTTAAACGCTCGAAACACGAATATCTTCGTTCTGAAGCGTTTGGAGCGAAAAATCGAAAAATCAGGGCAAACTATCCGCGAGTCTCCAGTGAAACACGCGCGTCGTGTCAATCGTAAACGAGAACGAGCAAAGTTCAAAATATCGTTTTTTGTCTTTCCTGATTGCGTTCTACGTCGTACTTATCGTACTCTTACTTCACTTATACGCTCGAAACACAAGTATCTTCGTTCTAAAGCGTTAGGGACGAGAAATGGAAATTGTTTTCGAACGTCGGCTCGTAGATAAAAAGTCGAAAAATCGTAGCTGATTGTTATCAGGACGAACTAACCGCTAGTCTCTAGCGATTCACGCGGGTCGCGTCGAATACGCGTCCGATCGTAAGTTTGCGACCTGTCTATCCTAAGTAAACTGACATTTCCGTGGGTGGTACTCGAGTTAATTACTCCTTTTATCGCTCGTTTAGTAATTTACTTTCTATCCTTGCTCGGAACGCGTTCGGAACCCTACATCGGCGCACACCGAATCTTATTGGTATCTTCGGTTGCACTTCGGTTACGCTGCTTACGCTTCGAGAATGAACGGTTACACCCACCGTAGGGGAACGTATCGATCAGACGCGTTTCGACCACGCCTACGTCAAAGAAGCTAGAAACTGGTAACTCCGTTATCGTAATTGACAGCTCGTGACACTAATAGACGAAATACTTCGCTCGAGTGTCGGACTTACCGACGATCTTACAACGCTTCTTCATGGAGTAAGTCATAGCAACTGTTTGCAAGAACGACGGTCGAAATAGTTTCTAAAAAAGATTCGTTTATTTCTAGCGAGGATCACAGTAACCTTAAAAATCTGACTTTAGCTCCTGGTTCGATTAAGATCAGGTAAAATATTAGGCTGGGGAAAAAGTATTATGCGTTTTAGCAGTAAATTTCACACAACTCTTTTCCTATGTTTGAATGAACTTTATCGAATCGAGTATGTTTCATTTTGATCTATAACTTTCTACCATTTCTGGGATACATTCGTTATTCCATCGGTATAGAACGGGTATTAAGGAAATTTTGCAGGGACCGAAACAAATGGCTGGGTGAAATTTACTGCTAAAACGTGTAATACTTTTTCCCCACCCAATATAAATTGTTCTGAACATTTAAAATCGTTTCCATCCTGATATAATAGAAGATTTAAGCAAGAATTATAACAACGTTATCATTAAAAGTCTGATTTTAACTCCTGGTTCGGCTAAGATCGAACAAATTTAAACCGTTCGAACGACAGTCGAAATAAGTTCCTAAATAAGATTCGTTCCTTTTTAGCAAGGATCACAACGACCTTACCGTTGAAAGTCTGACTTTAACTCCTGGTCCGACCAAGATCAGGCAAACCTTAAACCGCTTGTAAGAACAGCGATCGAAATCGTTCCCACCATAACAAAAGATACCATCGACGACTCGTTGGAATTTCGACGATGTCGTAGCTCGGTATTGCGTGAAACGGCGACTCTCCGCTCGTTCATTCCCTCCTAATACTCGAGACGATCCAAAGAATCTCGATCTCACCACCCCCTCGAACTCGTGCCTTCGTTAAACCATGGAAGAAAGCACGGAATCGAAGATCCTCCCGTAGAGGACGTCGATGGGGAATAATTGCGCGTTTGCGCTCGTTGCGGGAGGAGGATTCCGTGGGCCGCCTCCACGACTCCCGGTAGTAATTATCGAATCCCCTCGTCCTCTCGTCCTTCCTCGATTATCTCCTTCTCCTACCGCTTCTCTTCGTGCTCCTTCTTCTTCTTCTTCTGTTTCCTCCTCCTCATCGACGCACCATCAGCAACGCCGGCACCTCGTCGCGTCTCTTTTGCCTCCACCTTCACCTCCCCCTCCTCCTCCGCCTCCTCCCAGTACACTCATTTCTCTCGGGATCGTGTGTTATTATTCGATGTGTGTACCTTCGAAGCGGGGCTAGCCTCCGTTCGATGGACTTGACGAGCTCGCGGCGCTTTGCGGCCTTTCCTCCTCCTCCTCCTCCTCCTCCTCCTCCTCCTCCTCCCGCCGCCGCTCCGAATCAGAAGCCGCTCTGACGCGAAGATTACTGGAATTAAGGGCCTTACAGATCCGTAGCAACGACTTGCTTCACGGGATCGGAGATACCGTTTCGTTCCGCGCCGACGCCCCTTCTCTTCTCCTCCCTTCCGTTTGCCTTTTCTTTCCTCCTTCCGCCCCTTTCCGTTTTTTTCGTCTCCTCGCTCCTGGGATCCCGTGCATCGCGAAGGACACCGTCAACCTGTTCTCCGGCAGATCGGTCGGCTCCCGTTACGTAACCCGACGAATGCGTCACGATTCTTCGTCGATTACGCGGGTCTAAGAGAAAAATGTCGAATCTTCTTTACGCGCGAACGTTCGTCTCCCTGTTTTCGTTACGCTTTTGTTTTTCACATAACCTCGTTTATAGTCGTACTTTCCTTTGTTTTTTATTTGTAATTTGCTTTTTAATTTCGCGATTTTTAATAATCGCGTAACTTAACGCAATGCAGTTGTAGACGAAACTCGTTAAGAGAATTTGTTAAAATATTGGATAGAGAATATTCAAACGACGCGTCTCGAGGGCGCGCCCTGAAATTCGCACTTCCGTTGAACGAAACCTTTTAACGGCGAGTACGATTTCGTATAATTATCCCGAATTAGATAAGAATCGGACCGTTCGCAGGGACCGTCGAAAAACTTTCGACTGAAATGGGTTCCGCGGTCAACAACACGCTCCGTGTTCATCGCGAAATCGTTCGTCATTCCTCGAAAGATCGTTTCATCCTGCCTTTCGGTTAGAAGGAACATCTTGAAAGCGACCGACAAAAAAGAATCGTCTTCGACGATTCGGAATCGTTAATCAGCATTCGTTAGCGTTTTTCTCTACCGTCAGAAAGATCGTTGATGGCGAGCATGACTAGATTCATCGTTGACTCAAAATAATAATCTGTTGTAAAATAATTTCTTTCAATTTGACGAGAAAATACGACGCTACTTTGCGGTCTCCCTCATACAATTAGATACGAGCAAAATACTGCCAATTCAGGTATGCGCTGTATTCGACCTAAAAAACAAAAATTAAATTAAAATAAATAAAATAAAAAAGTAAAAATAAAATTCAATGTCCTATGAATCAATTGCACGATTAGATGGCAGTGATGCGTGGGATGAATCAGTGTCGGAAACCACGAAGAAAAAGTTCTGCGCTTTGGAGAAGTTCCTCTGGATCCAAAGGGTCGGTGAACAACGTCGATAACACTTGTCAGCATTTAAACATTTATCTATGGATCTATGGTAGGAAAGAGCTGTTCTTCCGCTTGACACTTTACACGACAGAATTTAAACGAAGTTGAATAAATTACAGATTATCGCGAATAATCTTACTCCATTTTCATAGTCATAGTTTTCCTACATTTGTAACACCACCCTCGCCTGTTACGATATCTGGGACAGCGATAAACTCGGTCCGCTGATGACAGTATGCGCGATGGTTGTTGCAACTATGGCTTTCCGCAACCCTGAACTTTCATTTCGCGTACACGCACGTCGCGCGACCTTTCCAGCTGCGATAAACTCCAGTAACGTGTCATCGACGAAGTTCCGATCCGTCATACGAGCCAACGATAGGTTACGATTCCTCGACAACATCGTGCAAAGCTACGAGACAACCTCGTCCATTTGATCCGTGAAGGTACGCATAAAAAAATTATGTACGTACTTCGTTTTCTTCTCTCTGTCGTATTACCCGATCATTTCGTTCTGTTAACTCCGTTGATCGTTACATTTTGTTCATCCTAATCAGAAAAATCCATGTCATGTCTGCAACGATACGTCAAAAATTATTGACGTAATTCTTTCTGTTCTCTTTGCCATATTACGCGATCGTTTCATTCTGTTCATCCTAATCAGAAAAATCCATGCCGTGTTCATCAAAATTCAAGAATAGGTAATCGAACACACCTATTACTGTTCCGATTCGCATAAATCATCCGTGTACGTAACCGTGCAATCGGCTGTTCGAACGTACGATGATCAAGAAAAAGTTGCACTGTTCGACGACAGGTTGCGATCTGCTTTGAAATCGCGCGTAGAACAGCTGCAATTTTTTCTCTCCCCGAAAGAAAGCGGCAGCCTCGCCTAGTTGCTCTCGCATATTACGTGGGCGGGATAGATCGAGCGACACGTGGGCCGCAAAACTTTAACGGATCGCGTAATGAGAGGGGGAAAACGTTTCTGGGATAGCAACTCGAGCGATCGAGTCGACGCCTATAGGTCCGTATGTCACGTATCGCCATCATCGACACGGAACTTCCTACTGGCCACCCACGATGTCGAACTTTTGGAATTAATTATGCATCACCGTACCGCCTTCACCTACGAAAGATCAAGTACTTGCACGATCGACCGGCTGGCTCTGTCGACGCGTTCGTTGCTCCTCGTTGCCACGAGTCTTACTCGCATTGGATAAACTTGAAACGCGGAGGAATTTGGCAAAGATTTTTGCCGAAGGTAAAGTTTCCAATGGAACTTGAATGCTTCGCATCCAAAGATGAGACGATCTACAAAAATGAAATTTACGAATCGTCGTTGCGCTTGGACGACAATCCCTGGTCATTAGTGACGAATAAATAATAGTGTTCGGTAAATGTTAACAAATGCATCAAAATTGGATTCCGTGTGAATCTCAACAAGATGGAAATGCTAAGGAAATGCGAAGGAATTTGGTAAAGATTTGTGGTGAAGGTAAAGTTTCCGATGAAACATGTTGGAAATGGTTCGAAAAATTTGAAACAGACAAGTTCACAGCTTGAATGTTTCGCACCCAAAGATGAGTCACTCTAAGAAAATAGACTCTACAAATTATTATCGCGCTGAGACAACAATTCCAGGTCATTAGTAACGATAGAAATTATATTGTTCATTAAATGTTTGTTAAGAAATGTTTAATTCGAAAACAAACAGAAGTTAGATCTAATATATTCATCGAATTTACGTGGGTTGTTCGATTTTTAGAAATTCGAGAGAAAGGACCATGTTTCTCTTCGCTATTGTCCAACGTTCTAGCATAGATAAATCTATGGAAATTCAGCACCGATACGCTTCGACGATTCCCATCGAACTTCCACGTTCCTAATCCATCTTCCGATCCCCAACGCGGACTCCATTGAATTCCATTTCCCAATTGGTAATTACGATACTCCGGTCGACCTACGAGTACGCGTGGATCGACTCGGGCACTTGTCTCCAGCGACTTCGTTCAACACAGAACCCACCAACGACCCATTAAATGTCAAAGGTTATTAAACCTCGCTCGGAATTTTCTACGTGGGACGATTGCTTCTTTTCCACTTTCTCCTATCTTTAGAACTCAAATAAACAAAGAAAATAAATTCGTGTCGTTAGATTTGCGAAAATCGTTTCGTTTCCTATTTAATTCAATCTCAAATTAACGCGTAGCCGAGTGGAGCTCTTGAAAAAAAAATCCATCTTCGTTTCGTTTCCCTTTCCATGCAGTAAATCCATAGTAAAGCCCCACAAAACGATCGAATCGAAGGCAAGGAATGATCAGTCGATCGTTCGCGATCTTCTCCCGATCGGAAAGCGAGCGAACTGTCACGTTTAACAGTTTAACAACGTTTAACGGGACCTAGCAGTCGATCTGACGTGCTAGGTCCCGTTAAACGCACCCTCTCGACCACCTGGAGGTGGAACGTTCCGCTTTTTCGTCTAGGCACTTTAGGAAATCTGGGGTTTGCGCGCCACATCCCCCGAGGGACATCGGAGTCAGGAATGGAGAGCGAGAAGCGGTGTAAGAGGGAGGAATGGAGTCGGTTCGAACGGCGGCAAGCGGCAGTGCGTCTCTCGCGGATAACCTATCCCTTAATCGTAACCGGGGAGTCGATATCGTGCCGCTTGATTGTCTGTGAGAGAGAAAGAGAAAGAGAGAGAGAGAAGGAGAGAAAGGAAAGGACCAAGTGCCTATAAATAACGTGTCCAACCCCTGGCTGTTGTGATTATATTACCTAGCCGAGAGAAAGCAGCGGAAAGAGACGAACGATTCCTATTGCCGCCACCATAGTCGCCGTTGTTGTCGTCGTTGTCGTCGTTGTCGTTGCATTCGCTAGGGTAGAGGGTGAGAGGGGCTTCCGGAAGAGGGGAGGGGGCAAGAGAGGGTCGACAGCAGACGACAACGGTTACGATTTCGTCCGTGGAGTTCGCGCCAGATTAAATCTCCGCTGGTTAGCGTTTGATTAAACTTCGGGATTGAGAGCGATGTTAATACCACGGTTGGGGCGCCGTGCGCGATTGCACGAACCGCGAGAAAATTGACGACGCTAGACGACCCAGCGATCTCTCGTAACCATCGAGACACGGCGCAGCGAAGTTTCATTCGCTTCTCTTATTTGGAAACGTCGCGATATCGTTCTCGCTTGGACGAAGAATGGGGGGAGGGGAGGTGGTTCGGTGCTCCTATATCTTGCGCGATCGAAGTAGACGAAGGAGAGATGTTCGGGGATTTTTAACCCATTTGCATCGTATGGAAAAGTGGAAAATTTCTTCTCATCTCCAACATTTCTTTCCGGTTCTATTCCAAATGTGGAAAATGTTTTAAGATATGAAAAGAAAGCAATTTCGCATAAATAAAGAATTTCAACGAATTTTTATTTCGCTATGGATTAATAATCGTAGTAGAAATGGCATCTAATTATTTTGCACGTGATAATTTTTGAAATGTTCGATGCATAATGCCACATGGCAATTATCGCATTGGTGAAATGTATCTTTTCTTTTCTTCTCTAATAAACGAACTACACGACGTTTGCGAGCTTTCTTCGATGAATGTGCCTAAGTTAAATGCGCGCATATATGCGCTTATGATGCAAATGGGTCAAGAGCGTCTCGTAGGCCTAACGGTCGGGGATCGAGCAAGCAAATCGTATCGACTGACTGAAAAATATTGAATCGACGCGTTTTCCCGTCGTTCGTTCGGACAGACTTCGGTGGCGATCGCGTAACGGTCGATTACGTAAAATCCGTGCGTAAAGGTATCGCGTAGAAGGTGTGTCGCGACATTGATTAATGAATTGGAACGATCAAGCGACTGTGTATTTTTTTTACTCGCTGGTTTTGGTATCCGTGCACTTCTCGGACCAACGGAATCTCGTTGGACTTGCTTTATGAGCCGAATAATAACGTATTTAATAACGAGATAATATATTTCAAAAGCAAGGCGCTGAAAGCAGGCGTCGTCGATGGGCGAACACTGACTTTTTACATGATCGAGTTACGCGTAAGACTCTGACTCTGCTTCACGTCGCTAGCGAAACTTCCGGTCAGCCTCTCTCGAATTCGAGGCAAATCCTATTGGATTTCATCTACGAAGGATCGATTCGATCGATTGGAAATCTTCGATCTTCTTACGAACAGACTTACGCACGAACCTTCGAATGCACCGATTTAACAATACTCACGATTGCATCGATAGGATCGTAATTTTTCACGCAAAGCGCCTTTTTCGCGCGACGACGCGTTTCTTACGCGATTATTTCCTTCCTTCCTTATTTCTCATCGTAGGCGTGCGTTCGGCCGTTCATAACTTCGAGGACGGATTTGTTTAATTACTTAATTGCCGGGCTAAGGACGATCGGAGGTTCGCGTGTGCGCGCGTATCACGGGCCGTCGCTATCGCAGATGTCGATACCCTCCGGCCAATGTCGAGAAAAAGTAATGGTCTTAGTTCGCCGCGTCCCACCGCAACCGACGAATTAACGACGTAAACGTCGAGCGGTCTTATACGCGCAGCCACTGATTCCTAACGTGCGTGCGGCCGCTCGAGGACCGCCTATATCGCGTAAGTACGAACGAAATGATTCGTTTAACATCCCGAAGCCGTACCGTCCTCGCAACCAACGTAGAAACGAATTTTCGAACGAAGAATCCAGCCACAGAGGCGACAAATCTCTCCTGGACTCGAAGACGAGTCTCTCGTTGATTCAAAAATTTTCTTAAATTCCTTCGACCGTTCCAAATTCGGTTCCAAGTACGGTTCGACGTACTTCTTCTTCTTTGTCTCTTTTACTCGAGCAACGATTTCACGCGTGAGACTCCAAACTCCGCCTCGTGTAACTTCTGATCAGCATCTCTGGATCGATCGTAATTCGAATTCGAGTCAAGTCCAATTGAACTTTGCCAATTGGATATTAGGATAATAGACGGAGTCTAGTGGAGTAGAAACCGAAGGTATCCGGATTTTTTGACGAAGAAAAGGAGACGATATCTCGCGGCTCGATCGCGCCGAAGATTCGCGTTGCGCCGAGAATGAAGAATCGTAGAATGGACGAGAGAGAGAGAGAGAGAGACAGAGAGAGGGAGAGAGAAAAGTCGAGAAGCGAGGGTTCTGCGGGCCTCACAATTAGCGCATACATCATCGCTTGAGAGGCCGCTCATGGGTAGAGAGGGTAGGTGGGGGTTGGAGCGTACCGGTAACCTGTTATTAAATACGCGGTCTCGGCTACGCGTGTATGTCGTTCACGCACGCACGCACGCGCTCGCGCACCAGACCCAGAGAGCCTGGATTAATTCACACGCGGGGCCCGATCGCGAACGACGATGGGGAGGAGGCGCGTCCCTTTCGGTACGACGAAACTCGATTTACGACCTCGTACCAACTCTCTCGCTCTCTCTCTCTCTCTCGTTGTCTACCTCTCCTCGAGTTTTTTATCCGATATTCTTGCTCCTTGATGGCCCTTCCACCCCTCCCTCGTTCCACCTTCGGTCAATCCAGTGAATTTTCTTCCTCGACGAGGTTATCGTTCAGATAAATTTTACAATATTGGGTTGTTCGGAAAGTTCGTGCCGATTTTGAAGAAAACTTTTTTCTTTTTTTGAAGAAAAAAATTAATTATGTAATATATGTAATTATTCATTTTATATATATATATAGTAAAATATTAAATAAATTTAAAAAAAAGAACAAAAATCGTCACGAACGATCGGAACGATATTTAAGCCGCTAGCCTGTTCTTTTCCATTTGCTTCTCGTTAAATCACGATTTACCCTTTTCATTCGCGTCCGTGATCGTTCGAACGCTTGAATGAGTATGCTCGATTTATTTATAGCGGCTGCTTGCAGGATACCGCAGGACTCGTAGAACTTTCCAATCTCATTTACTCATCGCGAGACGGTACTCGTTCTCTTCTGCGTTTTTTACAAGCTTCCTGGAATCCGGTACCAAAGGAATCGAGTTTTCACTTATCACGCTTATCGAGGATACATATTCTCCTTGATCAGGTAGAACGTTGCCATTCTTGCCGCCGCGATTAACAGGGGAAAACTTCGCTCGATCGTGGCGAAATGGTCGTTCTCTTGAGCACAGCTGTTTTCCCCCCTTTTTTTTGTACGATGTGTGAGTAAGTGCAGTAACAGCGTTACTCTTGTATAATACAAGCAGTATTTTCACAATTTACTCTGTGGAAGGACAAGTTTTGGACTCGATAGTTAAAAGAAAATAAGAAAAAAATTGCACAAAATAATGGAATCGCACACGGAAGATTTTCGGCAATAGAAAAATCGAAGGAAATTCGTACGTTGAAGAATCGACGCACGAAGTGCGGGAGGCAAGGAGTTTTTGCTTTCGTTGCCGTAAAAAATGGCAGTGGGTCGAGTTCACTTCGATGCAGGATTAATTTCGAAGCTTAAGTTGTAATACGCCGTCGTCGCGAGATCTTCTACGTGGTTGTTATTGCGCAAAAAAGAGTTAAATAAATTCAGCACCTCGAGGAAATTCAAGGCAAGATACGTCGTACATTGAGCACACGTACCTTCGAGCGTCGATAATTGATACAGGGCGTTGCGACGATGAAGCGATCACGTGCCTTTTTGATCGTTTACGACGCTCTGGCATGATCCTGCTTCGATTACTCGTTTGGCGGTATGTCATTAAATGCGTCGCGTTTTTTCGTTCTTTCCGTCGTTTTTTATCGTCTCCCTTGCTTCCGCGCGCCCCCCGTTCCCTCCCCCCTTCCCTTTCAAATTAATTAAGAAGGTGAAAAAGTTCGAAGTACTCGTTGCATCTGCTCGCCAGTACGAGGAAGGGGTCTTCGAATTTTTCGTTCGTTTCGCGCGCAAGACGCCAACGGATTCCCGAGGCAATCGATGCCGTGAGACGATAAAAGATAATTCTCGACCTTGATCTTAGTACGATTAATCTTAGCGCGATTACGAGTCGCAAATTCGAACGAGGAAGAGAATCGATGGGTATCGATCGCCATTACGTACGTAGCCAGTTATCGCCGCCATATTCTCCTTTCCTTCTACGGTTTTGGAACGATCCTGCGAAAATTCCTACGATTAACGCGATTCTCGTAACCACGAAAAGAAAAAGAATAGAAAAAAAATGGAAATGTCCGACTTGTCGCCATTACGCATATAGACAGTTATCGCTGCAAAGAGAACATTCCAACCGCCATTTTCTTCATCTATCCCCCTCCTTCAGTTTTGCAACGATCTTACGAAGGTCGTGACCATACAAAAAATAAAGAAGAAGATTGAAAACGATCGAAAATATTGGAACAACTTCGCGTCGACTCGATGAACATTTGCTGTCCCTTTGTCGTTACTTGACATTTTCTTACGGCAAAATTCATTCCTTAGGCAGAAGTCGGCCCTTCGTCGGATCACGAGGTCACCGATACGCCAGAAATTAGGGGAAGAAGGAGGCAACGAGGGAGACGCGAGGGTGAACTCGTAAATAATTGATCGGCGGTGGTCGTATTAATAACAGCAACACAGCATCGAAATACCGGGATCGTCGTGTCAAGGACCACCCGCCGAGAGTCGACCGACACTGCCGGGGACAGACGACACGACACAATCAGCGGACCCCATCCTCCGCCTTGCTAATAAATTATTAAAGGGACCGCCGCTGGAAGTGACGTCGTCGGGTACATCGACGGTGAGAATGGCCGACTCGGTCGTTCCTGCGAGCACCCGAATTCTCCCTCCATCGAATCTTCTTCGTGGACTCGATTGGAAAGCGCCACGACGCGTCTTCTCGCCAAATCCGTTCGTTCGTGGTCCGTTTGCGGAGTGGAGCTTTCGGAAATGGACGACGGTGTCTGGCGTTTTCCGTCTTTGCGTCTCGTGCAAGCGAAAAAGAGGATGAAAGGAGAGAAAGAGAGAGGGAGAGAATGGGAAGAATCGAGACAATTTTGGCAAATCTTCGATCCGTTTTGGTACGAGAGTGCTGCGTATCGATCGACCGCAAGGGGTTAAAGGACGGTATACGGGAACGTTGATCTCGTGAGAGGGAGAGGGGGGAGGGAGTAGGACAGACTGCGAGCTACCGACGAGTTCGAGACATCCTGAACGTTGTATTCGTATCGAACGATGAAGTGAGATCGTCGCGAGGAAAAAGAGAGAGAAGATTGGAGTCTAAAATTTATGGGATTCCTCAAACTATTCGAGATCTTAGTGCGTTGAGATCGTAGTCAGGAAAAAGAGAGAAGAATTAAATCCAGA
>JAITYT010000330.1:1493695-1506032 GCA_025433975.1 Liostenogaster flavolineata
TGTCTAGGTAAAAACGGTTAACCGACGCGCTAATGAACGTTTTAAAACATCAAGATAGAAGGGGACATGCTTCAAAAACGAGACGTTGTAGAGTGAGAGTGAGAGTATAGCGAGTCTGGTCAAGTGAAATACAGTCAATTTATTATTTATTTATATATATATATATAATATTTTACATGTATATTTTTTATTAATAATCATAATCATAAATTTTGCTACTCGTCATACCTAAATGAAAGTAACGTACAATACTATCGGATCTCAGGCAGTGATTCGTTCGTACGCTATGTAAACAATTTACGGCTAAAAGCGCAGAACGACACTAATAGAAGCTATTTTTCGATATTAACCGTTCGAGTTTCAAGGGGTTTTAAAAAAATACTGTCGAAAAATCCCAAACAGCGCGATAACACTTCTTTTATTTTACGTCGTTGTATTCTTTCCTTTACGACAGGGTTTCCTGGCATGCTCTTTTTATTTTGTAATGTATTATTGCACTATTATTATAGCATTGCACCTATTGTAAAATGTAAATTAAAGGAGCTGTGTGATGTACTTATGTTAGAAAATCTGAGCTGGCGACTTCGACTGTCGAGAACGCTCGAAATGTGCTGGGTTTTCTCGACATGAAATCTGAAGAGCGCAATCGCGCTGCTTGGGACTCAAACTATCGTTAAAATTTCACTTTTGTACGGAAATTAAAGCGTTGCCATTGTAGTATGGTAGTCAATGCGTGCTATTTTAATCCTTTCGCCATCTGTTATAGTCCAGACAATTGCTACCTCTGTCGATAGCGGGGTACCGTCCAAGTAATGCAGTACTTTGTGATATTCAATAGAAAGACAAAAGATAAGAAGGAAAGGCGGAGAGTGCAACCAAGAGAAACCGGAATTTCACTCGTTGAAAAGAATTTCAACGAGCTTTGTTTCTACGGTTCATAGTTCAGGGTACAATGGTGCGTCTCAGTTGTGCGCGCGTCTATAATCGATAGAACTTTTAATAGCAATAGTAATATTCGTTGTTCTTTAACGATTTATCAACCAATTTCGAAGAAAAACATCGAAGAAATCCAAAGTAGAAGATCAAATTCGGACGGATATAAAAAGAGGGAATGCAAATTGCTATAATTCGTAAATACATAGAATTTTCATCAAATCACTTTAACTTTAAGTCATTAACTTCTAAGTGAAACAGTAATTTCATTGAGAAGAATGTTGAAAAAACTTGTATACTCTCGATATATACGATACGAATATTTCTTTTATGATATTTACATTATAAAAAAGATACGAATTTCTATCTTTCTGACATTGTGTTATTTCATCTACAATATTGTAGAAGCTAAAATAATATCATTTCAATCTAATTAATAATATCAATAAAAATATTGTGTTTTAAAAGATTCTCTTGTCTCGTATAAACCGTTTTTTGAAAACGGTTTATAACTTACGCGCTATAGATCCGTTATCACCATTGGTCTAGTTGTCGCCCAATCGCGTCTAGCAACGTGCAACGTCTATCAATTATCTAGTGAATTTTATTGTGTGCAAATAGTGGCCAAGGAAGGTCAGCTTCGAAATAAAAATAGAAACAAGATAAACTAATGAGAATGAATATTATTGCTAGAGAGACGAAAGCATTCTAATAATAGAAGTTTTAACGCCGTCACTTAATTAATCTTTCAATAGTCGATGTCTCGAGACATCTTACTTTCAACTTCGATAGGCTGCAACTTCGTGACATTGAACGCACAGGTAGCTGCCTACTGATGGTGATTCAAAAATTATCGGATTGATTATTTTTTAAGATCACAAGATGTTGGTCTTTTGCGATATTTTCTATTTTAAAGTACTTATATTTACACGTCTACTGGTAGGTACAATAACGATACATTTAACAATGCGTTCTGTCAAGATCAAGGACACTAAACTTTCAATCATAAGAGATCACTTGTGACACGTATTCGACATTACCGGAGTTTACGATACTTTCATCACTGTCGTCCTTTTTATCGTGTTTAGTAAATTCAATCGTATCACTTGTCGTTTAACTAAGTTCATAACCTATATGTGCAAATGTGTATAACCTTCAAATCCATAATAACGAAATTTATTTAAACGGTTTACAGTAGATATAACGAAAAGTCCACATTTAAAAAAGCTACATATATTCTGTGGTATTTATACGAATTACATGTCATATACTTTTTTCAGATTTACGTGCCAAATACTTTGGCGAGCAATGGTGCAGTTTCCCTAACAAAAAACAATATTGATCAGACCCTAGGTAAATATTTTAATATGAAGATTTTAATATACGAGCAAATGTTGACCTATTTTCGTCCGTTGCAGCATCCAATGAATTAGTATTTATAAACTTCTATGCCGATTGGTGTCGTTTTAGTAATATAGTAGCACCTATATTCGAAGAAGCAGCGAGTAATATTCATACGGCTTTCCCAGAACCAGGTACCGTGGTAATGGGCAAAGTGGACTGTGATAAAGAAGGTGTGAACATTTTCAATATCGGATGTAAGTTCATCGTAACTTTATAACGCGAACGTTGTATTGTGTTTTAGCATCTATCGCATCTAGGTTTCATATCACTAAATATCCTACGTTGAAAGTGATAAGAAATGGCCAACCGACGAAAAGGGAGTACAGGGGACAGAGATCTGTCGAAGCTTTCGAACAGTTTATAAAGAAACAGTTACAAGATCCTATCAAAGAATTTTACGATTTGAAGGATTTAACTAATCTCGATGATAAGAAAAGGATGATTATTGGATATTTCGATCACAAAGATATTCCAGAATATAAAATGTTTCGAAGGGTTGCGACGAATCTCAAGGACGATTGTCAATTTCACGTTGGCTTTGGGTAAGGATGCATAAGTATCTAAATTTCTCTTATGATAGAAAATGTTTAATTATAGCGATCTTGCTATTATAAAATATTATCAAGGGATATATTGTACTACAGGAGATAATATTTGATATTTATATTTATCAATTAGTAATTGGCATTCCTGATAGAAGTGGCATGCTCTTATCAAATCTCATTTGTTTTGATAATTTGACTGTATACTACTTTGTAATCTGTACTATAACAATACTCATTTCATTTAACAAGCACTTGCTCCAATGAAAACTGTGAAATTGGACAGCATTTTCATTTGCTGTAAGTAAAATATAACAAATAAATTAAAAAATCAGCCTGCCATCGATGCTTGACATATATTCAGATTTTTTCAAAATGTCATTGTCTTGCTTAATGCTATTTCTGTTACATCCGTCTACATCCGTGTTCATAGTACAAATTGATCAAATTCGATAAACATTGATTTAAGACATGCACAATATTTTGTTTGGAACACCAAGATGTCAATGCTATTATTATTATATTTTAAAATATTTTATTCTTTGTCATGCATTGTCATTTCCAATTTTAGCTTTGAGTTTTACATAAATTGAGCATTATAGAAAACAAAATTAGAAATATATGCACTGTCTGGTCAGAAATTGTAAATCGATAAATTGCACTGACACTATTTCTTTGAAAATTATTAATATTATTTTTTTAAAATTACGTATACGGAACGATTTTTTATGAGAGTAATAATCGCACTTAATGTTTTATTAGGGACGCAAGCAAAGCCATGCATCCTCCTGGACAACCTATTATTGTTTTCCGTTCCGATAAAGCATTGTCTAACGACGAAGATGAAACATACACCGGCAGCCTGAATAATTTTGACGAATTAAATATTTGGGCTCAGGAGAAATGTGTTCCTCTCGTAAGGGAAATTACGTTTGAAAATGCAGAGGAATTGACGGAAGAAGGATTGCCATTCCTGATACTATTTCACGCACCCGACGATGTTGAGAGTGTCAAGAAATATAAAGATATCGTAACTATGAAATTGATAGGTGAAAAACGTAAGTTACGAAATTTTATTCTCATGTCGTATGTACGACGAATTTGAATAAAAATTTAACATATTTTTTCCCTTTTTCCAGAAAACATTAACTTCTTAACGGCAGATGGTTTGAAGTTTGCTCATCCCCTGCACCATTTAGGAAAAAGTCCGTCGGATCTACCTTTGATCGCTATTGATAGTTTTAGACACATGTACCTGTTCCCGCGTTTTGAAGATATTCATATCGACGGGAAACTTAAAGGTTTTATACAAGACTTGTATTCTGGAAAGCTGCACAGTGAATTTCATAATGGTCCAAGCCCCTCGAATAACGATCTACCGCAAGTTACTAGAAACGTAAAAGTACCTACAGTTCCACCAGAGTCGACATTTAAAAAACTCGCGCCCAGTAAAAGTAGGTATACCTTACTCAGGGATGAACTTTAACAGTGCAATCAAGCTGTATTGTATATGAATGATATTGAAATTTATATAATACAACTATCCAATTAGTCATCACGCAGTAAGTAAATTTAAATTAATTAGAAAAAGCTTTGCTACGATACATAGAAGCATACAGTTGTTCACGATGCGTCTACTTTTTTGTAATTCTATCCGATTAAAGAAACACATCGAACGAACTCTTGGTTTCTATGTCTTATAACGTACAAGCTTTCTATTATAATTCTTTTATCAAGTACATACGCGAATGTAATATAAAGAAAAAAAAAATTACGTAATACTTGAAATAGTATTACAAATTTTGAAAATGTCATTCTTACAAATTTATTATAGAATTAGTAATCGAAAAACCTCTATAAACTTGTATTGTAAGCAGATAATCATTTTTATTCTATTTTTGCATAATATTTTTATTCATTTTTTCATACTAACGCAATGGAAAACTTCTACGAATGAAATAAAAACTCAGATTGTATATCCCCTAGTGTCAATATTCATGTATTAGATTTTGTACTACTACAAAAAGCAAAGTCTAAAAAAATTATGAAAAGTGAAATATATCTTTCAAGTATCATTTAGTCGAAGTATTGTGATATATTCGGATTATAATCTTTCTCCTCCCCTTTTTTAAATGTATTATTTATCATAATTGCTAATTATTCTAAATTGTAATTGTTTCTCATTACGTCGAAACACTTATAAAATACCGTGTTGTCGTTAGTTCTTATCTTGACAAATTATATACTTGTCTCATCTTCGAGCGTTGTTCTTATATTATTTATCTCTGAGTTCTATTTGGTACAACGGCATTCGTGTATTATCTGTAATTGAAAAATCGTTTCACAAATGAATGTAAATGGAAAACTCCGTTCATCATATACATTAGTATATTAGTGCGTGCGTGCATTATTTTAATTGATTGTTTTGTTTGGAATAGCGCTTCTTATATAAAGCATTTAGCAGCTATACCTCACTTGTATGTTTGAAACAGACGATGGCGCACGGTATGATGTGTAATATGATACTCTTTTGGAATGTTTGTACGGATGATGATATTAATATACTGTTAATAAAGAATTTCTAAGTCATAAGTGCTATTCCAATTTTATAATCGAATGCGGTATTTCGTCTTACGAAGGTCTCTTGTATCTTAGTTAGTATTTTGTAAGAAAATTTGCATATACGAGCATCTTTGTAGAATAGAAAGGATATTTATCAATTTTCTAAAGGATACCGTTAGATCTATAAAAAGTCGCGTTTTGTACATAACGAGTAAACGAAAACCAAGAAAGAAATGGAGAAATAAAACTCAAATGACGAAAGTCCATTATAAAATGGCTGTATTTAGGGGTAACTTGATTACATGTATTACATTTCATCGGTATACGTCACCACCTGTTATATCGACTAATCTTGCGATACATAACATTACACGTAACATGATTGTATATGTTTAACATCACACATACTGCACACTTGCCTCGCATTCCAGTTCTTCCGATACTTCGAGCAGGTCCGAATAAAAACATTCAATCGCAGGTAACGTAGTCACAGAATAGGGTTGTCTTATGAAGGATAAATGACTCGGAAATTTCGATATCTGTACGTTTGGTGGATTAGGAAAGAATCACGAGGCAGATTTGGAACTTTCGTTGGCCGATTATAAGAACATTTTTACTTTCCTCGGACACGATGCCGTTTGTAAAAGATAATAAAATCTATGATAAATGGAATTTATAGCAAGTCGTTGTCAATGGCTCTCTTTAACGGTTCTATCATACATCTTGAGCTTGTGCAAGATAATCGTCCTTCGCTTCGTCATAATAAATGATTATCCTATTTTCATTCTCTCCGTTCCATCGGATCTTCAACGTAGGATGCGCTGTATATTTGTCAGCAAATTCGTGACGATGCAATGTTACAGGTGCGTAATATTTGATCGATGTATTTTCAGATATCGTGGTGTATGTATACGATATTTATAGAGAATAAGATGTCGTTCCAATGCCCATCTCAATGTTATCATCCGTCGGTTTACACGCAGGCCTGTCGTCTTTTAATTTTCCCTCTCGTTGCACGCTCGGAGTATACATTTGACGCCTTAAAAATGTTCACAATTGTCTTCGCATACTAGAACGACTCTAAATTACTCGTACTGCGAAGTCTATAAATTCTCGTAAAGTGCTAACCTTTATAAATCAACAATGATGAGATATTATTTAGAAATTCAAAGACCGTTCGATTTTATTTCATTCGTGTTCATTGTTCATCGCTCGTGCCATTCGAGAACTGCTAGCTTACGTAACACGAAAATTTTCCAACGTTCTTCGAAATGCAAGTTATCACGAACCAGTCTGTAGCTTCCGCGCTAAAGCACGGCAAAACATTTTGGGATTACGAATAGAAGCCATTAATCTTATTAGTAGTGTAAATGCGCGAACGCATACGCAATAATAAAGTTAGTCGACGTTCTAAGCAGTGAATATAGCAATGCACCCTGTAAATTCTTATATTTTGCATCGCACATGCAAACGTTATTGTTCAATGGGGTGTAACAAACATATACAGCGCTACGATGTTTCTTATGCGATAAAATATATCCAACGATGTAACGAAGTTGAGCGCGATTAAACGAACTTGCAAGAGGGAGAATACAATTCCTTCGCTCGTTCTTATGGAATAGCCGCGGTTAATAATAGTCGATGGATTTTCAACTGCTCGTCCCTTCTGGAGCACGTTTCGCCCATAACGCAATAATAATTATTTAGATATTTATTCTAGAAAAATAACGTTATGAGAATTCCTCCTGATATAGGAATTAGTCATTAGAAATGTTACTAGAAGTTTTTCTCAAGTAAAAATATAAATATCTCGTTCACAGTGCAAAGTGCTCTCATGTAATCTCACTCGCCTTAGTGCTTACCCTATATGTGTTTAATACACCTCGCGAATATAATTCGTTCTTATAACAACACGTAATAATTTATTCTCTCGTCGTAACGCACATCGTTATTCGCATCTCTCTAGGATATTCCGCTGCACCGCTCGAGAAATCAAAGACCTACCGTAGGTATGTATGTACGTCGTACGTACGAGTTTCCTCTGACGGATAATATACATACGTATACATATAACATGACTTGTACTTGCGATCGTTTAATAAATTAATGAAAGACATTTTCTTATTATAGTAGTTACCTTTTCCGTAACAATATAGGTATTATCTATTCTTTGCAACGTCTTACATTGTTAAATCGCTTGGTGACGTATCGTAGACGAACTAAAAGACAAAAAGGATCAGCGATCGCAAAAAGGCAATTGACGACGTAACGATGGAACGCAAGCGAAACGAGTGTGCGCCTGGCACGTGGAAAAAAAAAAGGAAAGATCGTACCACTTTTGTTCTCCGGTTCTAACCAACGCAACGCTTCGTTGTCGCATCGGCTTGCGCTTAGGCGTATTCGGGGCTGAAAGGCTAATCGATAAAACGCAAACGTTAGACGAGACAAGCGCACCATCCCTTTGCAAAACTGATACCCAATCGATACAACGGTTCTTCGGACTCGCGGTTCCCTCTTTCTCTCTTTGTCGATATCCGATCTTGAAATCTTGAACGATCGACGATTCAATTCCTGAACGCGACTGAAATCGGGGGAGAATGAAAGAATTTCGAAGAGTACGGTTCGCGCCATGGGGGGACGCGCTCGGCAACTCGTTGAAGACAAAGTAACTCACGCGTCGAGTTTATTTTACGAGAGAAAACGCGATTTGTAGCTCGTTAAACGATCGAAGCACGAATCGAGTCGTGACAATCGATCGTGAGAGGAAGATTAAGTCAAGAGGGGTACGATGCAACGCAGTCACGTCTTTCGTGCGAGAAATAGCGTTCTCGTAAAAATAATTCGAAAGATTCGCCAATCTTTCTCGGAGCGTCCGTAAACATCGACGAATTCCTTTCTCTATGTTTTCGGTCTACCGGAAAGTTACGTCGGATAATTTCATCTCGAGTTTGAAATGGACTCTTTGCAAATATGCATTTCGAAACGTCTGTACACGAAGAAACGGTAACGATGGAAATTATATCGTCCAGTAAACATTAATAAATCTATCGAAAATAAATATAAGTTGCTTTTAATTCAAAATGGGCAGAGTTTTCCGGTAGACCCAATATAAATATTAACGATAAAACGAAATTAGGAACGAATCGCGCGATTGAGATCGAACGGACTCGTAAGACGTAACCAAGGAATTGTAAAACATCATAGTTCGTATCGTCTTTCCTCCACGTCTTCGTATGCCAGCCGTACGTTCTTGCAATAAATCACTCTTACATTTAACGATGAACGTGGGTTCTCTAACCGAACTATGCACAATTATTTGATTTCTACGATCAATGCCTACTTACAATTGCATGTCGATGAACATGCAAAAGCGATTACGATGACGACCATTCTCATCATATATATTATCCATGCGAAACGTACATACACACATTCACTTAGCCAACGAACGTTGCGAAACGCAATTGCGTTTGCATCTAAACGAATAATAATCTGACCACGCGAGAAACATCGATTCCGACGCGAGTGAAGAGCTCACTCGTTTCTTTCGCTTTTTATAAGAATCGACGTCTCTCACGATTGTCACAGCGTAATTACACTTACTTTAACAATTACAAGTAATATACGTCTAAGTTGTTAATCGGGCTCTCTCGCGTATTTCCATTCTTATTTTTTGTTTTTTAAGGATTATTTTTTTTTGGTTTTACTTTCTGTACTTTTGGATTTTTCGTACGGACTAGATTACTTTTAAATTACTTACTTATAGTCGTGAGACTGCATCGTCAAGAAGAGTATCCTTTTCTAAGCACTAACACTTACAACGCCATACGTTTCGCAAGAAATGCGCTCACAGCGATCATCATTTTTCTAGGAACTTCTCGAAGGGGTCTTTCGCGTATGGGGATCTTAAACGCGCCTTTCCGAAGTTTCTCCTTGTGCCATATCACATCTTTATCTCTTAAGTGTATACTTCTATACGTCAGGCGGAGAACGTGAACATATCAAATATGAAAATTTATTTCTCAAAACTTCTACCGTTAGAAAACGTGAAAACGATTTCGCTCGTATGTGTGTCGATCGTTGTCGTTCGGCAACAATAATGTTACTGTATAAATAAATAAATAAATAAATACATTATTTATTTATTTATTCGTTACGTGTGCTCGTAATGTGTTGTTGACACCGATTAGAAAATATGAAAAAAAAAAAGAAAGGCTACGTCAATCCGTAATCTTTTAGCGCGTTTATGCGTACGATCGTAGATCGAAAACGCGTTAGCAAAGATTACGAATCGTTTCGCGTGGGAATCAAATCGTTTGCGAACGCTTGCTCGGCTATATTTCTCTTTTCCCCGTACGTAGATTCAATTAAGTATTTTTATTGAATATTTGAGTGAAGCGCGCGCGAGGACATCGATAACGCATCGTGGAAACAACGATCGACAATGAAAGCGAGGTAGGAAATGACGAACAGAAGCCTCGACTCTCGGCCCCCAATCTCGAAAAGTACAGATCGAAAGGGAAGACTTGCGTACTTGTCTTTCTTACTTACGAAGATTTATACACGATGCTCAACGATCGAATTGCGAGATGAATACATGCTTTCTCTCAGCTCATCGGCACGGACGTAATGATTATTAATGAGCTCCGCGGCTCGATAATGTAATATAATACAATATATAGTTTTCATTCGCATATACATACGTATGCAAGTGTGTATGCATATATACATAAATATATGTTTTTAATATAATAATGATACAATAGAAATGTATTAGGCTGTAACGCGTGTGCAATGCAATTTAATATATACTTCTCTGTACCGCAGAATACTTGGCGTAAAGGAATCTATAAAAATAGTTCTTTTGATTGAATTACGAATTGGTATAAATTCTCCTCGAGTTAATCAAGAGAATCACGAGTCAATTCAACGAGAATCTACGAAATGCAATTAATGTCGATCGGAACGAAATGAGATCAATTTGATTTCTTCGACGTAGCGGTCGATCTTATCGATGATATTTTTATAATTTTTCCACCGTGCGCGTATGCGCCGTTCGATTAGTTCGTACAGTCCTGGATATCACGTACATAACGTAATTACGATGACAATGATTGCAATGATATCGATAAATTTCGAGCAACGTTCGAAAACGGAACGCTAAATTCTCGGCGATAACGAAATAAATGTATCGTTGAAAGCGGCAGATACGAAACGAGTAGAATATAGCGTAAGAAATACAGAAGAGACGAAAGAAGAGACAGGTATTCGTTAATTTCGATATCCGGCATAAGCGTGTGCGGATCGATTTAAAAGGTAGATCGATGACGTTGTCTATCTTTTTTTTTCATTTTCATTTTATTCTCTTTAACCTTAACCGCTTCGTTCTTGTACTTTCCAAATAAATGAATTCGGTCTCCCTTCGCCTTGCCATCCTTCTCCTATTCCCATATCTTCGTTCGTTCGATCTACGATTTGCATTGTCCGTGTATACGTGCGGTAAAACGTAGGCCATTCCTCGAGGTAAACTCGCATTCATAGATTCTTTTAATTAAACCATTAAAGATATTGTCGTTGGGACGTTATGCTTTACTATTTGTGTCGGCTTAAACAAGCTCCATTTATGTTTTTACTGTCGAAGCGTCATTGCTCCTTCGTTTGGTAACATGCTGTTTCTTATATATTCCCTTGCGTAATTACACAGCCCCGTGGCCTTCCGTGGTTTACGTTGTACGCGGCATCTCGTCTTACTGGTGTCGAATAGTTGGAGGTGCGATCCGCTGACATTCCTTAATGCTCAAGGAATAAAATAGAAGAAAACAAAAAGAATAAAACGATGAAAATGGTAGTACGTAATATATCGAATATTTACTTAAAAAATCGAGATAAAACGAAGACGATAATCTAATGGTCGATTTTCTGCATTTTATCTCGGCAGAAAATACGTTTCGTATCCATTTGCGCGTACGTAGACGCATACATTGGTACAGATCATTTAAGAGAATTAATTAGAAACAAATAATACATCGAAGATTTCGTTACGTCGCACACTCTCAACTATGAGACACGGATACGAAGTTGCCGAAAAGGACGGTCGCAACGTTAGGTAAGTACGTACGTCACGCGAGATGCCCGCAGCATTAACATCCTGCTAACACGTAGGCCGAAAAATCATTTCACCTTAAGAAAGTTTTCTATCGTTGACGATTCCGAAATGGCTCGTTAATATACGTATGTATAGACTAAAGAAAGGTACGTCGCAATAAGGAACTTACAACGAAAATGACGAAGAAATTGAATCGAACAAGTATATCGATTAAAATACGAAGGAACTATTCGCAGTCCTGATTATCCTTCCTTGTTGATACGTCTTTGCGATTCGATCGCGTTCGTGATTAAAGGAAGATCCAACGTTAAAATCAAATTCAATTTAGATTAATTTCCGATCATTTCTCAAGATGTCATGGTAGGTACATACACGCGTAATCGATGCGATGTGTCGCGTCGTACGCACCTAGCGTTCGAGCCGAACAACGTAACGTAATTGCGTATCTCTATTTATGTATAATGTCTCTCTCTCTTAACTAAAGAACATAATTATTGTCTATATCTATATACGTGAAATTACCGCGCTATATGATCATCATTACCGACGATAACAACAATTTACACGTGTCATATATCCGCCGCATTTTGGTGCAACGAGTTACTCCTCTAATACTCACTTCCTTATCACCATCATCGTCCTGTTTCGTTAGTTCGAATAACTTTGTATGGGTATACAAATGTGCATCTTACTCGCACTGTTGCTCTCCAATGAGTCTCTCTTTCTTCAAACTACGATTCTTCTCTCTCTCTCTCTCTCTCTCTCTCTCTCTCTCTCTCTCTTTTAAAAC
>JAITYT010000330.1:1519577-1534331 GCA_025433975.1 Liostenogaster flavolineata
TTTTCGACCGATTCCATATTTATTAAGAATTTTTAAAACAAAATAGAACAACCAAGTTTCCATGCTTCGTTTCTACGTCGTTCGTTTGCGTCACGAAGATCGCGATTAATGAACGGCGAGTCGCAACTTCCTACAAAACTTTGTAAAGTATCGTAAATATTTTAGTTAGTCAATTAGGACGTTGATTAAGAGCCACCGAGGTACATTAAGGAGACGTTGCATTCGAAATTGAATGCCAAATATTTCCGAACGGTTAAAACCGACGATTGATATTTGTAAAAGGAAACGATCTTAAAAAAGACACGAGTCAGAATCGATGGAAATTACAGTTCGATCGAAATTCGCACGTGGTGCACGGACAATATTTTTCCAAGGTCGTGTAAACCTTACCAGGCCAATGTAAGGTTAAACTGGCAGCGGTGATCCCGTTATCGTGATTTTGATCGTATACAGACCTACGCTTTATCGATTCTAAAACGGTCCGACGCGGCACGTCGCGATTCCGGGTTTTATCGTATTGTCAATCCCCTTACAACGTTAGGATTTTGTTCGATTGGCAAGAAAGTAATTTTAGTTTTTTAGTGCTAGATAAAATCCAAAGGAAAATAACTTAAAAATAAAATTCAAAATACAAAGAATAAACTTTAATCGATCATAATTATATTGTGTTTTCCATTTTGTTCGATTACCTTTTATCATCTTTCCGACAACTTCACGATCTATCGCACTGATGGAAGTCACTCAAAAGAAAGAAAGAAAAACTTTACACCGTCGGTTTGTAAAAATCGAAATTATTTCTTTGCCAAGGCGATACTTGTCAAACGTTTAACAAAACTCGTAAGATCGTAAGGTAACTTCCTTCGAATCGCGAAAGATCGTTTCTTTCTGGCAATCGACGTCGAACGCGTTCCTCAAGAACGCACGCTTATTAAACGCGCCTTCGACGCGCTGAAGCGGCGCCTTAGGCCAGATGAAGAAGCGTCAGAGCGGCGTCGAGAGGCCATGGAACAAGCAAGAATCGCAGAATCCTTTCAAGGCTGGAAGCTTCCTCGCGAAAGTACGTACGACCATGGATAGTTGCGAGTCGGATCGTAAGTACTGTGGGAAAGGAGAGCAACTCGATCGCTGCTCGGACGTGATCCGGCATTAGATTGACGTACGTACGTACGTATGTGCATCCGCGCGCGCACACACCAGTTCGCCATTGCTTCGATGTTTCTTAGATAGCACGGAAGTGGGCAAGGTCGACTTTTAACTAGGTCGCGCCGTTTGGAGCGCTTCCGAGAGGGGAGCTCGCATAAACTCACGAAAAGTCAAACGGAATCGAGGAATGCACGTGCTCGTGCCATTTATATGAACATACGTTCCTTCCTGTTTGTGTCTCTCTCTCTCTCTCTTTCTTTTCTCTTCCTCGCGAAGAAAATTCTGCCTCGTGTTCGTCGTATGGCCAAGTCGTACGTACGCTGCGAAACGATTCGGTTTAACTTGTCGAGGAGAAGCGGTCACGCGTTTAAGAATTCGTCTTGTCGGCTCGACATTCGCCTATTGTCGTAGTACAAAGTTTACCAAAGGTATTAGATCGTGTAACTTGAAATATCGGATTTCTCGTTGCTCGCGAATTTATTGCCGAATTAGTAAATTTTTCAAATTTTCTTCTCTTACGATTGATGAGGATAAAAATTGAAGAAAGAAAAAACGAATTTAAAGACGAATTTACCACTTCAGCGATCGACTCGCGAATGACGAGAATTCGACGTTTTATGTTAGACGATCTAATATAAAGCGGAAGAAAAGCTCGTATACGATACCTCGTTTGATTGAAATTTAACTAATGCCAGGTGACAATCGTCTCGTGGAACTTGATTATCATTTCGAAGTAGATGGAGTATTTTCGTTGACTTTCCTTAAGATCGAACGTCGTCGAAAGTAAAAGTTTCATCGCCACTGTGTTCTCGAGAAATTTTCTCGCGCGATAGTTCGATCGACGTCGGAATCCGACGCTCGGCGTGACATCGAAATTTACGAATTACGAGTACAGTCCAAACCTAACGAATTACTCGATTTATCACGATCAAATATTCTACGTTGGATCGGTCGAGATAAATAAGCGTCGTCTAACGCTGGCCTGTCACAGTCATAGCCCGCAAAATTCATTAGTCTTCCTAATGGACGCGAGAAATAAATATAATATTTCTACGTATCGCACGAGTCACAAGACGCACGATTAACGAGACGTACTCGTGCCTTAACCCATTACACGCCGCGATTCAAAAATACAAAAAAGAGAATTAAATTAAATGTATAACGATATTCATACCAACCAATTTTGAATTTAAAATTTGGAAATTTGTCCCAAAGACGAGACATTGGCTTATAATGGCAAGGATCGTTCCGTACATTCGCACGATGTGTTATCGATTCTCGATAAATCGAACGTTTCCACTCGTTCGCAACGAGCGTACTTCCACTCGACCCTCTCGATCCGTCTTCTTCCATCTTTTGTCCTTACGGATGGTATCACGGCCCCCTTCGCAGGCCGAGAAAGAATTCCTCGAATACCGGAAATAACCGGCGTTGTCGTAACGTTTATTTCATTCGGATGCAAATGACGTCGAGAAAGAAATACGGAGGATGGGGATTTCGGTTTACCGCAATGCAGAAATTCCAACGTGCCAGAAAATGTTGTAATTATCGTGACATTATCGACGATAACGTTGCCGGAGGCGTAATAAAATGATTTTCGAGGAAGATAGCGGCGCACGGACAAACAGGCGGCTTGTTTTCCTTCGATTTTGCTTATCCGATTTCGTGACCGTCGTCGCGTCACCGTCGCTCTTTCTCGTGGTATTTTCGCGACTCCCTCGACATATTTCAGGCGCGCACGAAAATAGATTCGATACTCACACTTATCTGTCTAATTTGGCAGTCGATCGTGCTGGTCAATCTTCTCAGTTTCCCATAGGCGGACGTGTACTTCCTCTCCGTATCCGTCATTCTTACGTAGAAAATCACGATCGCGCAAAAAGTCGCGCAAAAAGTCGTCGAGAAAAAAGTCGGCCTTTTCCTCGCGTTTCAAATCCGCCGTCTTCGACCTCGTGTCGCTCGGAATCTGCCGACGTATCAACGAATTTTAAATCGTCTCGAAACTCTCTCCGTGTTCGACGCGATTTCCGTCAACCTTTCGTCGCTTTCTCCGACGCAAAAATCAAATTCGCGCGTTTTCGATCGCTAAAAATCGAAATTTTCTCTCGGTCGATTTTGACCTCGGAACGGTAAGATCGAAAGTCGATACCGCATTCCTACTTCCCGATAGCTGAGGTAGAAATACACGAAAGAAATAAAAGATAGGAAGACTTTTTAAAAGAGGAAAACCCGTCGAGTGTTTTCGCTATTCCGATATTTCATATCAACGAACTTTGAAGACTTCTTTTTTTTTGACGAATTTTTACGAATCTCTTCGATACGGAATTAGACTTTTTATAAGTATCGTGAGACGGTAGATCGTCGTTGCTTCATCGATCGTCAGTGATCGGCTATTTTTTTTTCGAATATTTTTGGTGACAGAATTTCCCCATATATTATTCCTCGACAATGGCGGCAGTAACAGCAGCGGTAATGACGTCGGTAGGAAGTGAAACGAGTCGGAGCCAAAATAATATTTATGGACTATCGCGAATACGGTTACCGTCGTAACGTCAACCGCGTTTGATGCTCGAACGTTCGAACTTCTGGCGACGCGCTCCCTCCTTCCTTTCGTTTCTTTTTTTTTTCCTCTTCGCGACGAACCGCTCCTCGCCTCCCTACGCAATGAACTTTTTCCCACTCGCAACGAGTCGCAGTCGACGTTGGAGGATACTTCGCTCGCGGCTGCGTCGAAAACACTTAACGACGAACCGGCCGGCGTCGTTGTCACGTCTGGATCTCATCTACTTCGTTCTCGAAAACTTTTTCGTCCGTTCACCGACGTAAATATCGTTCTTTGAAATTTCTTCTTCAAAACGATCCAAGGGAGGGAGTCCCCCCTCTCGTTCCCTTTCTTCTCGTCGAAGGAGAAAAATATCGCGGAGCACGTGCCTCTAATCGTCGAAGTTCGCGCCTGTGAAACTTCCAACCGATCGAACTAAAGAAACAAATAAAAAGAATCCGCGAGCTAGAAATTCTAATACCGATTCTAACGTCGTTCGGATGACGACGTTTATTCGATATCCAGTTCGAATGGCTACGAATGGGAATAGAGTTTGATTATTTTTTTATCGCGCGATCAACACACGCTATCCGTAGTGGCGACCATATTTTACCGACGCGCGTAACTCGCGTTAACGCAACGACAATCGGACGATTCGCGATGAAAGGATAATACGGTTCGCTGTTCGTAGGAATTCCTTTCGTTCGTTTTAGATCGATGGAGCTAGTCTCAGCGTCGTTATCCTTAGAAATTGGAAAGAAAGCCGCGAGTTTAACGCCAAACCTACCGACGTTTCACGCACACCCATTCGTCGCTGGTCCGAATACCTAGCGACGTTCTTTTACGATTAAACGCGGCTAAGCGTTAATTTGCTGCTCGTTCGAATAACGAACGAAATGATTTTCTCAAATCCACGACACTGATTAATTTCCTTTTTCCATTTACATTCTAAAGTTGAACGGAGAAGATGTCTTGCTTTGGAGGTTCCAAGCAACGGTTAAAAACGATCGGTCGACCGGTCGTTGGTAGATCTAACGTTAAAAGTAGTAAAACCGGAAAACAGACGCTGAAATGCTTCTAGACTCGAAAGACGAACAAAACAATTTTCTCAAATCCACGATACTGATCAATTTTCTTTTTCCATTTACAATCTGAAGATAAATGGAGGAAACCAGCTTCGCGTTGGAGGTTCCAAGCAAGACTTAAAAACGATCGGTCTACCGGTCGTTGGTAGGTGTAGCGTTAAAAGTAGTAAATCAGCCAAATAGACGCCGAAACGCTGCTAGACTCCAGCTTTCGAACAAACGTCCAGCTCTCTTGTCTATCCTAACGCCGCGTCGAATCGATATCGGTTCTCATAATCGCGTCTCCTTTCATAGAGGCGCTCTTACGTGGTATCTTACGGGGTATCTTACGATCTCATTCTCACCCAAGAACGGCGAATCGACCCTCGCGGTCTAACCGTCGCGATTTAAGAGACGCCTCTACGTCCTTCCGCCAACTTTACCGCCACCAACGTCACCATCACCACTAGCACTCGTCTAGTTCGAATTCTCCCGTTGTTCGTGACACTCGACGAGTTCCATTAGTTCGATATGAGCGAACCTCCGCTTTGGGGAATCCCACGAACGCGTTAAATGGCAATGGCGCTCGACCACGAATTCGTTTGCCGTCGAAGACGACGACAACGACGTCGCACGGAACCGCAGAGACGAATCGTAGCTACTCGACGCTCTTCGCTCGACCTCTCGTCTTCCGACGACAGATCGATCGATGCGTTCGAGTTCCGATCAAAGTCGCGACAGCGATCTCAAAAAGACTAACGCGATGAAGGAGCTCGTCTTCGGCTAACCTTCGACTGTTTATAACTGACAGTGATCCTCTGCTAGTGGCAACGACGATTGGCGGGCGACTTTTACGCGACTAACATTCTCTTGGAACGGAGTCTCGGTAACGGCGTGACGCCGCGTCGGCGGCGGCTCCTCTCGCGCCGCCAATTGCACAATGCCAAGTGTCAAACGACGAACGTTAATCCATTGGAAGGTGAGTGGGACTGGGAAAAGATCGCTTTTCTTTCCAAGACGTTCCTTCGCCACTCGACGCCAAATTGCGTTTAAATATCTCATCTAGCTACCTTAGATCTTTCGTTCGTTTCGATGGCATTCTCGCGTAGCTAGCGTATGTTTTTTTCTTCGTGAAAAAGAAAAATAAAAATAAAAATGATTTATCAACGTCGCACAGCCTTAGACAAAACTTAGTTCACTTAAATCTTCGGTTTTGCGATTTTCTCGAAAGCGAACGAGTCAACACTTATCTTCTTCGATCGTAGAATTAACTTCGTGGCGGTGATCGAACAAATGGAACGCGATTAAGAATTTTATCGAAGAGCCTAACCGAAATCGCAACTCGTTTGAATTTCCATAAGATACAAAATATTGCGGACTCTCGGGAAAGTAATTTTCTTAAATTTTCGATCAATCGCAATATTTCGATGACGTTTCGGCGCTGCCTGCGGAACGGATTCTGAACAATCAGCGAAAGATAAATAATTCGCGTTGATTTGCGTGCAATTGGTTTTTGGAGAATGCGCCAAAATGACGTCGTGTTTTTTCGTGACGATAACGCGAACGACGAGGGAGAAATTCGATTATCGCTTTTAAGGTAGAACCGTCGCGTAGCTTTGCTCAGCGGATAAACGGTTACGTTTAACAACGCATAATCGCCTTCCAATGTAAATGAGGGAAACGAGCGTCGTGACGTCGAAATCGTATCGTTAAAGTTCCGTTGACGTTTCCTCGTTTGGCTCAAGCTGACGCTTCATTGAATCCCGCGAGTACCGAGAAGATAACGACGGGAGTTTCTTCCTCGCTACGGCCTTGCAACAACTACCGCGACTACGAATCTTCCAGTTCCCATTTCTAGAGCGAAAGCTGCTATCGTGCAACGACCTGACGTTTATTCGTCATTGCGAGTCGAGAAATACGGAGAGAAATCGTTTTCATTCGCAGAATCTCTCGGCTGGTGTCGTTAATTACAGTCTGCCTTACGTAGACAATACGTTATATACAGCGGTGGATTTACTCCTTGCTGTAAGTCGCGCGAACTGTTTCGTCCAATTAATGCGACCAGTGGTCGATATCTTTAACGTCAGCTTTTTAACAGTGATTTAAGAGAAATTTAAATGCGTTCAATTGACTGACTTATTCGGATTTTCGGCGTCGATTAGCCGATAAGTGTTTCCGATTTTATGAATTTTTTATGGTGCAAGCGCTTCCCGTAAATTTCGTTACGTTCTATTACAAATATATGTGACGCGTTTCATATATATATAATATATATATAATGAAAAAATATATATAGTTTCGCTGTAAATAATCTGATAATAATCCTTGCGTGTTTATTGATTTACGTACGATACGTTCGAACGATTCTGCATTTTAACGATCCGTGTTACTTCCTTCGAATGAGAATTCTTTGTATCCTTGGAATTCAGCGATACTGTGACGTTCTTGTCGGTATTATTCGACATATTTGTATCTCGGCTCGATGCGATGTCGAGCATAGTGTAAATTTGTGAAGTTCTTATTAATAGTTTAAAAAGGCCAAAGTCTTGCCGATCGACTCCGCTTTTGATTGACCCTCGTAATCAAGAATTCAATCCACAAGCAAGACTTTCGCTTCATTCCTAACAAGAGGATGCCGTCTGGAACTATTTCTGGAACGTCGCGACGCGGCAGTGCCGGATATCTTGCGAGGTATTTCATCGTCTGTCTCCGTTCGAGTCCGTCAATATTTTACCGTGCATCCGCTAAAAAAAACATATTGAAATAACAGAATTTGATTCTAAACGCGATATACTCGTTCGGAATTACTAGAAAAACTCCGATCAGTAGATAGTAAAAATATTTTTAAAAAAGAAGGATGCCGAAAGTTAAATTCTTTGGTCGAACGTATGTTAAAGTTACGCAATATTCGATTCAACGTATCCATTGTTATTCGCTTTACGAAGAAACTAATGATATTCAAATTTTGCGTCTCGTTCCGAATGGAAACTATAAATATACGAGATTGACAAATATGTCGGTGCTACCATCTGTTGGACATGTGGATCCACATTGTTTTGATGTACGATATTGGCTGAGCACGGACGGTTGGTACTACTAAAGAAGTCGAAGCTGCGTTTGTCTAACTTAACGAATACAAAACGAATTGATATTTGATTTTTCAATAGAATATTTAATGACATTAAATATTATACGTCGAACAACGCGATGATTTATTCATATGCTAGATTCAAGATTTCGATAAGTAAAATAACGAACACAAAATATTAATCGATGTTTCCAAAACGTATTACGTATTAGTTTTTTTTTTTAATTCAAGAACGGACCGAACTTTCTGATAGACCTAATATATTAGGATGGAAGTTAGATCGTTTAATAAACATTGCTCGATGTTTCGAAAATGTGTCAATTTCTTTAATTAAAAAAACGGACGGAACTTCTCTCACGCATCTAACACGCATATGTATGCACATATACGTATTCGTAGATATCACGGGATGGTTCCATTCGATAAGCTGATATCTAGAACGGAGCTCAAAGACGCTCCAAGACGGAGGTTTGGTAGCGTCCTCGCGTGCGAGCAGTCGATAGACCAAACGCAGGGACAAGGCAATCGAGATATCGTCTGGTTACGTACCAGATTTATGGTGACGATGAGATCGTACTGCTGTCGCTGGCCTTTCTTTTTGTTCTTTCCGGTCTTAACGGAAGCAGCCTTGGGCGTCACTTTAACCTGTCCTTTCTGAGCGCTCGGCTTTTGAGCCGGCTTCGTCGCGACCTTGGCTCCAGGTGCTCCCTTTTGTCCGGCCGCGAGCGGTGCCTTCTGTCCTGTGGCGCCTTTTTGATTCACGTGGCCAACTCCGTCCGCCGGTTTGTTGCGTGCCTAGAGAGCGACATAGAACACAGGCAATCGTTAGCATCGTTTCGATGGAGAAGGAGACCGGCGGTTGTCGTATTTTCAAACGAATTCCGACGCGGGAGACTCCTGGGGAAAAAATCTTCCATTGTTCGTAGGAAGAGCACGCGTACGCTCGGAACGAAGAGGACGGATTTGGTGCGCGTCTCGACGTACTACTTCGCCTCCTTTCGCCCAATTTTCGCCACGGTAGCGAACGAAATTCCCTATTGTTCTTCCAACTACGACGTGGATACGATTCGATCGCTCGAGTCTCTCCAGCACCGGCACCGAATTTTCCACGAAAAATCGCTGGAAATTCCACTTCCACGAATCCAAAGGAGCCGAACCGAAGGTACGCGGCGTATTGTCGTGGTTGTCGAAGCGTTCCGCTCGACGGGTCCCACTAATACGCTTTTCTTTTTTTCTATCTTTTTTTTTCGCAATTGCCGCGTCTGCCTTTCCCCCCTCTCCCCCACAATGAGCGATCGTTTGCGATTTTATAAAACCGTACGTACCCGTGTAGGAACGGGAGGGTCCTTTTGTCTTCGTGATCATTCGAATTTTTCGAATAGGAATCGACTAAACTACTGCGCGCTTACCTACGAGAAGCATATTTATATCGATGGACGGAGGTTACTCCCACGGATTTCCATGGAAATAGATGAGAGAAAAAACGAAGGAACGCGAGAGGTACGCGGAGTCTCGATATTTCCTTCGGTTGCAGAGTCAGCAGCATCGATCGTAGATAATGATATTTGCATCGTCTTTTTATGGTGCCACTCGAGGTAATAATGATTCATACTCTCGCGACAATGAGCTTTTTCAAGCGTAGAACAGCTTCGGTAGTAAAAGAAATATTAGGTCGTTCGGAAAGTAATTTCGTTTTGTCCCAACAGAGAACTAAATTAATTTATCGAATTCAACCGTTCGTGATCATTTGAAACGCCATTTTCATGAAAAAAAAAAATGAATAAAAATGAAATTACTTTCCGAACAACTTAATAACTAGTAAGACTTTTAATAGACGACGATCACAGCTTTAGGTCGAAATAAACTTTTTACTCCGAAGTCACGGTGAAACGTTCGCTATTATAAATTCGTAAAGATTTTTTATCGATAATTTGAAGGAATTAACGCGAATAACTGACAGACGCTTCGTCATGGAACGATGAGCACCGATCGAGAAATGCTTTCGATGCGTCTTGAGACGTTCCATTCCTCTTTTTGTAAATGAAGAGAGATGGAGAGAGATAGAGGAAGGTGAAACTTTTTCCAAGAGTTTGCGATTTCGACGCGAAGAAGAGCGATAAGACAAAGGGAAGTACAAAAATAATGTTGTTTACCACTCGTGCGTCGATGCGACCGTGGACAGGACGAAAACTGGGGCATCGCCGCTTAGGAATCTCTTTTGTCCGGATTGCGAAGGACTCGCTTTTGCTCGAGGTGACGGCGACGCCGTCGAATTTTATGGAAAGTTAAAGGTTAACCTGGCCACCAAAAGGCAAAGCTCGTGCGTTCTAACTACCTCGTCGATAACCGTAGTGGCTGAGGCTGTTATCCGAATCTATTTGGGAATCTGAATAAAAGTCACGTTCGACCACAGCGAATCCATTCGGACGAGATCATTCTCGTAGATATCGCGAGGAACGACTTTTACATTCTCCATAGTTTTGAAGGGAAAGACCTCGGGACAATGGTCAGACGATTATCAGTGCCCGCGTAAGTCCGTGTTTCGTTGGCCAATTTTGCAAATTCGAGCCAAATAATTGTCACACTTTTATTAAATATCGAATAAGAAAGAAATTCTGGCTTTCAACTGACTAGTTCGTAGACTTTTGGATTTATGTAACAAATTTATATAAATGTTATATTACATACAAAATATTGAATAAGAAAATGTAATATAAAGAAAGTAAGAGATTATAAAAAAAAAAGTGTCGAAAGAAAACGGCTCCTTACATTTATGATTTTCAAAATACCGTGATAAAATCAACGATAATAATATTTACTCGTCATTTCGAGTAATTATCGAGTTGTTAAAAATTGCTAAGGATTTTACGAGTGGCGAATATTTCCCGAGGACGACGCGCTTGGTATTCGTAGGTCAATTCGCCACGATATTTAACCGGACGAAAAGAGATATTTCGAAATGAATTAATTCGCCGAGATTTCGGTCGTCGTAAATCTCACAGCAATCAAGATCCTTACGAAAGGAAAAAGAAATCGATGCTCCGACGATAAAGACGAAATCTACATTACGAAGTTATTATCGAAAAAATGTCATTCGCTATAGAAATGGGTCGCATTTGGAATAACGTTCGCTAGCTAATGTATTGGCGTCGCCAATACGTAAGCATTGCGTGCACCGTCGCAGTAGCTAACGCTCTCTCGCGCTGCCGTCTCGATGATACGCGCCCGTGAATGGAATAACAAATATCTCGTCGAAAGAAAGACCGACACAATGAAAGGCTCGTCAACCCTGACCTGGCATCCTTCGTGTCGATGCAAAATAATCCCGATACCGGCGCTGCTCGTCGCCCCATTTTTCCCCTACGATGGAACGTGGCTCAAAGGGGAAACGACGAAACGCGTCTCCGCGTTTAATATTCAGCGTTGGGGAAGGTATGCATCGCGAAAATCCACGTAGAACTGCACGTACGCGTGCATTGTTCCAACGTAGCGCGAATCTCGCGAAAACGTAGGCGGCTTTATCAGGGATAAGAGCGCGTTCCTGAAAGAAAGGCGTACGTGGGTCGACAAGACGGAAGCCTGAACGTTCCTCGCTGCGTTTTCAAAAACTGTTTTCCCCCTTTGAGACGGAAACCTAAGGTCATGGAGCAAACAATAGGATTAATTACGCGAAACAGAAAGCTCGAAAGTTGTGTCAACATTTCGAGGCCCGAGAGTACCGTCGGTCGTCCCATTGTTTCTCTGTCCATGCTAATGATGCACCGTAGGGTGCTGCGATTTGCTAGTAATTTTTGCCGCTCTTCCTGGCCTTCGCCATCGTCGTTCGTCTCCCATAAAAAAGCCTACGTTCTTCTCCCTTTTTTTTACCGGTTTTAAAGCGCACGTAGATGCGTCGCCCGATGCCTAGTTATTTCTACGAACGAATATTTTTCTCTCTCTTCGTAAAAATTCGTTCTTTTCGAAATTCCATATTTCCTACGTAACGTAATTTTTCGTCGCGTTGTTCCACGTCATCAAAATTTATGCCGCAGTAGAAAGAGTTCGAACGAGGTAGAACGAGATGTCAAATCTAATGAAGAACGGAGCACTCGTGGTGGAAGCATGATCGATATGGATGTATTACGAAGGCGGACTATAAAAAACCTCTTCGTGATATAACGGTTTTGGAGAATTAAGTGTTCGTCTATTTTTATTGAATATATTTCGTAGATCTGAATGCTTGAAAACTTTTAATCGTTATACGAAACCTTCGATCGGTAATTTTAAATAAAATATGACGTTTCGTAACGTCGTTTCGAAACACACCGAGACTCTTCGATCGTCGTATCGATAGAAAACCATCCCCGAGTCCAATCAAGAATACAATTTCACGTACGATTCGCGTATACGCGTAAAGTACGATCAACGGATTAATCGTTATCGTATCCGATGTGGGACATCCTCGGTCTTTCATTTACTCACTTTTTGCGTCCATTTCTCCATCGTGAAAAGTTTCATATTTTTCGTCGTGTATGCGGCAAAACGAAAGAAAAATAATCCCGATGTAATTCCACGCCGAATTCGGTTCGACGAAGCGAAATCCGTAGATGCAGTATCGACGAATCGACATGGTCGAAGAAAGGGGGCAGGGATACGGCCGACCTATCTATCTATCTATCTATACTACCTTCCGTTTCAAACGAATCAAGAACAATGGAATTTCAATTTGAAAACTTTTGCCCGGCTCTGATTGGAACGGGCCGACGTTCCTATAAACTGGGCTTTATCATTGTATCGTGAAGCGATGGAGTGGACCATGCCGGTGACAACGACACGGAGGGGGAGCATCGTCGAAGGGAGGATTCGAAACTAATTTCTTTTCTTCTCGAATTTTCTTCTCTGCAAGGCCATCGCACTCAGGACAGTTTCAAATGTCCCTCGTTACGTCAGAAGCGCTAAAATTCGCGAAGACGAAAGTTACACTTGAGTCTTAGAAGATATAACCGAACCATCGAGGAAATGCGAAACGAGATTGATGTCGACATCGAATTTTGTTGGAAGAGAGAGAAGATGGGGGGAGAGGGAGAAACTCAAAGATAAAAAATGCATAGAAAATCCTCTCGCGTCTGAACGTCGGGCGGACTGGAGGAAACGCGAAGAAAAATCACGACGTTGCTTTACGATCCATGTAAATCGAAGCGGTGCGACGACCTGGCGCTGCAGTACGCAAGCACAAAAAACTTCACCGTTTGTCGTCGAAGGAAATATGCACCGAGAGGCAAATAATGGAAGGATCGTTTGACGTAAGCACGTAGCCACGACGCGGTACGGGACTGAGATCGTTGAATTTCATGAGACCCATCCGATTTTCGGCATTCAACCTCGGATAATACATTTCCATCGATATTACGGCAAAATATCGCGTTTACGAACACTCGTTCCAGAAAGGTTCTGCCATTGGAACGTTTTCTCGCGAACGCTTTTTGTATTCTATCCATACGACTTTGCTATTTAGATATTTCCTACCATGAAACCATGGACCTTGGGAAAGACTGTAGACCGACCCTAAGGCTACGTGCTCGAGAGACAGCATCGTGATTCAACTGTCATCGATTTCGAGCGAAATGTTAAAGTCTTGACAAAAATAACTTCGTTTTCATTGCAATATATTCTTGCCAATGCTTTCTGCGTTCTGTCCATACGACTTTGCTGTTTAAATCATTTCTCTCATAAAATCAGAAAATTTGAGAAAAGACTATAGACCGATCGTAAGACTTAACAAACGATAAGTCAACTTGCGTTTCGAGAGACAGCATCGTGGTTCAGCTGTCGTCGATTTCGAGCGATACGTAGCGATCTTAATAGAAATACAAGCAAATAATCGCGTCTATTAAAGAGCACGTAAGCGCGATTCGAAACGTACGATATTCCTCGGAGCTCGTCTTCGTCCGCGATTCATTCCCAATAATTTTCCTGAGATCGGTGTCGATCGCTTTTCCTTAGATTTTTCATAAGACCACCTGGGAAATCTCACGCGACGACTCACCGGTTGGAAATCATTACCGCCGAGGGAACGAAAGACACACGGCGAAAACGTAATCCGTGAAATTCTCGTAATACTTGGGTTAAGGTTTATCGAACGAGCTCGCATCGACGGCGATTATCGTTAAAGATCGTAATGTATTTGGTCGTTCGGAAAGTGATTTTGTTTTTTTTGAAACATAAAAACTCAAAAACAACATAAAAACAAGAAAACATAAAAAACAACATTTTTTCGTTAAAAAAAGACGAAATGACTTTCCGAACAACATAATAGAATGGAATAAGGCGAGGTCGGTGAGCCTCGAGTTGAATCGCGAACCAACGACGGATGATCAACTAGACGGAAGTTCACTGACCACTTCATCACCGATAACGCTTTTAAGGCGGAATCCGTCCTAAATATAGAAGGACTCGCGCTGCACACAATCGATATTAGACGATCCAAAAATATCGCGGGTTTATTCAAATAATAATTCGAACGGAGTGGTGGCTCGGTATGCTTCGCGTGGGTTGAACTGTCGAGATAATTATAGCTGTTACCGCGTGTCTACCGCGTTCTCAAGAAAGCCATCGCTATATCCCATGTACACAGAGGACGAGAAAAAAACATGCTTTTCCGCGAACGTACCAGGGCCGAACGTTTTTGCCATTTCTCAACGAACGATCGTCGCGATCGCTTTAACGATTATACGTACGATCGAGACATTTTGTTATTCATTATAACGCGGATAACAAAATTATATAAATAACAAAAATAACATAAATTCATACGAAGTAGAGAGAAGTATAACGAAAATATAACGCGTCATTCTTACACGTGCGTCTTTGAAAATAAAAATAAAAGTCGTAATACTGTTCATTTCGATGGTAGAATTAATGGAAAATGTTTTTTTTTT
>JAITYT010000330.1:1534449-1553920 GCA_025433975.1 Liostenogaster flavolineata
TTTCAATATATTATTCTAAGCGACCGAAATATGTACGAGTTCTTTGTTCGACGTCATATCATACGCTAAAATTCGCCTTAAGCGCAATTGCACGTTGGCTTTAGGCATCCGAAATTATCGAGAATAAATCGCACAAAATCGTTACAAAAGAACATAATTTCGTTTCAAGATTTTCAGGGGATTTTCTTTTTTTCAAACGATGGAAAAACGAGGTCAATTATTCTCCAGAACGAAGAGCTACGAAGAAAAGAAGATATTTAAGGTACTTCTCGCGCATGGAAATCGAAAGAAGATGTAACTTGAGTTGTAGCACCCATTATTTTAACGATCCTTGGACTGTTCATTTATAAATTACTTACGTCGACTACCTTTTCTTTCAGAGACACTTTGGTCCTGCTGAAAAAGTCGAGAGAAAAGAAGGCCTTTCTTCGTGCATATTATCAAGGCGCGCAATAATACAAAGTGTACTTTCCTTTATATCGTACTTTCATCAATTTACGTTTCAATTGCTGTTAAGATTTCCTCCTCATTATAACGAATTAAATCTAGAAAGAATTTTGAAATAGAGAAACGGACGTAAAGTCTTTTGGATGCGTAATTCTTTCCTTTCGCACTTTGTTATATTCGAGTAAACATGCCAATGCTTCGATCGGCACGTTTGCAAGAAGTTGAAAAAAAAATAATCCTCCATTCGCATTCCTTCGTACTTTTAGTTGAACGACCGTATTTAATCTTGAATAATTAAACGCTTTATTAAGCATCAAATATTAATAATAATCTTCGGAAAAACGTGGTGCGCGTTCGTTGAAAATAACGCAGAGAACTTGGTAAAAGAAACACCGAAAGCAATCGTATCACGACGGTTCTGCGTTGACGTTGCCTTCTATGTTATAAAATATATTATAATAAACGAATAATGAAAAGTATAGAAAATAAAAATGAGCAAAAGACGAGGTAATGTCGTTTTTCAAATTTTTGTTCTAATTATTTGTACGACGTTCGAGGATCTTCCATGATAAATTAGTTAAAAACTTGTTATAGCGTAAACTGATGGAGTATACTATTTGAAAGTACGAAGTACTGGTTAATTTGTGCATACTAATGCATTTCAAAACTCATTCCGGCAATGAAGTGGTTCTTCGTTCTTTCGCGTGCAATTTAGGGATGTATAACTACTCGGAAGCGGGAAAAACTTTTCGATACGGTTGCCAAATTTGTAGCTTTCATTATCTCTCGTGATTTGATTAAATTTTCAATTCCATTTCAATTACTGGTAGACGAACAAGCGTGTTAGCGTGACTGCAAGAAAATATACCGCATTTTACGCAATTTTGAAAAGTAATATATTAATAATAAAGATCAATCGACAATGGACGAAAAGGAAATTGTCGGTCATTGTGAAACGTATGCGTCGAATACATTCGATTTAAATTGATTTTACGAAGAAGAGATACGAAACGTACGCAAAGCACTGTCCATTCTCCAAATAAATTTCGTTGGTTTCCATGATGTTTTTAAGCGGAAGTAACGATATTATCTACGGTTCGTCCGAATGAAATTAAATTTTATAATCGTGGAAATTGATGTGTGTGTGTAGGTGTGTTTACCAAATGAAACATTAAATTCATGAAAATATTAGGTTGTTCGAAAAGTAATTCCGTTTTTTTTCAACAGTTTTTCATAAAAACAACATAAAAAAACAGGAAGTAACACCGTTAAAAGTCATCCGAATATATTTTTCAGCACGCATTCGTCACTCGAAGCTCGGTAATTGAATTTCTTCGATATTTAATGCATTTGACGTGGCGAAACTCTCTGGCATTCCTGAAAAATTTCTCAAGAGTCCCTATCGACGCGCTTAAAAGAATATTTTACGATAAAATTGTCGAACGTTTTTTCGAAGGCGGTTGCAGGCAACGAGATCGGAGAAATTCGACGATATTAAATTTCTTATAGCTGATAAAAAGAATCGGAGCATGTTTCACCGTGCGACAGCGTGGAAGTCCAATGGAAAGCGGCAGTATCATAGTCTGGAATGTTTTGAAATAGCACAGTTCCCCACTTCTTTCCCCGGCTCTACGTGCTCCCTCTTCTGCGTTCGGTCTCCTCGTGACCACGCATAATCCAGCTCACTCGAAAATGTCCGCTCGGTGTTCTTTCGCCTTTTATCTTCGAATTTTTCAAACGTTACCGAGCAACGCGACCGCGCCGTTTCTCGTCGATCACGCGATCGAGGAAGCTCTCGTAAACGCGATTTCTCCCTTCGACGATCGACTTTCCCATTCGAACGTACTTCTAAATCTATCGGGTCTACCGCAATGTTTCGTCAAATAATTTAATCTCCAGTTTCAACGTCGACTCTTCCATTCACCGTTCGAGAGTGAAGAAAAAAATAAAAAAATCTTTTTGTCGTCCGTCAGCGATTTCGCGGTGAATATTGATGATGGAAATTGCGTTGCCCAGTAAATATTGATTAATGTACCAAAAATGTATCAATTTTTTAAATTCAAAACGGACAGAACTCTTTGGTATACGTATTGTTACAAATGTAGCCGATTCGCCATTGTCTTTGTCGCCCATCAGCGATTTCACAGTGAACATTGACTCTTTCGACCATCGCGTTTCTACGTACGCGCTCGATAAATACGTAAAGTAGTTGGTAACGATGGAAATTACATTGTCCAGTAAATATTAATTAACAAATCGAAAATGGACAGAATTTCCGATAGACCTAATACACACTTACATACGCATAAGTTCAATGGCGATTCTTTCCTCGATAGAGCCATTTTGGAACGTATTTATACGTTTTTACGAAAACGAGCCAATTTAAGCGTGTTCGTGTGCAACGAACATCGTCGCAGTGACACGATCGACGATTTGGTCGGATCGAAAGAAGAGCGTCGAACGTTGGCGAAATAATCCTTAACGATCCGCTCTTAGTCGAAATACCGCGAGACAGGGACGAACGTTCTCCGTTGCGCGTTCAATGTCACGCCAAAGCGAGAGCAAATATTTAACGCGATTTAAAGAACGCAAGGGTAGGAAATAAATCTTATCGGCTCTTGTGCCGTCTGGCTTCGGTGTTCGCGAGCGGCGTACCACCGTGACCATCTCCGATTGGTCGAGCGATTTCACGGTGAACTGCAGCATTATAGCTGGGAGAACTGGCGTCACGAGGATTCGAGAAGAGGCCGCTTTCGTGGGAAGGGATGAGGCATCTTCCTCTCTCTCTTTCTCTCTCTTATTCTCCGTCTCTTTCTTCCTCTCTCGCTTCCACGTTAAATTCTCTTCTATCTCCCTTTCTAACGGGCGCACACGCACACGCGGATCGCTTCCTCTGAGGTTATAAAAGATATCCGGCGTCGGTGGACGGTTTAGTGTAAGGCACTCGAGGGCAAGGCGAGGCATCGAAGCGACTTTTCGAGGAGACACGAAAAAATGGTCAGTTCGCACGCGCGCTCGTCTGTTCCGCTCGTTCGCGTGGATTTGTTCGTCGATCGTATCCCGCTACGTTTGCCGTAACGAAACGATCGAAAAAGCGCGATCGACGCTTGACGATCGGAAGATCGTTCGAGAGAAATCGCGAACGTGCGCGAGGAAGTTCGGAGCTTCGAATCCTCGATCGCGATCGCGCGCCATTTCCGTTCTTTCAAATGGGCCGCGCTGTGACCACGACTCATGGAAAAGTTGGGATATATCGAGATCTCGAGGAAAGATTTTCCTCCGGAGGAGAACGGACTCGAAGATCGTCGCAATTATTCGCGAATTTTTTCCTCGGTCGCCAACTTTTCCCGGATCTTTAACTCGATTACGCGACCGGAAATAAATCGAACGTCGAACCTTTTTTTATTTGCACGTTTTTCATCGCTGTACAATCGCGAAATTTGATTTCCGTTGCGGTTCTCATCGCGCGTTGGACTTGGTTAAATTCTACGAATGCGCGTTTCAATCCGTATCGGTAATTAGCTCGTAGAGTTTTATTAACGTAAGTACACGCGTGAACCACTCCCCACCCTCTATCTCGATTTCATTAAAATTATTACGATCTTCCGGTGATATTACCTTTTCATCGTGGCAGTAAATCGTGATTTTACCGTTCAAATATTAAGAGGAATCTTTCGCTGAGCCTGGCTTAATATTTCGATCTCCGTTGCAATTTGCCGTTCTTGTTCTACGGTCGTTCCACGAATTCGTCGAAACACTCGTATCGATTAATGGAATTCTTCGGCGTAACGAATTCTTCGCCTCGCGACGGAACACGGAATCGTTTCTATCTCGGTGGCGTTTCGACGAATATCGACGAGCTCGACGAGTATAATTCGAAGCACTGCATTATGCGTTTCTTCTGTTTCAGGACGAGGAACAAGTTCAAAGTAAGTAAAACGAATTTCGATAAGACTCCCATTTCAAGATTTTGAATTTTTTCGCACACCACTCGGCGCCAAAAATGTGCATACGTATAACTTATCCGACAAAGAATTCCAAAAAAAATTTGCCACTTAATGGGTTAAGCTTAACTATTTTTAATAGCGTCCGTTCCCTTGTGGGCGCTGTAAGTAATGAAATTTTCGCCTACCGATTCGCTTGGGATTCGCTTTGAAAGGAAAAGCCGTTGGACTACCGCGAACGAGTTCTAGTTTCGGCCGAGTTAAGTCGCGATTGCGCTCACGGTAGGACGAGTTTATCATCGCAGGGACGTTCCTACGAATATCCATTGTACCAAGCGTCTCAATGATGCGTTGTTACCTTCGATCGATTAAACTCGCCCGAAAACCGGAGGATAAAAGCGTAAAGCGCGTATCGTTCGCACCGTAAGTAAATATAATATATTTATAAGTAAAAAGGGCGTCGCGATTATGAAGCTTGTTTCGCTGAACGTGGAATCGAAGTGTCACGTATTTCGTATCGTATCTTTTCCCGAGATATCCGAAAAAACGCGCGTGTCAATTTGTACGAGGATAAAACGTCGATCGCACGACGGTTTGTCATTCGTACGTATCGCGGGAGTTAATTAAAAATAAATAAATATTGCGTAGAGACGGAAATCAGGTCACGAGTATTCGAACCTCGACGAATTATCGAACGAGCTTCTCTCGACCGCCAAAAATATCGAATCGATCTAACGGTGCTTTTTATCCCACGTAGACTCGCAACTCGCTTTCGTCGATCCATTAACATGACGATCGATTTTCATTCTAAATCGCCCATCGTAAAAATAGAAAATAATTTGCCAAGCCAAGTAAAACACGACGTTCGTCGATGGGCGCTCGATTCTACGCTATCGGATAATGCCGTACGTATTAACGCGTGAACGTGCCGTGACGTATCGGTTAAGATACACTCGGATCGAAGGCGCGAATGTTTCGAGCGTTCGCCCTTGCGTCGGTAGGAGGGCGTTAAGCCGGATTACATCGCAATGACGTACAAAATACACGGAATTCCAGTGGAATCGATGCAAGCGCGCTTTCGAAAACGGCTGGTAAAATACATTTCGAGTATTGCATTTAAAGTAGGTGCTTCCAGATGAAGTTCTAATGCTGGTCTCGAACGCTCGAGAATGATTGTAAGACGCTAAAGCAATGTCACGACGGACGAGTGTTCAATTAGCCTCCTTGTCCCTTTCCCTCACAGACGATCGAGTTTAAGGAACGTTTAAGGAAAACGTTGAATTACGCGTCAAATTTTAACGAAGTATTTCGATTATTGGAAAGATTTTTGTTTTTACTTTTCTTTACTCTCCATTATTTTGAGAATAACCAATTTCCTTCTTATGCTATCCATCTTAACGCTAAATCGACGTTCCGTGTACATCAATTCTTGCTTCGAACGATCCTCGACAAGTTATATTTCTCGCTATTAAATGCGACTTAAAGTTTGGTATCGAACGAAATATCGAATGAAACGATTTTCACAAATCGACAACACGGATTCGTTTCCTTTCTCCGATTGCATTGTAAAGATGAGAAGAAACGAATTTACACGTAAGATGTTCCAAGGGAAGGTCCTTAGGCCGGTCGCTGGTAGATTCGGTATCAATTTTTCGATTAGTGCACAACAGTGAAACGTTGCTTACAAAGTTGAACCTGTTTGCGGTAACATCCGTAATTCGTAAAAATTTAATTTACGATTTCGCCACATCGTGGCTATCGCTAGACTCCCTGTAATGCATTATGCAAGATTACTGTCGACCCGCCGCTTTTCATCCTCTCGTTTTCTGCTTTTATGGAGGGTCTGAGAGGAAAAGAACGACCTTCACGGTGGATCAACCATTTCCATTTGTTGAATTGAAAATTGAAACGTTGGAACGAATACCTAAAAAGGAGAGTTCGAAATCCCCGCTGAACGAACTGGACATCCTCGCGGTAGAGCGTCGATTTTCAACGTTGCACGTCGTCGCAAAAAAAAAGATAAAAAGAAACAAATAAAATCCCAAATATTGATCGAAACGTCGATAGTACGCGTGCACGATCGAAGCTAATGTTATTTATCGCAACGAAACTGGATAACCTCGTTATGTCGCTCGGTTCGAAGGCACTTGTCGCAAAAAGAAGGAAGAGAGCTTCGAACTTTAACTTTAAAACTCTTCGTCCCTGACTAATCGTCGGACGAACGTCAATTTTCTATCGAAAAAGCTTCACGGAAATTCGTTATCCGATAACAAAGCCTGAACGGACGCTTTCACACGCGTACCGCGTCTACGTACCTATCGCACACCTATACACGCGCGCGAATTATATCTCTCCGCGTTGGCTACGGTAAAAACGAAACTTCGAAACGAAACGATGGTTCTACCGACGGTAAATAAACGATTGATCGATTCGGTTCGCGTTATTTTGATACACCGGCGCGTAGCAGCGGTACGTGTAAACAAATTTAAAGCGGCATGACGCTGTCGTTAAAGCCGCTTTCGCGATTCGCACTGGAATTAGCCGCGTGCGTAAGCCGCCAATGCGCTTCCCTCGGACCTCTTCGCCTGTTCGCCTCTGAGAAGCAAATCTGCTTTTCGTCGGACGCTAGCCGACGCGCGCTACTTCGCGTAGCGACGTGACCTATTGATTCGATGAATTTTTGCAGTGCTCAGGAGAGCCTTCTCGATGTTCGACTCCACCAAATCCGGAAGGATAGAGAAGGAAAAAGTACGGACGATTTTAAACACGCTTGGACACACCTTCGACGATCACGAGCTCGAGGTTTTACTGAAGCAGGAAGACGAGGACGGTAAGGGCACGAATGCGTACTCCTTTTTTTGATAGAATATAAATAAAAATTCGTTCGTCGAACTTTTCAGAACGCGAGTAATTTCCCTTCGTTTCGTGAAGATGGCGAACGATAGACGTTAATATTTCTTCGGTTTATTTTGGGCATCTATTAGGTTGTTCGGAAAGTAATTTCGTTTTTTCCCAACAGAAGACTTAATTAATTTATCGAATTCGACTGTTCGTAAACGTTCGAACCGCTATCTTTATAAAAAAAAAAATGAAATTACAACCTAATAAAATGATGCTGTCAATGAAGAAATTCGAAAAAAGGAAAACAGATATAATTTAAAATAAAGTGTTTGAGTACGGAGGATATCGTTTCGATGTTTCACTGTGGTAAAGTAACGAATAAAATTACGTACTGGCGACGTTTCGCCAATGTGGAACAATCAACACGTAAGAATATCGACGGCCAAAGGTCGAAATTAATAATCAATATAGGCGATATTGTGAACGAAAGGGAAATGCGAATACGTTTTGTATGTATTGCAAGCATTTTCATAATCTCCCCTATTACTGTATTTGCGCGATCGATATTTCTATTATCGAAGAGAGCCGAATAATTTACGATGTAATACCGCCGACACGAAAGAACCAATGGCAAAAACGAAGATGCACGAAATCATCGCGGTAATCGATGGATTTTTTGAATGAGAAAAAGAACGCGGAAAGATAGAGAACGAAATGAAAAAGTTGAATTTATTTTTATGCATATTGTCGGCGTTACGAAATCATACTTTAAAATGGCGATTGCCTCGCAAAAGTTCGTAATGAAAATCGTAAGAACCGGCTGGAATTTAGAGATTATTCGAAGTACGTTCGAGATAATAAATTTTTCTTCGAAATATGTATGTTTTAATCGTTAAGTTTATTGGATCGTAAGATCCTTTGGATATCTATTATGAACAATGAAGTCGGCTTTTCTAGGATTACCAAACGGTCGGTTCTCTACGAAGATAACTTGGCGCAGGTCCCACTTTTTTCTTGTCCCTTTTTATCGCGCAAGAAAATGAATAGCGGTAAGGGATCATCCTTTTTTACGTTCTCGTTCGCTACATTTCTTATATTAAAATCAAATCGTCTTTTTCATCGAATCAAGCGATTAAAAATCAACGTGCATGATTTACGAAATTTCTTACACTCCTTTCTCCGTTGATAAAGATTAAACGATTAATATTCAATATTATCCGCGTTCTTTTTGCGACTACTTGGATTCCAATGGAAAAAAAAAATGGAAAGCTTATGCTACCAAGAATATTCGTACGTTTATTTTCAGTAGCTAAATTCGCACTTCTAAGAAGAAGAAATGTATCGCGAAGATATAAATTACATCGTGCCAAATTCGACGTCTTTGCGCGAGCTATCTAAACAAATATTGCAAACGCATGGATGGTAGTATTGCCTAATGCAAATAGCGTCGTTACGTAATCAACAAAAGCGACCGGTATGCTTCTAATTGCAAGGTACGTACGACACACGTTTCGTCGTGATCAGCAAGCAAACTTCAAACATTATTAGCAATAATTATTCGAATAAAGATCAGTCGCGATGTCAAATTGGTTCTTTCATTTTCTTAACGTTCGTGAGATAAAGTGATAGGTTTAAGTCGAGACCTAAATTAACCGCACCACTTGAAATTGGCTTGAAATCGAGACAATGGACGCGGGATTCTCCGTCCTTTATCCTTTCCGCGCGTACAAGATGGCTATTATTATGTAGATAGCGGAGTCGCTATCGATATTGTACCGCTCTTGTACACCTACCCGCGCATACGCGCAGTACAGGAAAGTCTCTACGAGAACATAATCCCGCGGCAGGGAATTATTTATTCAATATCGATCTCCGTGCGGCAATATCGATATTTCGAGATAGGAAAGTACGCTCTTATTTTCGCGCTACCCTCGCGATTTATATGGTTAAACCGAATGTCGAAAATTGGATAATATTGCGACGTATAAATCGAAAGGGCTGTTAAGACGAGGGTCCTCGACTCCGCTATTGATTTTTAAAATTCTTCGATTTTAGGTAGCGGGAAGTTGAACTTCGACTCGTTCTATCGCGTGGCAACCCACTTTCAAGAGGAGGACGACGAAGCACTTCAAAAGGAGCTCAAAGAGGCTTTCCGACTCTATGATAAGGAAGGTAACGGGTACATACCGACCAGTTCGCTGCGAGAGATCTTAGCCGCTTTGGACGATCAAATAACGCCAGATCAAATGGATGGCATGATCGCTGAAATAGACACCGACGGATCCGGCACCGTCGACTTTGACGGTAAGAGTTTCCTCGTTATTTTTCACCGCCATTAAAATTTTTTTACCCATCGATGATCTATCCCATCGAAAATATGCCAACGTAAGGCACGAAAGTTAAATAATAAATCGTAAATTCGATTATTATAAAAGCTTTCGAAGAATTATAGACTTACATATATACATATATGATGTATATAAAATGTATAATACTATATACTAGGTCTACCGGAATGTTCTGTCACATAATTTCGTCTCAAGTTTGAAATTGACTCTTTCGAACATTGCGCTTCTACGTGTGTGGTAATGATGGAAATTATATTGTCCAGTAAATATTAATAAATCTATTAAAAATATATTAGTTTCTTTTAATTAAAAATTGGCAGAACTTTTCGGTTTATCCAATATATACACGCAACGATGATCTTCCAGAATAAAACGTTTCTCAAAGAGACACGCCATCGAAAATACAGAGAGCAAATCCACGCTGCAGCATTAATGTTTTGATTATACGTCATATTCCTACTCGTATGTTTATTCATAATGCATGGATGAAAGGGACCTCGGTCGTGGTTTAATTATGGTCGGTATTATACATACGCTCGTCCCTTACCATTCCCTCGATTGAAGTACATTTATACGTGTACAGAATACACGAATGCGTTCGTACAATTCCATACGACTGCTTGATTAAACCGCGAACATCTTAAGCCCAACTTCCCAAAGCCCTTCTAAAAAATCAACGTGGATTGTTGGAAGGGAAGAAGAAAAACTTCTTTCCGATGTGTGTACGAGTCGAAATGGATATCGCACACATCCCATTACAACGTATTATCCCTCTTGCGTTGAGTAATCTACGCATTGTGTCTAGAAACAATGGTGAATTATCTTCAAGTTCTAAACGCGCACTAACGATAGACTCCTCTAGAGAAATTTTAGAAACATCAGCGACGCAGTATACCGCGAATAAAAAAAAAACCATCCATTTGTTCCGTACATCGTCGTTATTTCCATACTGATATTATTTTCTCGACGAAGATTTCCAAGAACTTCTAATGAAGAACGGAATATCGCTAGACTCCGCGACATCCTCCGGTAATAAGACGACCGCAAGCGATTTATTGTTAACAATTATCGTTCCCGTTAGAGTCACGATGGCGTTACTAATAACGACGAACGTAAAGTTTCATCGCGCTAATCCCGACGAAACACAGTAAGCGCGCGGAACGCGCTAGAGAGAGAGAGAGAGGACGTGGCAGAAAGTAGTGACGCACCGTTTGTAATCAGCCCGACGCTCCGTTGGGATCGAGAAAGTAGTAAACGGAGACTATTAAGGGGCGATTCTAACGCGAGTCGCTGTGTATTCGTCGCTGCTCGGGGAGCGATGATAAGTGGAAACGCATTATTCATGATCGGACGTAGATTAAAGGGCTAACAACTCGAGTTCTTCGTACGTATTCTGTATTTCAGGTGGCTGGATGCGCTTTTATGGTCACGAAGTACGTTAAGAATGGGGAAACGCGGTCGGAGTGTTTGCGTGGCCGCATTTTTAAGAAATCGATGGCGAAACTTTTAAGAAAATTGTACGATCGAGTCGCATCGCGATGTAATTCGTAGAATCGACGTAGTCAAGGATAGAAGATTATTATCGATTATCGATTCCAACCTACGGATTACGGACACTGACAAAATATTCCAATCTCTCTGTGTACCTATCCTTGATCAGAGTCTTTCCATATTTCATCGATGATAACTACGTACATTTTTATTCTCGCTTAACCCATTTTAACACAAATTAAACCATTATCCGCCGATGTCCCATTTTTGAGACGCTTTTCACGTTTCGAATTCAAAGTCGGTTAGTGTGAATATCATTGTACAGTTAATTTAATCTTTTTTTATTTTTTAATAGCGGCAAGTAACGGGCTAATTTTCTTCATTTTTCTTCTTAAAATGTGTCCCCTAATGAGAACGATAAATATTTTAAGACGTTGTGGTGACCCATTAATATGTTACACTGTTCGAGTTTCTCCTTTTTTTTCAGAATTTATGGAGATGATGACCGGCGATTAAGGCTTCTTAACAAGAATCGTATCAAGTGCTGCCTCGACTACGCGTATCGTATGAACGTCCATAAAGATATCCATCGTCTCATCAAGAATGTTATGTTCTGTGCGCGCCTCATTTTCACGAATCGTTACACAATAAAGTACTGGGCTATAAATGTTCTTATTCGTTTCGCTGTACGTCGCGTTCTTACGGAAATGCGTTAAAAGCACATACACGACTATAGAACGGCACGAATCACCGATGCGTTTAATTACGACGGTCGCCGATGTCTTGATACTTGCGCGTTTATAAGACGTCAACCATTGGAACTTTCCATTATGAAAGTAGGCCAATGGAGGTAGCATTTATCGCTCGGCGATGTGTCCGTTCTTTCGATCATGCATCGGTGTTTTCGATTTTTCCTAGCAGCGACCGTCTGACGCCGCGTGTTTTCGAGAGCAGCAAAATTCGACCGTTATAGAGCGAACGTAGTCGATAGTCGATGCAATATAATCGACGATTAACACGCTTATAACTCGCGCTATACGTAAGCTGTTGAAAAGATCCACTTTTTCTCGAATACCACTCGCGAATAAAAATTCCATTAATTTCTATCAAAGTTCAACAGCTACTGGGTTGGCGAGAAAGTAAATTTGGTTTTCTCCAATAGATGCCGTTACTTCTTCTTTTTAATTACTTTTGTCAGATGGCAAAGATGGCAAAGGTCGTCGAACAAAACGGAAAATATATCATTGATGAAAGTTCATTCTTTGTATAGAAAATTGAGTTTTATTTTGCATCCATTACTTTCTCGGCAATCCGATAGATCTGTATGAGTCATAAATATGAATTTTCGAAGACTCGAAATTGACCTAATTATTAATCAGATCGGTTTGAATCTCCCAGGACCAATGGAATTCCACTTAATTTTACACAATGCCAAATTTCGTCGTACGTAGGTATGCCTTCTTTTTCGAAACGACGAAAGAGTGGTTTTCGAGATCTAAAAATTCGAATGAAAATTCATTTCGAAGAATCGCGGCAGTTCGAATCACGATGCACGTAAGAAAAAGGGCGGAAACTCTCTCGAATCTCGAGAAGCCCCCATCTATGAAATATTTAAATCGTGCTTCGAGGATTCACAAATCTTTCCCTCCCGTAATGGCAATTTAATCCGACAAGAATTAATGACGGACGTGTTAATCACGAGGTCGCGGTATCTCGAGGTGCGCATATAGCAGGTAAGTCGCGATACGACGAGCGATCGTCGTCATAAGTTATGGATGCAGCTATAAATCTCGACGGCCGGTCATTATTCTCTCGCCACGCGCAACGATTCGATGAGCAATGATCGCTTCGAGCCTATAATGCGTCCTTGTATGCGTTCGTGGCCGTGCGAGCGCCGTCACTGATTCCATCGTACACGGCTACATACGCGTCAACGTTTGGAAGAGCATCGAGAAGGACGACAATAGATTATACGACATCGCGAGGCTTTGCCACCGCTGGAGCATTCGCATCCTTTATTAACCTCGTCTCTCGCGGACAATGGCGATGGCTACGACCAAATTGCGCCGATGTACGGCTTCATTGCATTATCCTTTGTACAAAATGTTTGCTATTTTCCTAGCGATAATAGGTTTGCGTTGTATAACCTTCAAACGGGGGTTGAACAAATTTTTTTTTAGCACGACGAACTCCCAAAGAATCGATGAGAGGTTTACCAGTTTCTACATGCAGTTTTAGCGTAGGTAAAAATTGCAACGAGTTTGAATTTTGGAAACGATTATCTCCAACGAAGGTACGTCAATATCATCAAAGTATGACGACGAGATTTGCGAAGCTAATAAATCTTCCGCCTTTTTGTCTACATGCTTATGCCTATGTAAACAATACTCGTAAAACTCGGTTTCCAGACTATCGGCACGATGTCAGTTGTTTTCTAACACCGTACAACACCGTATTTCAATAGCGCGCTGCTTGGGGAAAAAGCAATAGTTTTTCTGAATAACGTTGCATTTATAAATATGTAACACTCGGTAGATTTTTTATCGTCACGTGCCTTCGCGATATAACCCGTTCGTATTGCGACTTTTTATTAGGCATGTCACAGTTCAAAAGGCACTCTTTTATCGTGCCGTCAGGAATTGAACAATCAAAGTTCAATCGATCGCAAGCGCACGCGTCAACGTGGAAGATCGATTAAGGAATAAATCGATGATCGACTATACCAAGGTTTTTGACAGATGATCGATTGCTTTTGCAGCTGAAATAACGGTATCGGTATGTAAAAATAATTTTAGACGAATGTTAAGCCTGCGTTCATCACGTTAACCAGTACTACAGTACTGTAAGGCCGCATAGTAAGGTACGGGCTAATCCGAATATGCGGAAAACTAGGGAAAATCGCTTATTCGACGTACGTATCGACTCGCGTACTGACTTTGGCGGCAAACTTCGCAGTTTATAGTTCACTAGTTTATATCGGTTCGTATAAATCAAACGAGGTTACCGACTACGTTGCTGTTTTAAACTTAAATTTATGCTCCTTCGCGAAACTTTGAACGCAAGGATACTTTAAGATAAGGAAATTAAATATAAATCGCGCGATATAACATACATTTATGTAGTTTTTATATTTTTCAGTCTTTTATATTGTTATCTGTTTAGTCCGTCGGACGCGTCCAATCGTTCAAAACAAATTGTTGAGTCGTCAGGGATGAAATTTGTAGAACAACTACAAATTTCTACAAATTAACTACAAATTTCATCCTTGACGATCTGATAGATTAATTGAAAAAAGTGATATGCAAATCTTGTAACTTTTCAACTGTTCCAATGAATGGCGATGAAATAAGAATTCCAGTCGACGTAACATTCATAGAGATTATCGGAATCTAATTTTAATCAGGTTTACCAGTAAACGTACCAAGCAGGATTAAATGACTCTCTTCAAAATCTACTTCGATTGGTTTATATCGCTTATGAAAATGGAAGCACATGTTTAACTATTTTATTAGTATATGTTGTACATTATTTCCTTCGATAAATTAACGATTTTCTTCTAAAAATCAACGTCCGTTTCGTAAGGGATCGTTTGATTAGATATACGAAAATAACGCTATGTTTACTGTTAACCAGACAGATTTATAGTACCTCACAGTTGACCACATTTAGAGACAAATCGTTCGCGATGGTTGACCGTGAGGTAGATATACGAGAGTAGGACGTCGGATAAGACAACGGGATTGTTTCGAGGAGCAAGAACGATCCTGATGGCTCAACGCTATTAGGACGATCGCGTGTTTGCCTGGTAGAGCGGCAAGAGCAACCTTGTCGGTTGACTGGCTACGCTAGGCTGCTCAAAACCGGCCTCTCCTGGACGTGACGGCGACGGAGAGCCACCACCACAGCCATTCGACGACCACTACCAACTCCCAGGAGTACCCAGAAACGGACAAGCCCCATCCGCCCCTCTTCCTTCAGATTTTCCCTCCCACGTCCACACCCATCCACGCCGCTATCACCCACTCAAGTTTTGTCCGAGTGTTTGCCAGCGAGACCCGGAAGCCGCGCTTCTGAAGGATCAATAATTGGGGCCGACTGCAGCCGCCCTTGAAAACCGCTATAGCCGTGAGAAGAAGGACGAACGGCAAGGATCGTCGGCACGCGTCCGTCGATCTCGATGCGCTTCCTCCTACCGAAAGTACGGAGAAAATTGGCCGCGACGATACCGACAGACGTTGTCCTTCGTTCTTCCTGTTTGCCCCCGAGTTTGTCGTGTATAGTTAAAATCGATTATTCGATGTGCAACTCATCGCGGTACCTTTCGCAATCGAATGGCGATGATTTTTCGAGAAATAGAGGAAAGACGTTCAGTGAGAATGGCGGACATTTCTGATCAATTTTGGATGGACCGTTTTAAAGGCACTCGAGAAATTCTTTAGCAGCGATCGGCTGTGATCTTGAGTTTCATTAAATTTGTTAGCAATCGCGAAACACCGAAATACGATTCGAGCACCGATGCTGCCTTTTTATCTTGCTACTTTTCTCTACTTTCGGAGTAATACCGGTGTTATAGACACGGAAAGATAAGACGAGGAACGTAGACGAAGGCGAAAAAGGAAAAGGAGTGAGTGAAGTACGGGGGCGAAGCTTAAGAAAAGGAACGAAAATGGAACGAATTCGCCGAATTAAGACGTGGAAAATGGAGGACAAGGAAGAAGACGTGGACTGAATGCAGGAAGAAGAAAATTGGAGACGCATCACTAGGATATAAGGTGAGAGAGGAAGAGAGAAGGATGGCTGCAGGGAGGTAAGGAAGGAGAGAGAAGAAGATCGCACATCTTCGCTCGTAGTATTCCAATTCGCAGTTTTAGGGAAAAATACGCGAGTGACGTCAAAGTTTTGTACAATTTATACTCGATTAATATCAAAGTTAATAAAATGCGATTTATCACGTTGCGAAATAAACGCTAATTTCTCGAGTATATCCGCACGTGACGCTATTCACTACCAGAATTATTTAGGGTTCCCGAAAAGTAATTAAAAATTTCTTCTGCATTTATTTATTAAAGAAATCTTAAATACTAATCGACAAAATAATATACATCATTTTCTAACACTTTTTGTCAGCGTAAAGACAGTTGTTCGATTCTCTTCTTAAAAAATCTTTAAAATCGAATAAAAAAAAGAATTTTTAAATCGAAAAAATTTTGATTACTTTCCGGTAGACCTAATACATTGATTTCTCTCGTCCCCTCTGGATGAGATCGACATGGAAAGCACTCGTCAATCGATCGTAGAGACGAAGCGACGAGAAGGGATTCGTAAGAAGAAAAGATGTATTCGATGAAAAATAAGGAACTTCATCCGATTATTTCTCTCGTCGTTCGTTAGGATTTTAAAAGCGACGTCATCTCGTGATTGGCGGTTGTCGATTATACGTACGTACGTGGATCGAGTATACGTATCACGCGAGCAAAGGCAAAAAGCAGCTCGACGTCGATCATTTCTCTATCATGAGTCCCTTGGGCCACGAGCGATTAAATCGTATCGCCGTGGCGAGATCGAAGAGCGTATACGACTGTCGAATGACAGATATCCGATATAGATGGTGATGTTGGTGGTGGTGGCGGGATTCGCGAGCGGATGACTGCCTATACGTTTTCCAGCCTTCGGCACGGGACCGTAGAAAAAAAGACAGCTACGATTTGAGCAGCGCACACGGACGTTTCCTCATCCGACGATGTCTAGAGCAACGTGATCGAACGTGAATTAATACAAAGGCGGGCCAAATGAAAAGTTAAAAGTGAGAAAAAAGTATGGCTCGTCGAAGAGCTTGGCTAGAAGGGACGTTCTGTAAGAGAGGAACGAACAACGACTCGTCGATTTAACGCGTCTTGCTGGAGCAACTTCGATCGAATTCGATGACAAATTTAAAAAACTCGTCGTAACACCACGACGAAAATTTTACGTCCGTAGATGTCGATTGTACATCGATGCGTTGATCTTTTCTTATTTTTTATCCTGAGCGGAACGCGGATGCTCTACACGTGCGAGCAAGAAATAAGACTCTTCGAACGCGTTCCACGAGGTAAGAGAAATCATTTTTGATTAAATCTTGTCGTTTTATGAAAATAACACGAGAATGAGAAACAGTTTACAATTTTTGTCAATGATCGTAATTCTTCGCGTGGAAGCAAGAAGCGGAGAACGTTTAAAATTCATACGGAGGAAAACTGTTGAACCGTTAAACCTTCGAGACTGCTTTAAACATTCATCGTTCTCTTCCAAGCTCTAAATGGAAAATTACAGTTTAAACGCGCGATTAAAGTTATTAATATTCGTACTTCGAAGGAGCAATAATATCGCATAATAAACGCTTTATTTAATCTTCGCGAATACCTACGAACGTCAGCAATTACGTCGATTTCCACGGAAGTTGGGAAAATCGAACGTAATTTAACGTTCTCCCACGGGAACGGGAGTCGGTAGGAGCATCCGGGCTTCCGAAAATTTTCCTAAAATACGCTGGAGGTTGGAGGGTCGTCGTAATGCACTCGCGAACGATCGTAAAGTCGGCGTCGAGTTGAAGAACGTCCTTGAAGCGTGTCAGTGCACTTATGGCAGTGGGATCTGGAAACAGCTGGATACGATTAATAATTAAAGCGACGAGCACACCGGCAACGGCATCGACGACGAACGGACGGACGACGTCGGGTGTGCAGTTCAGGGCATCGATCGACCCAAACCCAGCCGCGATTTCATGCCATGGCCTTCCATCCCTCCCCCCCTCCCGTTCCCTCTCATCCAACGACTTTCCAGCCGGTTCCCTCGTCGTCCCATCGCGAATCCAATCCCTTTCCAACGGAGTCGCTCACCGGCACTCTCGGTGCTTTTATATCCGGCAACTACTCGTCGAAAGGGTCCTCTTATAACGGCGACGAAGACGTCGACTGGCGTGGCTAGTAAAAGGGCTAGTAAAAAGGGGAACCGAGACGTCCTTTGCCAGTCGCTCAAAATCGACTTTTTTTCCATTCGGTGCGAGACAACGATCGCCAAGGTGCGAAGTTCGCTTCGTATCTCTACGAATTTGTTACCTTATCGACGATCAACGCGTCGTAGTTTTACTCCTCGCGCTTTATTCAATCGTACGAATAAGCGTTCGATTGGTTATCCAATAAATAATAATACATTTTGTTTACGTTCGATGCCATCTGCTTGTTGCGGTTTGTAAGAATCTACAACGCACGGCAATAAATTAACGGATGAATCATAATTTTAATTCTTTTAGTATGTTGAACGACAAAATTGTCGACGTTAGTGTATAATGTTAAAAGTACAAATGTTCAAATGTTCAGATGTTAAGTGAAGATGTAAGAATATATATTCTATCGTATAGCAACACGATGATTGTGAAGCGTTAGTAAAAGAGAGAGAGAGAGAGAGAAAAATAAATACAAATCGACTAAAGTGTATCGTTATTATTTACTTTTCCTTTTCCAAAACACGATATCTTCCATATAAAAAAACTGTTTTTAACTTCGTTTGATTACGAGGTTGCATCACGTATTGCGTTTAAACGCGATGAAACACCTCGCTAGTAGAAAAATATTATTCGACATTGTCCTAGATCGTTGCATCCTCGAGCATGGTCGATACGAGCAAGGAATATCGCTGTGACTCTACAACTTAAATGTTTCTTTTTCATATTTATTTTAATTCAAACATACGCACCTTTCATACGAAGCATTCCGACATTCCGCGACGTGACATATTTAAACGCGACCTTTGACTGGGTACGCCACGTAACCACCGTGATCAAAAGTATACTTAAATTTGTTTGTCAATTTTTCAAATGAATTCGACATCGAGACAAAATGTTTTTCAATTTTTTACATAAAATATAATTATCACATCTTGATTTTTTAAATAAAGCCTACGAATAGCTTTGAAGAAAGCCGAGACAAATTTTTCATCGCTCGCACTGCCAAAGAGCACTAATTAAGAAATATTTCCACTTGCCTTCTTATTAGCATCAATAGTATTTTTGTGGTTAGTAAAAACTGCGCCCTCTCATAGCCGATCATCGATAACTTATCGCGTGATTCCTAATAGAGCGAAAATTATTAGAAAATGTATTCTTGCGCCGTCGATAAAGCGACGTCTCGTTGGGTAACCGTATTTGCGACCGTACATCAATCGTAGATATAACTTCAATTCGAAGTAAAGATTCAACAAATTTTCTTGCGTAATTCCACGCGGCTATTTAAACGATTCGATATATTTATAATATGCCGAGAAAATGATCACTGGTTTGATACGAGCGGTGGAACGTTGAAAATACGATGTACAGAGAAATGGGTTTAAAACGGCGCAGGAGGGGGGGGGGGGTGGGGAGTTTAA
>JAITYT010000330.1:1561040-1572155 GCA_025433975.1 Liostenogaster flavolineata
CGATAACGATATCGTATCGGCAATTACGTTGTCGAAGAAATCTCGTTGCTTCGTCTGGTAAGAAGAAAAGGATCTTTCGACGGAGGAAGAAGATCGTGCGACGAACATTCGTACCGACGTATTGAAAAAAAATGTAGAAAATCGGAGGCACAAAGAAAAATTGGCGATACCGGTGCCTTTATTGATTTCCAATAATGCTTACTCGTCTCGGTAGAATTCTCGTTGGCGTATTCTGTACAGCCGTGCTTTTCAACCTGTCTTTCGTTCCACTACTCCTATGATTACTCGTCCATTAAATCGGTGGGGATTCCCTTCGAAAGTTGCTAAAACGAATGTCTGCGCGTGCATGTACCTGTATGTGTGTACGTTGCATCAGTGAATCTTCTAAAGAGAAGAGAACGGTAAGATGACGAAAAATTACTGTCACGTGTCGACGTTCATGGAAAATGGAACGCTGCACTCTATATGAAATTATAGAAAGCGGTTAAAGAATAACACGCTTTTCCGTCTCCAGCTCGTATTTCTACGTAAAATGGAAAATTACGACTGCGCGCTTTCCGTTCCATCATGCCTCTCGGAAAAGTTATAACGTTTTCATTTTTAAAAGAACATCTTAGAAAGTACGAGGCTATACTTTACGATATTTCATTCGAAACACGTTGAACGTCTTGATTATTATTCAATTTATATTATTCCAGGTATTTGACTGTAATGGTTATGTCGGTTTTCCATTGTTCTACGTCGTAATTTAGTTTCGAACGAATCTCATCTACATTCCCATTGATGATATAACAATTTCGCGATATAGATACAGATAACTTAAATCCGCAAATAATTAAAACGGCAACGATTCGTAAATGTTTCTTAATTGGATATCCTCGACGCTGCATCGTCAAAAGAGCAACTGGAAAATTCCTGTCTCACCGTTCTATGTAAGTGTTATTAAAGCTGACGTTCTATTCGCTCGAGCACCCTTCTATTCGAGAGCATCATTAAAGTTACAAGTTTATTAAACAATAAAAAAGAAGGGATTAATCGAGACGTAGAAAATGCACAGTAACTTCTTTTTACTCGTCAACATTTTTTTCAGCATCGGATAGACGCAAACCAACGAATATCTATAACTGAGGAGTAACTATCTGTCTCTATCGTTTTTGGGAAAATGATTCGTCAATGAACGAATTTTCTAGATCCATAGGAATCGACGATGGAACGTAAGTGTAACGGTTTACTTAATCTTTCTTGCTAATCTTCATCGGACGTATTGGCGTTAAGCGATAAACGCGTAAATGTTAAGACGACAGATTCCCAATAGTCGAAAAAGCGTTAAAGAACGAGCCTTTTTTTGAAAGTTACAGCATGGATATGCATACGTAAGTACCCTGGCAGTATTAACCTCGCTTATATCGTAACTAAGAAAACTACATCCAAAGAGCCGCACCACGACCTAAAGTGGAGACTTTAATAGAACTTAAAACGTCTGCGAGGAGGGCAATTATGGAAATAACGCTTTGAAAAATTGCACCTATCCGCACAGTTTTCCTTCTTCCTTCTTCTCTCTTCGTGCCGTTTCGTTATATTTTCTTTCTTTTTCTTTTCTTTTTTTTCGTTTTCCTTAAAACGAGTGTGTCTTGACAAACAAGAAGCGGCATGCACCGCATGCGACTCGACGAAATTGAGTGTATGCGCCGTGCTCCAGTGCGATATCGTATCTTTATGAAAGTTGAATTACTCGAGTGCGAGGACTACGAGGAAAGAGTGAAAAATGAAGAGAGAGGGAAAACTTGATCGTGGGTTAAACTTCTGTCCGAGAGTTCGTTTCTTCCCACCATCGAATCTCACGAAAGAAGAAGGTTGTTTCGGCCGCCTTTCGATCGCACCAATTTGAATTTCCCGACGGACAATTTCTATTCATCGACGATTACTTCTCTCGAACTCTTAATTTACGTGGCTCGCTTAGGAATTGAATTTCCTATTTGAAACGTAATTATGAAACTCTTAACGTCTGACGTTTGCGATTCGTTCGGTTTTACGTACGAGTTTAACCCGTTACTCGCCACAATATGACAGAATCAAGATAATGAGAGAATATGTACGCGTGTGTCATCTTGTTTCTTTTATGTCTTTTTTTTGATTCTGTTGTTTTCATGAAAAACTGTTAGGATGAAACGAAATTACGTTCCGAACAAACTAATATTAGATCGGCGCATAGGAAATGTCGGATTTTTTATTATAAATATCAAATGTATGTTAAATATCGGAAGGATAACGATACGAATAGAAATATATAAATATATCATTCTTACTGATACATTGTAGCTTTAGTTTTAATTTTAGTTGCGGGGAGTTCCGTCTTAACAGCGAAGAAAATATCGCAAACTAATGCCATTCGAAACTCGATTAAGACTTAGCAGTCCTAAGAAGAGGGAAAAATCAGAAATTTATTAACGATGTAAGACGTAGACCGCGTCTCGTTAAAAAATGGTTCGATTCCACCCAACGACGACCTATTCAAAAGCAATTTTCCACCGGGACAGAATGGCTTCGAATAACGGCGTCGGGCAACAAAGTGACCCTTTTTCCTCGTATTTCGTCGCGGATGAAAGAAGCAATTTCTTTGCAATCGTCGTAAGACGCTTGTGGAACTGGAACGTTCTCGAGGCGAAAAAAAGGAAGGAAGTCTCCGAGCGTTATCAACGGTCGACGAAACGGCCAACATTGGGAAAGTTCGTCGTTCGAGAAACGCCAATGTAATTTCCCGACCTACGATCTGCACCTAGAACGGTAACGAACTTCCTTATCAATGGCACAACGTCGATCGGCTCTCTGGAACGAGAACAATCACACGAACGTACGGATGTTAAACTTTGGATATTAATCGTAAATATCGCGAGAGTCAGTCGACGTTTCGCGATTAAAACGTTCCAGATATCTTACGATAACGATCGCATCGATTTATCATACGATTTTACAGTTTGGTACAGCGATAGTCTCGACGATCCGCTTTAAACTACATTACTACAACGAGCATCGATTTTGTTTATATTCTTTTCCGGACGTAGGGTATTTACGTAGACGATATATAATAAATACTTTAAATTGCAATAAGATTCATCGAATTTTTCGATTACGAACGAAATTCTGCGCCGAACGAAGCCGAATTGGAAATTGTCATCGATCGATCGCATTGGCTTAATAGAGTTTCGATTAATAGATAATAATCGTAATTATCGGTAATTAGATCGATGTATATTTTCGAAGGGCTAATCGTTAACGAGTTTAATAGTTATAGGATATTTTGCAATAGAGACATTCGTATATGTACGCATACGTACGCAGATGCGCTCCGATATCGAAGTGACTTCGCTCCTCGAAATTCTGAAATTACGACGTCCAACAATACAGCAAAATGAAATTGCGATTCGGTTTCCCTAAATTGCACCTTGCGATGTTTCCTTAAAAGAAAAAGAACACGTAAAAATTGCGATCGGTTTTCGTTCGACGATAATAATTTAAAGTTAGCGCGAGCCGAACGATGATCATAGTTCAAGAATGTTTAATTGCTCCGTTCGCTTCGCGATAGCCGACAACGTGATCGTAAAACCCTTTCGTATTGGTTTCCCGTCTGAATCTCGACTAGAGGCATCTCCGTACCCCTTTGGTCGTTTAAAAGCAATTGAAACGGTGAAAAGTTGTTACTCCTTTCGGTTAACGATTCTCTTCCGACATTCATCGACGAAAAGAACGTCTTCGTCGGTAACGGAGAAGAGAAAAAGAACCGAGAAATAAAGTGAAACGTAAAAACGAGCTTCGAAAAGAACAAAAAACGTACTTCACCGGAAACGTTTGTAGCAAGACCGTAAGTTTCTCGTGTCTCGCGCTGTATTCGTTCCCTTTATCTGCCGAGCGTCTTCTTGCCTCGACAATTTACGTATTCGATTTACGTTTTCGCAAACGACGACGTTCGCGCGATCAACTGCCGTACTTCGTTCCTTCGCAATTAACTGCGAACTTCCGAACGAGCGACCGCGAGAATAATTTCACAGTATCGGCGCGCGTACGCTCGACGCGAGTTTCATCGGCCATGAAATAATCCAAGTTTCCCGCTTGGGCTCGAGGAGGGTGAGCGGAGCTCTACGGTTTATCGCGTCGATCATAGCGAAATAGAGACGAAGAGTCAAGGAGCTGGACGACGACGCGTCGAAAGCGCGAATACTCGGGAGAAAAATTCCGTCGTTTAACAGGCGCCTTAATAAATAACAAAATTCCTCGCGCCACCTCCTAACGACGATATCGCCGCGAGCGTGTTTAGTCCTCGTGGCCACTTTCATTACGATGCGCATTCCGGTTGTGATCCTTCGCGCGAGCTTATACGGCGTACCTTACATAATTTATACCCGCAGTTACGTACTTATGTGCGCCCTGTATATTCGAGTACGTGCGCGCGCGCGTATCGATGTCTACGAGCGAAATTACCGAGCTTATTCGCGTCTGCTTTATGTTTTTACGACGTGTGCCAATTCTCGTTTAACCCCTTGGTTGGGCTAAGCGGCTATAGCCGCGGACCGCTGTCCCTATCGTGCTGGGTTAAAAAAGTTAAAAAGAGAAGTAAAAAGAAATTTTGTTTTAATTTTATCAAAGTAAGTTCGCCGTCGTGTCTTTAAAAGCACAAGAAAGCATAGAAATAACATAAAAATAAAGATAAGGAAAAATAGGTCCCCAACTGAGGGGTTAACACGTGTGGCGACAGTCGCAAACGATAGATACACGGTTGATTCCTTCTGGTAACCGAAATAGAAAACAAACGATATTTATGCGAAAGATGCTAGAAGGAATCAACGAAAGAAACACGGCGTACAGGTAGAATGTTTTGATGTCTGCTCTCGGCCTCGGTGAAATACAGCCGAACGCGAACCGACTAGTGATGGAAGAAAGGAGAACCGACCGATGGAACTCAGACAGATAGATAGAAACGAACGGCAATGCAAGCAGTAATAAAGTAATTTCGAGCTCCGATAAAACCTAGTAATCGTACGTACAAAGATCGCGGATAGTTGTAATCGTCGTTTATTGTCTCTATTATGCTAAATAATATTGTGTTAAAATTATACTGTAGTAGTATCGTAAATATCGTGTAGTAGCGGTAAATCATTATCGTTTTGTGCGAAGTCGATGTGTTATTAATAACAACAAAGCCACAAACGCATTCACGATTGGCCTCTAAATCGTGCGTTTCTCGTCGTAATCACGTTCTTTCGATCGACTTTTTCGAATGCGCATAGAAAATTCCAAACGAAAGTTCAAAGTCGCTCGTTTAATAGGATCTTTTTTTTCTGATTTTGTTAACGAAGAAGAAGCTGCGATTAGATCCGTCTCGAACAAAATAGCGTAAGTTAACTCGTGTACAATCTAATACAAGTAATTCGATCTGATAGAAAATAATTCCGAAGTCTCGATGACGCGATTTTTCTCAAAGAGCGTCACTCCATGCATTTTCTCGGCGAAGGGAAGATATCGAACGATTTATCGATAAATGGTTCGAATCGATGGATTTTCGTAACGCGATAACGAGGCACGTCGCGGAGTTGCTCGCGTGACATTCGCGTTTCGTCGACAGTTGGAACATCGACCGATAAAGCGATCCGCGCTCACGGCAACGTCGACGTACCCAAAACCGTGGAAATACCGAGGCGAATCGCCATTCGCGTAACTCGGTTAAACGGTCTCATGGACGCGTTAAATTATTCTTCGCGCGTCGATCGTACACGATGGAATTGCACGATCGAATGGCGCTCGTTCGTCGATAATCGAATCGTGGCTGTCGTCGCGATTGTCGTCGGAGTTTTGGGCCGCTTTTAACAGGACGTTTCACGTCACTGCTGGTCATTCGGTTGATTCGACTGCAACGTTTGCGGGAATGAGAGTGAGAGAGAGAGAAAGAGAGAGAAGGGAGTAAAAAGGGGTGGAGAAATTGTCGGGTAAAACCAAACGCGTTGTCGTCGCGACAAGTCGTACGTTCGAAGGATAATTTATAAACTTCTAACACGTTTGTACCACCGGTGGTACAAACGAAACTAACAGCAGTTTTTATCGATTAATAAAGTAAGGGAAAAAAGTTCGATCGAACGGACAATTAATACCACGAGGCATACATCGGATCGAACGTGTAACTTCGAACTTTCATTCAGAATTTTCTAGGTAAAATCGAAGAATTGGACGACGTGATTACGATCAATACCAAATAAAAGAAAATGGAAAAAAATACCAGACCAATGGAGGAACGGACGATTTAGGACTCCGTCGTGAACATGTTCAGCATCTCTGATAAATAACGAATTATACGAAGGTAGCTGCGGTTTTAACGATCAATGAGGACACTCGGAAGAGGTGAAGTTTCGTTTTTGACGAATTTGTAAAGGAAGGAAACCTTATCGAAGAAATTAACGCGTGAAATCGACGTCGCTTGGTTGCCGTTTGAATTATCGCGTTACTTGGCGGCACCGTTTACGGCTTGGCAAGTTATCGAGATTCGCGTGGTCGTCTGGCGATTCTATTGCTTTTCCATCCTTAGAACTTACGGGAAGGTTAAAGGGTGTGGTGCAATTCGTATGTGATTTGTGATACATGCTATCGTCCAATCAAGTGTAAGAAAATTGAAGCTCACGCACACACACGTTCGCGTTAACACATACTGCGTGAAATTAGTTCGTGAGGCGTGCTGTTGAAATTGGTGATCGTGTCGAGAAAGATATGATTCGTCGTTGTTCGTATCCAAAGTCGAAGTTCTAGCGGCTCGAGCGTTTCCTGCGATACCGCGTCTCGTCCGAATTGTATTTCGAGAGACAGTCAAGACACGTCATCGTGTTTAAGTTACCTTAGGCTCGTCGAACGAGAAAGCTGCTCTCGAAACTTTGGGTCTCGTCAAGTCGTCACTAGATACTTCTAAAGCCGACTTTAAAAATTTGTTAATTCAAGTGTCGGGTTGGCCAATAAATAACGTCGTAATTTTCGGTAAGAAACAGAGGTAATTTCATGATAATACAGAAAATTTATTTAAATTATATATCTGTCATTTTGTATTATAAATTTTATCTAACATCACAAATAGCTTCATAATGCCATCCATCAAAAATTTGTTATCTTTCTGTGTAAAAGATTGAGAAATATGCATTTTGCAGGCCTCTAAATTATTAAAATTTGTTCCATCAAACGAATTTCGACTCGAAAGAAAGAGATGTAGATCCGATGGTGCTAAATCAGGTGAACATGCTGGATGAATAAGAACATCCCAATTATTATTGTTTCTAAACGATATCGATGATATAATTTACAGAATCTCCAACGAAAAATATCTCCTGATTAGAGTTCGTTAATTGATTTTCAATCGAAACTGAGTAAGAACTCGATTTACTTGTCGATTTCGTATCCAACGGGAGACGAGAGAAGCTCGAGTCTCGGGATGCGCTCGTCTTGCGTGTCTCTCGAATTCCTCCGATCTAACGTCGTTCCTACCGAAACGTCTCCACTCCTCGAGGAGAAGAGAAACGACCGAGGGGACGAACGTTAAGACGTCGCCTAAAGACGAAACGATGTCGTCTCACGCAAACAGTAACGACCTCGTGACGATACGATCTGACGATCGAGATTGCGCGTATAGTAGAGACCGCATCGAACTCGTGTCCAAAGCGATCGAGACTCATCTACCCACCTACAAGAGAAGAAAATAAAAGGAAGATAAATAAAAGGGAGATTCCGTCGGCAGACGCGCGCGAATTCGACCATCTAAACTCTCCGCATAGTAAAAGATTCTCGTCGAAACGTTACCTTGCTTCTGTTACGCGGCGCGAAGTCTTCCTTGCTCGCCTTCCTTCGCTTGTCCTTCAGTATCATCCTAGCTGCGGCGAACGCCATCGTGTCGGCGCACTCCTCCTCCGGCTCCTATTCTCACCAACGAAGTAAGAGAAAAGCAAGGACGATGACGACGATCGCGAAAACGTGACACCCCAACGATAATAACCAACTCGTATCCTTTATTGCTCTTTGATCGGGCGTTCACGTAAATAGAAAACGAAGGAACGCGCGTACATCCGTCGCACGTGCACTGCGTCGTACGACTCTTTTATCGTCGAATTTCAAGCCTCTATCTTTAACTCGTCGACCGTTAACTCTATCGTTATCGTTATTGTTGTTGCTATTATTTATATTATTTTGACGCTAGCAACGCCGTCGTTGGTATCGTTAATATCATTAGTATCAATATTATTATTACTATTATTGCTCTAATCGATTCGTCCAAGCTGCGTTCTTCTCCTTCGTCGTATCCGTGGTAACGTCGGGGCCCTCGAGTCGTTTCACGTTGCTCTTTCCCTCGTCTACGTTTGAACACTGAGCGCCGATAATGGTATCTTTTTATTCTTATTTACGATCTAAACACAGCCTGTGAGGTTACTACTATCCTATATATTTGACCTTGAATTGATGCATCATCTATTGACTCGGAGGACGTTTCGCTTCGTTCTACGCCGTTTCGTCTCGTTATCTCCAATCTTTCCTTCCAATTCAACCCTCGAGATGTCAAATTTTCGATACCCTTTTTCCTTCTCTTCTTTCTCTTGGCCACCTCTAGGCGCCTTATCGTGACGACGTCGAGCGAGTTAGGCGCGATCTCGCGCGCGACACGACGCAACCACAGCCTAGCACCGAGGCAGCTGCTGTTTTCGGCGAGGCGACCTTCTCGCGGAAGCTCGTGGGAAACATTTGCAACGTCTAACAGCGTCACTTTCGTCGTTAGACGCGAGATCGATCGACGGCCCTTACACGAATCGTTGCTCCCTTCCTGTCGTCGTCGTTGTTATTCTTCCCGTCGTAGGCGGTGGCGGTGATAGTGGCGGTGCTTGTAGCGGAACAACGTCGTCGACGACGACGACGACGACGACGGCGGCGGCAAAGGGTCGCTGCTCGAATCCCTTCTCCTCCCTTCTTAGGCTACATACCAACGACCGGTGACTCGCGCCGCCTCTGACACGGCCGCATGACTGCTCGGATCCTTTCAGCACGATACGACGGCTACTGAGGGAGGGATTGCGTTCGCGTCGATCTACAATGAAAAATCGGCAACGTTGCCTACCTGCTTTTCTACGTCGCGACACCAGGCAATAGCGTTTTCGTTCTGTCTCCGAGCTAATTTCTTTAATAATTCGTCCAGCGTTCGTGGGCCGACATCTGGTCGCAATAAAATTGAAGGGACAGATCCTTGAGAGAAAGGAGACGAGAGAAGCCTTCCTGTCGCATTTCCACGCCAGAAACGCGACATTTCGCACCGAACGTAGGATTACCTATATTTTACGATTATTCCCGAGGGCATAGCTCGAACTCCAACCGGACCCGAAGCCAAAGGGTCCGGTTCCAAAAAAACGATTCTTTATTCTGCTTTTCTCCTGTCTCGTCAAGGCTGTCCCTCTCCTAGCTTAACTTCTTGGTTGGGCTAAGCGGCCCAAAAAAGTTAAAAAAAGTAATAACAATTTTTTTTTAATTTTAACGAAATAATGCTATTCGTTATTGTAAGTGCTAATTCGGATTGGTCTCATAGCGCTGTCTAGCGAATAGTTCTGAAGTTATGGCGGCCAAAAGGTTAAAAAAAACTTGATACGCGCTTTGGATCCTTGTCTCGATACTCCAAGTATTCTTACGCTCGATTTGTCGTGTTGGAATCCTTTCTTAACGCGGGTCGTGGAGAATCGTCGTTCGAGACACGCTAGGTCGGAGTATGATTCAACGCGTCGTTCTTCGTAGGATTCGTGCCAAAAGGGAAAATATTGGGTTGCGCGGAAAGTCTCCGCCGTACTTTTATATTTATAAATACACCAAATTTCACGTAAACGTATCGAATTTTTTGTTATCAACGAAAACTTTCCGAGCGACCCAACACATTATTGCAAAGTCATTTTCAGGAACGTTCGCAATAATGTGCGAATTTCTCAATCGCACGTGCTTCTCGAACGATGTTTAATTTAATTTTTGGGGAAGTTCTCACGCTCACCTACGCGTACCTCGTTAAATAACGTCAAAATTCAAGTAGCGCGAAGACTAGCGAAACATTCTAGCTCGACGACGGTCTAAAGACGAATTGGATCCTTGCTCGAGTCTCTCGTTGGAGAGAAACGACGCGGTATAATTCAACGCGATGTTCTTCGTAGGATTCGTGCCAAACGGGAAAATACGGTGCATCATCGCGAACTCGATGGACGTATCTCCGTTCGCGTGAATTTCTCAATCGCGCGCGCTTTTCTAACGATGTTTAATTTAACGTATCTGGGAAAGTTCTCACGCGTACGTCGTTAAATAATGTCAAAATTCAGACGAAATTCCCATTACGTGGGGACCAAAGCGTCGAAAGTACATAGCGAATACAAAGGATCGATGAACCTGGATAAAGAAATAGAATTATAGAAAATGATTGGATGAGAAATGGCGTTGCCTTTAGGACGTAGAGAGTTTGGCAATGTGGGCGCGAATGCGTCGCGATTCATCGATCATCGAGACACTTTCCGAAAGAAGGAGGAACCAAACGTCGAAACAATATCGTTGATGAACAGCGCGAGTTCGTCCTTTGTCTGGCGAAAGTTGAAACGACATTGGACGACATTCCCAGGACGATCGAGTGCACGCGCGATCGCGAAAGATCCGACGAATTTTTCAAAGGGGCGACGCGAGGCGTGCACAAAGCGAGAGCAGTTCGACGCAAAAACCGTCGTATCCCTCGGTTTCGTGGTCTCGTATCCTTTTAGCCGCGGGCATCTCCGGGTGCCCGCGCCCTCGAATCGTGCAAAACGTTCGGCCAAAGGCGGCCGAGACGAGGACGCCTCCGGAGAATTTCCGACACCGACTACTTTCGTACTGCCACCTTCTCGCCTCGAAACGACGTCGTCCCTCCGAGGAACCTCTTCCACGCTTTTGATCCGCCATTTTTCACGATAATTCTTGGCACGAGGAACGTCCTATTCACCGATGATACGCGCCTATCGTCGCGTTAACCCTTTGCGGACCTAACCCCTTAACCTACGATTTACGTTCGAGAATTTTGGGTTGAAAACGTTTATAACGTTTATAAAAACG
>JAITYT010000330.1:1572225-1594361 GCA_025433975.1 Liostenogaster flavolineata
TAATATTTACGTTAAAGGGTTAACCTTAACGGTTCGAAGCCAAACGTTCAATTCCAGACTGCGATAGTTTTATTCGGATTACCAGCGCCCATTTTTGCATATACACTTTAAAATGCTGTTCCAATATCCGAGATTCTGCATTGGATCGATACAAAATTTATTTGCTTATTTGAAACATTTTTTGTTGACTCTATCAATTTTGTTTTCGTCGAACGCGTATATGAATCCATCAACCATATCCATATTGTTTACGTTGAACACTTAGTTGCGATGGCGGTCCGCAAAGAGTTACACCTCTCACTGTTTCGCCAATCTCGAACCGGCGAGACAAATTCCGAAGCGCGTTACGACATGGTTATAATTCGCCCACGATGTAATCGCTATCTCGAGCCTCGTTTACGTGTCCCCGTAATTTCGCCCATCGCTCTTCCGAAGGCTCCGAAGGTCTTGCTCGTGGATAGTCGTGCCTCGTCGAGGCAATAAAAAGGATAACTTGGAGGAAGCGCGCTTCCAGAGTACATTTGTCTCCTCTCTGACAATGAAAGGATGCGACTTAACGGTGGAATCTGGGCGTTGACGAGCGTCGATATTATCGATGCTGGGAGCTCCTTACGATTACTTAGCACGACCGAATGAAAATAAGGATAGCAACTCGCGCTATGGGCGAGTGGAACGGGGACAAAGCGCGATTTCAAAGGAGCATTTCGGTGCGACTCGAGAGATCGACGAGAGGCCAGGGATACGAAGTAGATCTTCCCGTTAGGGAAAGGAAGTATAAAGCGAACGGAGCCACGTCATTTTCGCGACGAGCATTGTTCGCCTCCCGAGAGGAGGCAAACGTCTCGCTTTCATCCGAAGATCGACTGAAACGAACGTAGACGCTTGGGATCGTCAAAGTCTTCGTTCTGAGAAAATAGATGTTTCTTTTGCAACGCGAGATTCCCCTCTTGACTGAGCCGCGTTTCACGCGGTCGATCGAATCGAGTCAGACCGCGTTTTACGAACGAATCGAATAAGAAGAATCCATTTACCCCAAGATACAATCGAAAGGTATCACTGAAACTTTCTCGTAGAGAAATATCTAAACTGTTGGGTTTCGGAGCAGAGTAAAGTACGTAACTGTAATGATAAAGTGAAAGTTTAATATAAAATATAACTTCGTGCTTACTACACGGTGCTCAAACGAAGACTGCTCTTATAAAGAGAAAAACGCCAAGCGCTCCAACAGCAGAACGTTAGGATAGATTAAACATATCGAAACAAAATAGACCCTACCCTTGTGCGATCTCGTAGACATCGAGCCGTAAACGGACTGTATACTTGACTGGTGACGTCAACCACAACATAAACAGAGGCGAAAGTATCCAGTTGGTCAGGGAGGAGGGAAAGGAGAGAAGAATATAAAAGTAGGCAAGCGAAACGTTTTCGCTCGAAGGTGCGATAAAGGGCATTCATAATATCTGTCTACGAATCGAATGGAGACGCTTTCTTTTTCTTTCTCTTTGATGGTGGCTATTGGAAGGTCGTCCGAAGTCGTTGAACACGCGTAAAAGTAAGAAGAAGCATCTCGTTCAACGAAAAGGCCGAAAAGGGAGCGGAAGTAGGCGAGATCGGAGGAAAGGTGAGAAGATAGCAACGGGAAAAAAGTGGTTCAGGGATTCGAGGAGGTAAAGGGCTTCGTGGGAATCCGTAAAACTCGTTGCGGACGTGGCATCGTCGAGGAAAGGTGAAATCGCCATCTCTATCACCATTGGCTACACCAACACCACCAAGCTCGCGATGATGAGCGCGACGACAGAAACGGCAGCAGCCAGAACCCTCGGAACTCGCCGCAATTGAATTCGTCCGCCCTCTCTAACTCGTGCGAAGGTATCGCTAGACGTGACTCAAAGGAAGGCAGTCGGTCGCTTTCTAAAGCTGCAAATGACAGTCGTGGTAGCGTACAGTCGCGCTCGAATTGAGAAACGAGACGAGCTCGTAGAGAATCACGCGGTAAAACCACTCCAATCACGAGACTGCTTTCGCCGGAACGATATAATATTTACTAATTCTGTTTGCTGATGTGATTATTCAAGTACTGCTGCTGATGCTGCTGTTCCCATCGCTACCGACGTCGTTGATGGTTAATGTTTCTTTTAGCAGTCGTCATCTTTTTATAACCATACACGATAAATAACCATGTCGTGAATCGTACGAAACGATTGGAGGATTTGCTAGAAATTCAATTTCCTTTTAACGTCGCCTTTTTCCCGCGAGATGAAACGACTCGTATCTTTGCATACGTTGCGTGTGTGTGTGTGTGTGTTTTTTTTTAAACGTTTAGACCAGCGTTTACAAATATCCTAACCTACCTAAACTTTTAGCAGCACTTTTCTTTAAAATAAAGTAACGAATTAAAACTTTCCGCAATTGTCTTTTTGTGTATGTATGACGTTAACACCTTTAGGTAATTTGAGGTATGAAGTTTCGAAGCTTGATATCAATTCAACATTAGAAAAATTAGAGGGATCGACGCGTGTGTAATTTCATTTATTAAAAAAAATTGCTTTATTAACCGGCACATTTGATAAATACCAAAGTGTCTTATTAACTGTACGAATGCAAATGCATTTGCGTCGAGGAAAGGTACGATACGAGTGTCGAGATCGTAGACACTACATATGCATTACGTATGCAGTAAAAGGTAACGTTGATCGTCCGAAATCTCGATTATGTGGACATTGATTCGCTGACACTCGACTGTCGGGTGAACAATCGAGATCACTCTCTACTTGAAGAATTAGTACAATCGGTATCGGTGGAATGGGTATGCAACTATCGATTTATCGGCTCGAGTCGTTTTTCTCCGCTTGTCTGGATAATCAGTGGCTCATCGTATTTCTATTGAAGAATCGAAATCCGAGGATTCGGGACAATTTTCGTTCGAAATTGCAAGGAGAATCGAGTAATTCGAATAGATCGAAACGATTGCGAAAAAATAATGACGTACAAACGGAGTCAAGAATGGGTAGGAAATGTGCAAGGTCATTCGCGATTCGAAATAAGACTTCTGTAACGAAAGAGAATAAAACGATTCGTTCTCGTTTCCTCTCTTAATTTTTTTCTTTTTTTTTGGACTTAACATTTTATCAGTTTTTATTTTTACAAATTAATTCGAGCACCAGGATTTCCCGAAATGATCGATTCCTCGATCTTCGAGTGAATCGAAGCTTAGAGACTTACGACACTGCCTTCTAAACGATCAGTATCGTCGTACGAATTTCTAGGTCTTTTCAATTCCCGTTGATTTTCAACGAATCGTCGAGAAAAAAGCTTAGCATTGCGACCTAATATTCGTGTTCTTCGATCGCGTTCGAGCTCAAGCTACGCGTAAGAAATCGTGTCTTACGAACGATGCGAACAAACGAGCTTAATTTCGAAGGCATCCTTCGTGCGACGTTAATTAATGGCGTACGAACGCGGTAACGGCGCCAAAGGGGCGGAACACCCCTTTGTGTTCAAGAACAAACGACAGAACGGTTGGTATGTATTGCGCGAGAGGAATTTCAGGCCTGACATTTTTTTATACCCGAGATCGGTAATGGATGCTAAAGTTCGATTTATCGCGTTATCGTGAAAGTCTAATCGCTTCAAAGTTGAATAAAACGATCTAACTTGCATATCGATCAATTTGGATTTTGCCAAGAGGCGGAGGAAAGAAAAAAATGGTATCGCGTCTTTTTTGACGTATTTTTTCGATGTAACTGTACCTTTCCGATAAAACGCGTAAGATTGGCGCTCGTTTCGTTTAATTCGTTGAGACGAAATAACGAAATAACGAAGCTATTTATTATTTTTAACGATTACTTTAAAGAATAATACAAAATGAACTCTTTTACAGTTCAGAAAAATTCTGCATTTTGTCACGAACGTGTAAACAAAAATGCCGACTCACCTGGGTTAAAGACGATAATCGATAGTGAATTGTAACGATAAATCGTTTGTGAAGTATTATTGTAATGGAAATGTTGCTACGATGACGTTGATGTCGAGCTGAATGCCTCATTGCCAGCGACGATACGAAGTTGAGACGATTTTTTAAATCGCGTTCGCTCCACCGAGATTTTCTTTAGACTACAAAGTAATTTTCATCGCGGTATGAAAAGTTTTCATACCTGTATAGGGCAGTGTCATATTTCGCGAGCTCTACAATAATTTAATTTCTATCGTAATCACGAGCCGCCCTTGTTCCACTTAATTTAAAGCTCCGTTAAATCCTTTAGTCTTAAAAACTTAGACAGCAACGAAAAATTGCTTCCGTCCTTTGAAACTCCTTTGAAACGCGTCAATAAAAGAAAATTCTGACCTTTACGAATTTCATCATGTCGCGCGTTTTCACGATACGTCAGACGACAAAAAAGAAGTAAAAAAAAACCAAACCCGACCGATATTAACCAGGAATCACAAAGAAAAAAAAATCTTCGACAAAAACGTCACGAAAAATTGTATTTAACGTTGCAGGAAATATTAAACCACAAAAACCTCTTCCCGAACGATCGAACCTCGAACGGTCTCTGATACTTCACGAAAAACGAGAAAAGTCTTTTTCTACTGGATCTCGATTTCAAAATGTTCTCCAAAATTTGACGGCGCAACGATACGACGATATTTTCAGCTCTTTAAATATTTATTTCGCCTCGTCGCATATCGTTTAGCTTTGCTAGCGTAAACGAGGAAGCAGAGAACGAGGGAATACATAATACAAAAATGGACAGGACGATTCAGCGAGATTGGCGGCTCGTCGCGTGTGTTCGTTCGTGCAGCCACGCATCGTCATCGAAGAATGACGCTTAGCAAACCGCTGCCTCGTCGACGATACCAAGCCGATTGAAAATGCATCGGTCGCGACTGCGAGAGCGTCGCCAGCCGCAACTGTACTAATTACCCGCAAATTCGATTTCCGCCGCAATGACGGCTGCCAGCTGCCGCCTCTCCGCCATCGTCGATTTCCGTTGAAACGAAGCGCGCTCGATGCGGAGAAACGCGCTCGTGAAAGCTCATCGCGCAATTTAAAGTCCAATCGAACGTTTCTAGCGCCTCGCGCTTTGTTCCTTCGCGTAGGATGGACAACCCTACGGTAAACGCGTTTTCCCCGAGTATCGGATCGTTCGAACGGCGCGATCACACGTTCAACGCTCGTTTGATATCGCGCCGGAGCCACCGGCTCGATTATGTCCGTCCGCGCGCCGTGTGCGCACTTACGCCCGTATCAATGCGTCCGCTCTTCCCTCGATTCGAGGTAAACTGCATTTTCCCGTATTTTTAAAGCGGACGCTTTCAGGAATTTCGTTCGTTACGAGAATCCCGATCGAACGGAGCTGATTCGTCGATACGTTCCCGAGCGTGTTATCGACTTCGAGTATTCGATGTGTTTCACTTTTTTAGTTTTTTTTTTCTGTCTTTCTTTTCCTTCTCTCGAAGGTGCGAAAAATCGAGCGGCAACGCGTAAAAGCGCGGACGTAAAAATATCGTTGGAAATTCACGAGAAAAAATTAAATTACGATTCGACTCGCAAATTCACGTTGAAGGCGGAAAGTATGCTTTTGCTTTGAAAGAAAGAGAGAGAGAGAGAGGGGGGGGAGAGAACGAGTCAGGAAGATGGAACGCAAACAATCTGATATTTATCTTTAATTCGCACACGGTCGCGAGAGTAATGCTCGAATGTCCCTCTTTGGACGATCGATTGATCGTGAGTCGAGACGAATAACTCGAGGTCCAAACAAACGTACGGCGCAACGTTTAAACGCAATAAGGTCGACCTCGTCTTTTTCCTACTTCGAGTCACCGCGTCGTCGCATTTTTCATCGTATCCACGTCCGCGCGATCTTTCGATTGATAACGTTTTCTAGGACGCGATCAATGGTTATCGTCGTTACCGTTACCTTGCATTATTGAGCTAAACTCTCTCCGTTAATGGCATGCGCATCGTCGAGCGCATCCACGCCTGGCATTAATTATGCATTCGACGATGCTAATACATTCGCAGGATATCGTCCCTGACGAATGTTTGCTAGGAGAATAGCCGCGCGAAGATAATTTGCCGGCTGATTTATTGCCGCCGAGGTCTCTCGTATTCCGCGAGTAGAATGATTCCCAACGAATGATATCGCCGTGCACGCGATCATCTTCTCGCGAATTTTCACATGAAATAAAATACCTTCGCTCAAGCGAATATTCCTCCAAACAGACGTTGATTTTTAGACAAAAATCGCTAATTTATTGACAAAAAGAATGTATTAATAAAATGTATTAATAAAATAGTCAAACATATATTTTAATTTTTATAAGTAGTACAAAGAATTAAATTAAATTTTGAAAAGGATCACTTGACCCCGCTTGGTACGTTTAATGTTAATTCGTTGCTTTTTGTGTTGGGGAATTTTTAATCACTGTCGCTACGTCTCTCTAATGAAATTACGAAATAATTAGATATGTATGTATGAAATAAATAATTGCATAATAATGAAATACGAAATTATTACGGTGTACCGGTAATAATACAATTTTTTTTTTTTTTTTAATAAATGGTGTTACACATACGTTGATACGTGTATGAGACTCGATACGTTTCGCTATTTTGTAGTATCGGTATCTAACTTCGAAATTTCGTACGTCTAATTTTATCAAGGTGTCAACATCGTACTTATTTTTACGCTTGGAAACTTTGGATTTTGTACCAAGAAGGAGCACTCGCGGGAAGTCTCAATTCGTTACTTTATTTCGAAGAAAACTACTGCTGAAAGTTCTCGTACAGTTCGACCAGCTTATGGCGAATATGCTCCATCTCTGATATTTGCGAACACAGGTTTAAACGCTTTAATAGCGATGCTTTCTATGTGAAAGACAAAGAAGGCCCGATTCAACCGCAGAAGTTCAAAGATCAACTATTACAAGTATTATTGAACGAAGATGCGCGTCAAACTCAAAAACAACTCGCGGAAATATAAACTTTTGTCGTTGCTCGACAAACAATTTCCGATCGTTTACAAGCAATTGGAAAAATAAGCAGGTACTTATTACGATGGATTACCTCTTAACATTTTATGGGAATTTTTGAAGTCACGAAGAAGCTGTTTAATTCGCTATACTTTTCGATTTGGCACTAAAACAAATGTATAATGAACGTTAATGTAAAACAATTGCCAAATTTCTCGATCGACAATGGATAATTCTACAATCGAATCAAATTGCTTCGAATTCCCTTCGAATTAGACCGACGATTGGATCAATCTTACGCGATTAAAGCACCGCATGATTCGTCCGTGCGATTTCGAACGTTTCGCTTCGAAGATTTTAGCGACGCGAAATCGAAAAATGCGTTCAAAACGCTGAAAAGAGTATCGAACATCGTGAAAAATTCCCTTCGAGAAAGACTCGATGTATCTATTTAATTTCCTAAATATTTTCTAATTTAATTTTCTTAATCGATGGCCTCTGGCGTAACAGACGAATGGTATCCATAAATCGTATCAATTTAATCGCAAATCACGAGAGCAAGACGAAACGAAAAAAAAAATATACAAAAATTACGCGAATAAGAAAGAACGGATTTTGCTTTCAACGCGCCTCGATGTCTTCGAAAGATGAACCCTACGAAGGAAATTGAACAATTTCGAAGCAAGTCGCGGAACACGTTCTCGCGACACGTACGGCGTATTTCGTTCGTACCATCGGCGCTGTAGCGATTTCGCGAAGCAGAAAAGCCCACGGCGCGTAAAATATTCCCTCGTAAAACGCTTAAAGGACGAATTCGCGGTAAGAACGGATAGAGAGGGCGTACGTCATTTCCATATCGAGTTAGCTCGGAAGATGTCTGGCCGATGCTTTTGCCGATCGCGCTTCGTTCTCCGCGCAGAAGCGTTCCAATGGATTACGTCGACGGATCGATGAGCGTGCGCACGTCGATCTCGCCACGCGGATCTAGCCGCGACGAGCACGCGAGGACGCCTTTCCGCGAATCGTCGCCCTATCCGACGATCTGCGCTGCGGACAGAGGCTGCGAGCTCGTTTGCGTGTACCGATACGCGCCTCGCGCGTTTTCCATCGCTATCCAGACCCAAGCGTGCCACTAGTCGCTTCCTACGGAACGCGATATAAAATACAGATAAATTTACATCGGTAAGGCGACTGACGCGCATCGTGTCGCAGGTATTCGCGTTACAGGAAATCGCGCTGCGCACGAATTTTTCTCGTACAGGCTGACCAATGGGAATGTGTTGAAAGTTACAGAACATCGCAGAGCTGATAAATAGTGTTAAAAAAATGCAGTCGCAGCATTCCTGCATTATGTTAGAATGTATTTCAATGTTTCTGCAAACTATTGCAGTTCTGTGTTAATTCCAATGGAAAATATTTTGCAAACATACCCCGTGCATCATATGCGCAAGCAAAAATTTTCCTTTTTTTATATTGTGTATTTCAATTGTTAAATTATTATATTTCTCATGTATATGGTAATAGAATTGACAAGTTTTCTCTACAAAGTGGCGTTTAATTCATTTAATAACTATTTACTTTTAACATATTCCCATTGGTCATCCTGTAGGATGCGCATTGTATAAAGCAACGAGTTTGAAACGATCGTTACCAAATTTTATTTTCTATGTTTCATCGAATAGGAGAGTATTTTAAAATAAACGAGATGTACTCGAAGTTGATGTAAAAAATGTTGATGCGAAGCTTGAATCCGGCAATTTCTTTGTTTTATCGCGTTGTAGAAATTCGCGTTACACCAGAAAATCGACGACGTCAAAAATTGACTCTTCGATTGTTTCTTTCTTCGTTTCCACTAATTTTCACTATTTATCGATACGAATCTCATTTTTCCTCATATTTTTTTCGATCATTTTTATTTAAATAATCCAAGAAAAATTTGTACGAATCTTTTTATAGCGTATAAATTTACGCGAAAGACGGGGCAAATACGAAAAGCCAGAGCCTTCTGATTCTACGAAAGAGCGAAAAGGGAATTACGCCTGACAGCGTCGCGTTGTGTTTTTCAACGATAAAAAAAAGCCGTCGAAACGGACAGTCGATCGCGGAGTTGAAAGCGATCGAATGCACTGCGCGTACGCGAAGAGCTCCACAAGCTCGTAATGAAGTTACCTCGATATTCGAGCACAACCGAATATTCGTCGTTAGGTTCTGCGTCAAGCTATGTGTATGTATGTAAGCGCGCGTTAGTTACACGTATGGAAATTGACGGTACGTTTTTCAATTTTGGGAAACAGTGATGTCGCTTTTCCGCTTTACGATAATAAGCGAAGAGCAGGGTAACGAAAAAACGAGTACAATGATACCTTCAGATACGAATGCTCCAACAAACGATTTTTTGAACTACGAGCCGTCACTAAGGGTCTAATTTTTACCTTGAGTCACCAGTCAAAATTTGATATAGGAGCTAGCCTCGGCGACGTCACAGTCAGTTGGCGTAGCGAGCCACTGTTTAATGACACTTGCCTAACTCGTTTCAGAAACATTCTAAAAAGGAGGAAGAAATAAAGCTCCTTGGACAATTTTCTATTGAAACGCCCTGCGAATGAAAGTGACAAAAACATGGCAAAAAAGGAAAAGAATTATTGAAGAAGATAACAAAGTTAAGCAAAAGTGCTAATTGGCTTTGTCAAAATCTGTTTATTTCTTTAAATTATCTTTTACTAGGTTTTATCTTGTATGTATACGATGTTTGTTCATTATAAATATATTTTTCTTTGTCGAAAACATTTAACAATAAAATCGGGATGGTTTTTTGGAAGCTGGCACGAATTAATTATATTTTAATTAATTTTAATGGAAAAATTGATTTGAGATACGAAAATGTTGACTTATGAGCTCGATCGCGGAATGAATTAAACTCCTATGTCAAGGTACCAATGTATTAAAATGTAGTCGTTTTTCAGGAGATACGAATTAATTTGATCCGATTCGAAGGATCGACGTACGCGATCGCTGCTACGCCAAATAAACTAATAAAAATGTACACTGCTGTTAAAATCGAATAATTCCTGCTGTGAGCTATCCCGTCCTAACTCCACGAAAGCGTAGCTGTATCGTCGCAGACAATATTTTCCGTCACTATTGTTGCCATTTTTCCCGACGATATACGCGATAGCGAATGTGAAAACCGATGCGTTTCGAAGTAAGCTTAAATCGATTTAGCGCAAATCGTTTTTTCCACAGCGAATATTTTCGACCGTGAGAAAACGAAGTTTACCGTAGGCGCGATTCACAGTTCGACGTAGGGCATTTCAAATCGTATTTCATGAAAGTCTCCGCGCTCGTCGAAACGGAAATACGTCTCCCGTGGGAAAGTTTCAGTCGTCGTTGATGCTTCGCGATTCGAAGACACGGACGAAGCTTGCCAAGCGACAGGAAGCTCGTAGCGTCGTCTAAAATATCGGGAATATTTGCGATCAATTTTTAACCGTCGAAATTCCAAAAGATGCATCCAATATCGTCGGATTTAAAAAAATGCCAAAGAACTGATTAAAAACGTCGATAAAATTTATTTTGACGAAAAGATATCGTTAAAAATGATATTTCAATTACACCCAGTCGAACTTGATTGTCGAACGTTGAAGGATTCGACCGGAATTTTCTATCGTGATATGCGATCGTACACGAGGAAAAATTTCCACGAAAATTGGGTAAAACGAGGTCGAAGTTCTAGACGATGCAATAAAAAAAAAATGTGATCCAGAAATTTGAATTCTCAAGTTAACGCACGGAGTGTACTTAACAAAGAATCGTGCTCGATCGTCTAACTACGTACAGTTTCTCGTTTTGTCATCCGCGACCACTAATTACGTAAGTTTTATTAGTTTTTATCAGGCGCACTCCGACGAAGGAAAAAATTCGATATACTTAGCCGAAAGGACGGCTCGTGAAACTGGGAGTTACAAAGTAATAAGGTCGATAAGGACAAGCCATAGACTCTAAGAAGATTTCTTCGGAAGTACGTCAGACTGAAGAAAAATTATAATTTATGGCTCGTTATCGATACAAAGTTCCGCGGTTTTCTTTCGAAAGTGACGTAGTAATCCGCTCGGTAGGGAACGATAACGAAGCTCGTTTCGAAAAACGAGACATCGAAGACTCGAAGAAAGATCGCGCTTGTGGAGCCTGAATCTAATCACGGGAAAGGTTCGCCTCGAGATTCGTTCGAGACGATCCTTTAAAAGACGGATTTTCCATTTTCCTGGCTTGAGTACTGACCGTTAAACGGTCGAAAGAATCCTCGAGAGAGAGAGAAAAAAAGGAAACCGACGATATTTTAACGCGTGTTTCCTTACTCTCTTTCTTTCTTACGATTCGTCACGATCCCCAGTCGTCGTTAAGAATTCTTCGCGATTAAAATCGCGACCTCTGACTAGACAAAGCGGCATTCGATGGCAAAAAATGACCAATGCTAGCTGAGCTATTTCAACCACTTCCGTGGCATCGTACCGATATCACAGCCGACAAGAAATCGTGAATGCGCAGAATGCGTTCCAGTTTAGCGCATCGTTAATTTAGACGCTGTTGTTTGCATCTGTACCGGGTATTCTTACCGCAAATTCTCAATTAACTTTCGAATATCGTTATTGCATCGCCTTATCCAACTTCGTGCAGTCGCGTCACGTCCTAACAATTCGATATCCCAACGGATCAAGAAGAACCTTCCAACGGACCTACTCGCCTACGAGGGAAGCGTGAAAAATTCTACGTTCCAGGAACGTATTATTATTAACTCTTATCGGTCGTACATCACCTCCGACGTGACATTGCAACTTTATTCAATCAGCCGTACGTCACGTGTGAGGTGACAAACTGAACGAGTATAAACGTGTGTACTTCAGTATAATTCAGTATAATTCAGTCAGTTCGAGTATAATTCAGTAATTATTTTACATGCGTTATAATATTTTATTCCTTCAACTACTATTTTTCTTCTGTAGAAAAGTGTTTCATAAAATATCACGCAGCAGAATAATACAGATAACAATTTAAGTTTAGAGGTTAAACGTTTATTTAAATTCAAGCACTTAAACTGTGTTTATAAATATTTTTATACGCAAAACTATTTATTTATATCATGTAATCGCGGTGGCACACCTCATTCTCTTACAATAGGCACTCGAATACAAGTTAGGTATTGTACAAAATGCTAACGACCGATAAGAGTTAACATTAGCGGTTACCAACTTGAAGGGGCGTCATCGATACGAATTCGAGCAGTAGTGTGTCTCATTGATAGCGTCGAGAAGCCAGAATCGAACGTGAAAAAGCAAAGACAGAAAAAGAAGTTGACAGGAGCGTCCAGATTCGAGTGAAACGTCATACCGAAGCGTCGTGAGTACGTTACGACGGCTTAACAGGTTAACGCGTTCGGAACGAGATGTACCATCCGTGGTACATCCCCTTACTGTCCCTTAGGACGAGTCGCGGCACCGATGAAACATTCACGATTTGTCCCAACAGACGGGTCGCGCCACCGTTGGAACATTCACGATTTGTCCCGACAGACGAGTTGCGCCACTAATGGTACATTCACATTTGTCTCATCCGGCGAGGTACATAATCGGTGTTAGAAACGGACTTAAGCGCTTGCATCTGGTTTGTTTTGCGTTTGTTAATACAATTAGAGAAGACTTTTAATTAATTGATTAATGAATACTATCAAAAATTTATTCTAGTTCAATTATTCTACCTTCTATGTAATTATTTGTTTGCATTTGCATATGTGTATTTACGAACGAGTCAAAATGTATTTTAAATGAACGCGTACAGCTGCGTAGACGTATTTGTAAATTTATGCACTTATCCTGTCACGAATTTTCTTATATGCAAAAATATGAGGTTTCTGCGAATTTATAAGTCGTGGCACATAGCAAAAATCCAGAACGTGCTTTCGAAAAGGTAAAAGGAGTTAAAGAGCTCCAAGACATGGTCGCCTGATTTGTATCGCCTTCCCTGACTCCGTTGCCTACTCGTATATCACGAATCAACAAATTCACGTAATTAATTACATTACATAAAAATTGCTTACAGTTACGAATATTTTTAAAACATCGTAAACGCAATGGCGACTGTTTTTCCTAGAAAGTAATACGAAATTACTTTTAACTCGACGCGACATTTTCGACGTACTTTTTAAAACTATTCAAAAAGTATTTCTATTAATCCACTGCATTCTTAAGTTTAACCAATATAAAACTCGCGATTAAAATTTAAAAAGAGTCCTTAGACAAAAAAAATGAAATATGAAGAACAACGCGAGAACGATTCAGGGCCCCATCCTGGACGGATCGAATCGTTAGAATCGATCCATCGTTAAATCGACGAGATTGCGACGGTGCGAGAAACAGTCGGACCTGGAATACCGGTCGTGCACTCGGTTGTTACGTTGGTCGTTACAGCGTCGGAGTTAGGGGATTTCGCGCTTATCCTTCCTCGTCGCTTCCTCCTTCACCACCGCCTCGCACTTACTCTTTCCACCCCTTCCTTCAAATCTCAATCGAAACGTATGACGCACGGTTTACCATTCCCGTCACGATCGGACCATTTCAAAGTGGCAAATTCGTGAGGCGCGTTAAGTCCCCCCTAAGCCCAACGAGAACTCGAGACTTAATTAAACGAGCGCCGATTTATCAGCGTCGCCGAGGTGCGCCGCCACGGAAACGGGGTTAACGCGCTCGCTTCCAGCCCTTTTCGCGCCTCCGGACTCATTTTGCGGATTTTGATCGATGACGACGTCGCCGTCGGCGCTTAGTCATCCTCCGGGCGTGACGACGACCTCGCGGAACCGGAAAGAGTCCAGACAAGACGTCGTTCGTTCCGTATCGAAAGGCGAATTTAATTCGTTCGATCGACGTGGCTCTTCAGCCCTCTGCGACTCGCGTTAACACTTATAGCGCCATTTGGAAAAGTTCCGAGAAGCGCGAAGAACTGCCTAAACGCAGCGAAAACTCACTTTTACATAAAAAGATGAATATAGACAAGAAATTACTAATCTTTTGTTTATTATTTTCTTTGATTGATTAAATAATAACAAAATATTGTACGAAACAATAGTCCGCGTAAAAAAGAGTCAAATCGCAAAAGCCATAAAGCACAACCTCACACACTATTAGAAAAGTAATAATACCGCTTAGTATCTCATGCTTTGCTTTGTTAATGTAAATATCTCAGTAATCCTCGGGAGAGCACTGACAATAAAAATAAACAAACAACGAAGAAAACGAAATTGCAACAGTAACTAAACCGTTTCAAAATCTCTCGGAAACAAAAGTACTTCATTCTATAAACAAACAGTCAAATTGGCATACTTTTAGATGTCGTGAGATTACTCGCAAACTGCATCAAACGGAGAAATTTTTTAACAAAAGTCGCTTCTTTCAACGAGAACTATCGCCGAATAATTAAAGGAATTCTATTGTTAAAGAACTCCATTTAACAACGCAACAAAGATTCAGTCTTATCACGCGTACATAAGCCGAACGACTTGAAAAAGGTTCGATTTAAAAATATTACGCACTCACGATATATTTCTCGATCGATACTTCGTTACTTTGATTAAGTGACGAGTACAGCCATGAATGACAACAAATAGGAAACACCTTAACCGTGTAAATAATGAAACTGGCTGATTCATCGAGTTTGGTTTTAAAATGCATCGTACAAAATTATATTACCAATCGCTTAGTAAATTATTTGTTAATTCATGTGTACTCACCCGATGTACATAAGAGGCAAGAGAGCCAAGTCTTCGATGATTCAACGCCTCGAAGTCGAGTCCATGATTACACTTTGCTTTCAATCACTTTCACTTCACTCGCGATCACTTACACTTCGAAAGCGAATTACGATATCACTTTATTTTACTTGGCGAAATTACGAGTATTTTTACACCGATGTTCACGCGTCGACGATCGATTGCGAACTAACATCGCGTAGAGCCGGAATCCGGACGAGGTCACGAATATATTTTTTTATTTCGAAAGCACGACGACGATGTAAACAATCGTTTGATTGGCTCGGGTACTGTCAAAATGACAACAATAACAATTCGTCGATCCAGGTGTCTAGCATTGACGCAAGACTAGTTCGTAATCGATCGTCGACGTGTAAACATCGGTAAAATAATATTCGTAATTCCGACGAACGTTTCGTGTCGTGTCGCGTCGCGAAGTGAAGTGAAGTGATATCGTAGTGCGCGTTCGAAGTGCAAATAATCGCGAGTGAAGTGCAAGGAAATTCTCGAATGTACCTGCAGTCTTGGACGCAACTTCGAGCCGCTGGCACCGAAGGCCCGAAGACCTGGCGACCGGTCGTCGCCTCTGTTGCCTCTTCTGTACAACAGGTGAGAACGAATCAATTAATAATTTACGATTAATTTCGATTCGACGATGAATAGAGCCAAGTGGAAAATAGTCGAAAGAAGTTTAGACAGTCGAATCGAGCAAATTTTTGAACTGTTTCTTGTCCAATTTGTATTCGTCGATTATATTAATTTTAATAGTCAAACTAACGGACACGTTATGGTTTCGGGAAGGACTTCGATGAATCCTTTTCTTGATAGTCGATTTATTTAGTCCACGAAGTGTTTAGATTGGCGAGTCGCTTTAGACCCACTTGGTTAACGTTTTTACTTCGACTGGGCTCGTGTTGACGAGAAACGTCGCACGACACCTAAGTTTATCGAAAAAGTAGTTCGAAGGGTGTTCCTCGACGCACTCTCGCGACGATGTCAATAAAACTTTTTTCTCTACGGAATTTCCCAAAAGACACGAGACGGGATGAGCCAGGAATTCGTCACTGACCTATCGAATAAGAAAAACAAGCCCCTAGCTTCCGAAGGCTTTGCTAGGATACCACGCCATTTTTTTCTTGCCTCGGTCTATCCCACATAAGCCAACGCGTTACTTGGCACTATTATTTTTCGAATCGTAACGATGGCGCATGATCGACAGTTTTCGACGTTCATTCTTTCAATTAACGTTCCATCGAGTATTAAAAACCGATAGTTAATATTCAAATCACCCGACTACTTTAACTTGCGACAAGTTTAGTGTGACACACTTTTCGTCTCTAGGAGACGAAAGTAGAAACACGAAAGAAGACCAGAGCTAAAACGCGAAGGAGTCGAGAGATGGTCGATGGTTTTATTATAAGATTTCGAAAATTGCGGAGCACTGTATTTTTGTCTAGTGCCGATCTTTGAGTCGCAAGATGCCACTCGGCATGCAGAAGAACGTCGAAACCTGCTGGCATTTTTTGATCGTCGCACTCTCACATCTGCCGTAAGGACAACGTCATTGAAATGTCCTTGAACCTTTCTCGCACTCGTAAATCTTCGTTCGCGAAGAATCCTTGTTTCGAATAACAAAGCTTCTCCACTCTCCTGGTGATTTTGCGTTATAACGCGTCCTGGTTAATACGTTCGTGCCGGTGTATGTGCGTGTGTATTCCACCGGAGGTATATTCACGACTGTACCACCTTCATCACGTTTTTGCTTTTGTTTTGCTTTTACTGGCAAATATTTTCGGTTTTCTGCACGGTGTCGCAACGTTTGTTTTTGTAAAAATGATCGTGCTAAGAGAATACTGAAATAATAACTGTTTGAATACAAAGTTCGATCAATTTTTCCACAGCGTAGTTATTTTTTTATTTATATATATTTTTATTTATTATATATATATTAATATGCATATTTAATTTATAAATTAGCCCCATCAGATGGGAAAAAGTACGAAAACAACGTCGTGTAACGGCGAAGACAATAAATTCAGGCTCCGTCGCGAATTTGTTAATACCGTTAACAGGAGAAACGAGTCGTTATTAATCGCTACAGACCGCTAATTGATCAAGAAGGACGACAAAGAGCGTCGAGGGTTGCTACGCATCGGCAAGGGCAGCGTTTTTGCGACCTTGGCGTCGCTAGTTACTCATCATCGCTCGCTCGGATCGCTCTTCGAGTAGCTCGATAGTCTCGTTCAATTATTCATCGAACGGACGCGCCGAGTCGTATACGACTTTCGGTGGACGGACGGACGGGTCGATCGTCGGTCATTGCGTGTAGCGCGGCGGGCTTTTAACTTTCACGCGGAATGAAAATAAACGGAGGAACGCGAGAGCAAATAAGTCGGCAAACGAAACTCTCGAAATAAATCGAGAAACAATCACGCTCGTTCAAAATCGAGAAATCGAAATGAGTTTCTAAGAGAGAATTTTATTAGTAAGAATTTTTTCTTCTTTTTTTTTCACGTATAATATTTCCCTTGAACAGACATCAGTCCTTTAGCATTTTGGGACCACTCGTAAGTGAATTCCCAATTGTGAAGGTTCTTGTAATATAAAGCGTAATTTCACAAAAGAATAATAATTTGATAACCGTAAAACTACAATAATGACAATAATGAAAAAAGTGATAATGATAATAGCAATGAAATAGAAATCAAATAATCCGCGACGTATGTATATATACTATATATATGTGTACAGTGTTTACGCCGAACTATTAATTGATACAGGATTATAAATTACGAGATGCACGAGCACGTGGTCGCAATACGAGTGATTTGGTCTCGAGTTAGGACCTCTCGCAAAGTGTCTTGCTTCGTTCGTTATCGCGACGAATCCAGGAGGAAGGGCGACAAAGAGGGCGAATCTCGTGGAACGGGCCGAGGGAGCGAACTTCGATCGGTTCGACGCCAACGCGTGGAACGTCGCGTTGCTACGGAGGACGCGATTAGAATCGACAAACGAGCGCGATTCGACAACAAGTCGCGAACAAGGAAGCGCAAATTAGCGTGATCTCGACGACTGCTTCGAAAAAGGGCAAACTATCGTCGTGACGCGCATCTGCCGCGTTAACGTGGCCCGAAGAGACGCTCTACGGCATATCCGATAGGGAAAGAGAGCTTCGAAAGGTTATGCGGGCGCGCTCTCGTCGAGGCGTTCGATTGCAACGCGACCAAATCGAATTTGCGAATTATCGCTACGCGAAGTCGTCGATATTTTGAATAAAACGCGACGCTCGTATGCGACGTGCAAATTCATATCGGTGCAATTAAAGTGGAAATTGTACCTATGGAACGGTTCGATTTTGTTCAAACCGCGTTCTACAGGGCGACGAAAGTTAGAAGCAGAGACATTAGGTCGCGTTATATAAAACGTCGAATTTCTCATCATTCGCGAATTGATCGCCGATGCGGTTAGACGCACGCTTCACACTTCTTCGTCCGACCTTTAAATTTGACTAGCCCTTGGGGCCGGATACCAGATCTTCCCGCCGATATCAACTATCTTAACTTCGTGTTTTTCCGTATCCATTGAAAGCCTTCCTGGAGAGTCTATCCGTAGAGGGGAGTCACCGAACGCAATGCAAAAACACGTAAAAGTACGTGTCCGGACCACTACCGCTGGTGGCGGAAACACGAATTTTTACGTGAGCCGACTACGATGTGTTAAAAATCGAAGAGTTTTGAAGCGAATTTCCCTTTTTCCAAGAATAATCCGACGCTTCGAATCGAACGACCTGATATATCTCGGGGCGTCCCCTTAAATTCACGACCCTTCCTAAGAAAATCGTACTTCTCCCCTAAGCTGTTAAAAGTTCGAAGGAGCGTTGAAAGGCACTGCACCGCGCGACTACCGTCTGGCTTGGCCTCGTATATCGAAGAAGGCAACGCGTTGATGCGGGGCCAGAAACGGAGGATGATAAGAGGATCCAGAAGGAAGCGTTCGTGCGAACGTCGAGATAAACGTGATACATAACGATGTTGCTGCCATCAATCGAACTGGAGCGTCGAGGAAGACTATAGGTGATTCGGGAGTGGCTCGAGGAAGAAATGGACGAAGAGGAAAAAAAGAAAAGGGGACGGGACGGTGGTCGCGGGCTCGATGCGTGCGGGATGACGTGGAAAGTTGCCACGATCGATCGGAACTAGGTATTTAGGTAAACAACGCGATGGAGGCGTAGACGAGGGCGCCTCCGACAGGAGGAATAGGAAGACGGGGACGGGAAAGAGTAACGAAGAGCAACGTGACGTGCAAAGTCTCCACCGGTCAACTGGAAACGGCCTTTGGAGCGACTGCCGCGCCGACAGAAACGAAGTCAGTGGGCTGCCGATCGCGTGGCCTGTCCTTTGGGTTAACAGCCCCTGGTCACGCATCGCAGGAGTCTAATACAGCTTACTGTCTTCGATGTTCGCCCGTGCGTCCATTTAACTCTTCGTTTTTCTAGGTCGGTCTCCTGCGTATTTTTAAGATTGTTTTTCAGATTATTTCACGATTATTCACGATTATTCACGATTTATCGTCAGCTACTCACTCCGAGTGGTAAATTCTGATAGTTGTTTATCCGAGAGAAATCGATCGATCGATCGCCTACGAAGGCATTATGCGCGAACGGTTTTGCAAAATCGATGTGTTACGTATTAATTAATTTTTCATTTTTTTTTTTTTGGTAGATTTGGCGTCGATTCAAGCGCGCAATCGATTTAATTACGCTTATATGATACTTGGGAATAAATTGGAATATCTTTTATTTCATTATTCTTCGGTTATTCGGAAAACTGCGCAACTTTTTATGCGCGTCAAAATACAAGCGTAAACGGTAATATTGTATATACGTATTTCATATTGAATCGCGATATTTCGTATTTTTGTCACACTTTGGATCGTACGTATTTGCGACTGTAAAACTTGTTTCCCTACGAGAAGAGCGTACCTCGTTCGAATAGCAAAGAAAACTACGAATCTGCGCTTCGTCCCTCGCGACCGTGCGATTCCTGAAAAATCGTTACTTCCTTTGGCGAGCGTCGAGAGATCAACGATCGTTCGCCATAATTCTTGCGATTTTCCACGAAGGCAACACGATCACACCGCGCTACGAATGATCGAAGAACAGTACCTCTTTACTGCGAAGTGGATCATGGAGAATACTCGGATATTCTACTTAATGAGTCGATCGATCTTGCAATTTTTAGATCGAACGTTTCACGATATATAAACTCCCGACGTTTTTGCTTATGCTATCGAATGATGTTATTTTTTAAAAGATATCAGAAGAGCGTCATAATTATTTATATATACTAAAATGACAGATTAGAAATATTGTGAGCAAGCGAAGAACTTTCACAGTGTTGCGTAATACACATAAATGATCGGTAAGGTTTTAATATTGCAGTTGACATATTATTGACGAATTAATCCAATGCACGTTTCACATTTATCGAACAAATTGGAAAAATTGTCTTTAAGAACGACACATTTTCCGTCTGTGTGCAACATGGATATGAAATTTCCTTCTCTCTCTCTCTCTCCCTGACCAATTAAATCTGTACATTTCAACGTATTATCGCGATACGAGTCGTAGTTCGCTCGTGACGAGGAGGGTAGATCGTTACGCGATATCTTGCCTCGTGATTCGCTATAGGCATTAATAAACTTCGCACAACGACACCGCGGTTCTCGATTTTAATATTAAGAATTATGCGCATGAATTACCCGAATTTAATCTCGCTAATGTGGTTAATATATACAAATGCGAAACTACGATCGTACTTTCGTCGGTTAAGTTCGACGGTATCCAACTTGAAATTGCGAACCAATAAGAGCGTATTTTACTACTTCGAATCGTACCACCGCACAGTTTATGACCTTTTGAAAAACGCGCGTACACATTTCTAACTATTTTACGAGGCTATCAAATCGAGGCTTTTAACACTCCAAAAAGTTATCTATGCTGATTCGTAACGACAATCGGATAAAACGTTTCAGGGCAGAGCAAAAAGATCAATATTTCGATTTTTTAATAAATTCGATAATTCGATTGTTATAATCATAAATTGTATGTTTTACCTCGTTTCACTCTCGAGTAAACGATTGATTTATCAAGTGGTATCAAATTATCATTCTTTACAGTTTTAAATTAACCCATCGTTTTTGTCTGTCGAAATTTATTCACTCTTAAATTTATTTTCTTTAAAGGGAGATGTTTAACTGTTTCTTTACGTGCTCTCTGGATCGCGAATCGTGCTTCGAAGGCGCGATAAGAGGTCAGATCGTTACACGATATTCCAAGTGATGGGACGTTACCCGTACTAACGACTATCCGCTTAACGACGTTTGTGAGGATTTATTTTAACATAAATTCTCGTGCGAATGTAAAACCGAGTCGAACTCCACCATTTGATCGAACCAAAAGCAGAAGCAAAATTTTACACGACTTCTACTAATTTTTATCGAACGCGAATTGATCGCCGAAGTGGCAAATCTTTCGATCATCCGACGTAATAAAAATCGAAAAAAAGAAGACATAAATTAAAAACTTTACAACTTCGTCGATCGATTCTCGAACGATTCGTGTCGCACGACCTAATAATTAATTTCTCGAGTCTGGAGAAAATAATTCGAAAATTCCTATTCCTTTTAAAAATGCTCCAACGTGAAAAAAAAACCGAGGAATACGAAGCCGAGCGCGTTTTATCCACGTAGGCAAAGCTGCCGCGTAATTTCTAGGTCATTTTTAAGACTCGCAACGCGGTATTGTCTCGCTCTAAAAGGGCTGCGGAACGTTGTCATCGTCGATGTCGCTCGTTTCTCGTTCCGGCGCGGCGTGCATTTAATCGAATCAATGCGCGTAACCAACTGTAAAAACGTAACTGCGCGAGCTGACGCGAATGCACGACCGTTTCGTCCTGCGTTATGCCCGACGAACCGCCGTCACGCTCCGAGGAATTTAATGTTCGACGACGACGACGTCGTGGCGCTCACCGGTGACGCAGTTACGCTACGTCGCTCCTCGCCTCGATAGGAACGTCGTCCTCGCGTTTCTCGCTGCCTCTGCGTTTCAACGCCCTCGAAACCTCCTCGACCCGTCGACGAATAAGTCGACGCGTATCGGCGCACCCGGGCAAATTGAAATCTCGAAGACGGCCGATCCAGTCGCGCTACGAACAGTCGTTAACACGTCGAGGACGGCACACTGCTCGTTTAACCCACTGACTGCCACGCAAATTTAGCGCGTCTTGCCCTCTATGCTACGGTTTTATTTTAAAGAAAACATGATGTTATGATCTAATCGTCTAAGTTATAATTTTAATAGTTTTAA
>JAITYT010000330.1:1594441-1610410 GCA_025433975.1 Liostenogaster flavolineata
TAATATGTCCTCTACTCAAACAGCCATTTCCTAACTCAAATAGCCATTTGTAACCAATTTAAACCTGCAGCACCCACTATGAGTCTAGTCTAGTGTGTTTGACGACTACATTCGTCATGGAGACGTGGCAGAATTTTGTGTCGTGACGACTATATCCGTCATGCGTAAAATTGTGCTCCCATTTGATATTTAATATGTTTAGAATGTTTAGAGGTCAAGACGAAACGTAAGAAACAAGGAAAAATCGTAAATAATTTGAGTTGGATTCATACCTTCCTGAGAGCTAACTCGTAAGCAGTGCAGTAACGCGATCTTTGATTATCCCGATTTTCATCTTGATGTATCAAAACCAAAAAAAAACAAAGTATGTTAGATTCTCTATCTGCGGTGATTTTTGTTTAAGTTTTCCATTATGTATAAATAAATAGATTCATTTTTCATTCCTTGAGTCGTTGATATGCGCACGTGAGAAAACAATAAAACGAACCCTATCGAACGAAACGTAGCCTCATCCGTTTAACCCTCGCTTTACGGCGGAATCCGCATGCGATACGCCATCAGAATTCTTCGAAGCGAGCGGACGACCGTCGCGTGGGCGACGTCTCCAAGGGTTCTGTCGTCTTCAATTTCGGACGTATCGTGTTAATAAAGGAACGTTCGATGAGGAATGGATGAATAGACGGTGTTATCGAGGAAGCGCAGCTGTACGTTTAGGGTTGTTTTCGAACTAATACTCTCTTGCGATTTTAATATCTTTGTTGTAATATTTTTTAGTGCTATGAATACGTTAGGCAAGGAGATTGCTCGAACGATTTTGACGTAGGAAAATGACCGATATTGTTGCGAATTGCACGGTTTTTCAAAACGAGCGGCTTCATTGAATTCGTAGCTTAGGATTTACGCCGGAAATGTTTAATTTATTTTCACTTGACTCTACGTTTCTGGCCGTTTAATCGGCGATGAAGATGCTATTCGAAAAATCTTATTATATCGTTAGGTGTCATCGAGATTTTCATTGGACGATTGAAACGTGACATTTAATCTTTTAATATAATTTAATATGAGTGCATTTTGTGGAATTATTTAAAATAATTTACAAATTTTCTAGTCCACGAGTTGATAATTCTAACGTATTATATTTTGTTCGTTAATAGAACTTTATTCGATTTACTTTGACCATCGAAAATCCTGTAATATTTGTTACGCGTTTCGATTTAATACAATTTACACGAACAACATTTCAAACGTTTATCACGTCACGACGCTATCTTCGCTGTGTTAGATGAAAACTGACCAAAAGCTGAACTCGTTAAAGTTATCGTGTTACACTGATTGAGGAAGAAGTAACAAGCGTTGCATTGATGAAACAGCGACAAAAAATCAGTAACGTAATTGCTACGCTGTGTAGAGAAATTCTTTCTAAAAAGTTTTGAAATAATTGTAAAAACATAAATTCAACGAATCGAACGAATTGAACGACGAGAAGTAAATAAACCGATTGTCGTGTACCTTTCGCCAAAAAAAATGTATTTTCGTCTCTCTGACGAAACAAATTCTATACCAATCAAATTCTAAAAGTAATCGTATAAGCGACTCAAACTAAAAGAATCATTATTCTTTCAAATAGTCCAACCTGATTTTACCACGATTTACACGAATCTGAGTATAATTTTGAGTAAACCAAAATTAATTAATTAACTAATCGGGTCGTCGAACATCGCGATCTTCGTGAAATTATTGAATAATTATTCAATAATTTGCCATCCTTTAAATTATCCCGAAAAGATCATATTATATTAAAAATCACGAACGACGTGATCGTATGGTTAATTAAAACGTTTACGCGTTAGCGAATTCAAGTAAACGCGAATGGATCGTCGGTAGCAAACGCCTTATAATTTTCGTAAGCGGAGTCGACAAAATTGCACTGGAACGATTTCGAATTAACAGAAATTCGAGCGGAGTATCCTTTCGAAAATCCAGCCTTCCTCGAATCTCGGTCTGGCTTTGTTACTCTGGCGATAGGTTAGTGTGTGGGGGTAGTATTGATCACTCCCACAGTGCGCCCTCTCTTCCATCCTCTCCGTGTCCTGGCCTCCATCCTTCGTTCACTATCCTTCGTCCTCCTCCGACGACTACGTCGATCGTCGTCGCTGTCCTCGTCATCGTCGTCATTGTCGTCTACGAACGCGTCCTCAAACGTTTCCCCTTTTACCGAACGCTTCCTGCGCGACATTTGAAACGGTTTGTGACAATTAAAATCTTCGATTGCCACACGAATGTCGCTACGCTCTCCAATCGTTGTCTCCTCACTTACGTCGGCTTTGCCAAAATCCTCATTGGTTTACGGAGGCATATTTCGCTCGTATTCCGAATTCGGTCGTGAAGAAAGTAATTTCGGTTTCTCTAATGCGAAATAAAACTCAATCTTTTATACGAGGAAATAACTTATTTATATTTATTTTATTATATTATGAATCTTCCATTCTGTGTCAATCGTGACACTGACAGAAGTCTTCCAAAAAGGGAATAATTTCCCTTAATGTAGGAAAAATGAAATCCTAGCGAGAATAAATTTGGAAATAATCGTTTGAAAAGTTAGCATTATTTTTTGTATGGCGTGATCTTCGATGCTGTTTGGAATGCCAGGTGTGAACAATTTCTATATGTTGATTTGGCATTTCCACCAAATTGTATCATAAATAATTGTGATCTTAATTACGTAAAAGTGTAGTTTCCATTATTAATGCTACATTAATGTGATTATTTATTAACTAGAATTATTTAGAAGAAGTTTAATATCTAACGTTTCCTTGTTATTCGTATAACATCGTATTGACGTTCCGATAAAAAAGAAATTCTGATTTAAATAAGTCTTCGATACTTTAAGTTCTAAAATCGTTTATGTTGGAGTCAAGAATCTTTACTGTATCTTTTTACGTACATCGATCATTGTTTTTACGACGTAGAAAAGTTGTATTCTTGTATTGGCGTGCTCCGAGACTTTTTATGATCTTCGCCGATCGATCATAGACGAATGTCTTAAAGGAAGAAAAATTGACTCGTCAATTCGATACAACTTTTACGTTACTGAATTAATTATAATCATCGTCACCAAGATCAGTTGTCTGCCTTTCGATCGATCGGCTTTGCGCATAATTTCAAACGAGCACCAGTCGCGTTACCGACTTCGAAATCCTTGTAAAACCCAAAGCACAGAAAATGCAGATTTTCAACCTGACCGAATAAGTTGGAAGACCGAATAAAACTACGAAAAGCGCGTATGTAATTCTCAAAGGCAAAACGTTTTGCGTTAATTTCCAAGCGAGTATGACGAACAGGAGCAAACCTACTTTCTATTCTGAACGTTCATTAAAATCGTGCAAGTCTGCCTCTTCGCGTTCGCGGGAATAACGGCCTAACTTACAACCCGAATTACGACCATTTTAACGCTCGTTACTCGTTGGTGGCGATGGTTCTCGAATCTCATTCGAGATTTTGGCGCTAACCCATGTAGAACAAGGTGTATTTTACTTCTTGGAGAAAAGGGTAGACGAGATATAAAGGAAATGAAAGAACGGACAATATTCGGTCGTAAAGAGGAGAAGATTTTTTGCGATAAACGCAACGCCACGACTCGGCGTTAATATCTACGCGTTCATTTATTCTTTCCCCTTTCTTTGTGTTTCGTCTTTTATTCCTCGAGTAGGGACTTCATAACGAGGACTTTTTTTCCATCGAGCCACGTTTCCGCGTTAAATCCATTTCCACTGGGACATTTTTTATTCCGCCGATGAGTTTCGCGCTAACGCGACTGGAAATACGCTTTTTCGGTAATTTCCATCATTTCTACTACCTGTGCCTCTTTCACAAAAGAATTCTCTTAAATTATCGATCTACATCGAGATCTAAACGAGGAACAGTTCGACTTATCGTTCCTCGTTACAGCTTTAATTTAAAATTCGTCTTACAAGAACGATGGTGAAAATGATAAAAATGATAAAAATTTATCACGATTTACCTTCCAACCTAACATTTGCACTTCGGTCTGAACTCGTGCAAAGTAAGATCCCTGTAGGCTCGTTTTTCAATTCGAACTTTTCGATTCCGTAGAAGAACGAAGTGAAAAAAGGTTCTAGGTGCGTCGAACGATGGTGTTAACGAAATAATTGATATTAACGGCGAGTGTAACGGGAGAAACAATCAGCGAGAGGATAACGCAACGATGAGTAATTTATAGGCTCGCTGCGCTCGGCCAAAACGAGTCGTGGGGGCTACGTTACGATGGGATTGGATTCACGCCAGACCCGTTGCTGATCCGCGAACGGGCAAATCCCGCGAGGAACATCATCGTTCGCTAATGCGTACGTAGGTGCGTGAATGCGTGCCTAAATCGCAGTCCGCTCGTCTAGCGGAGCGAATAACGCGCTCACAGAGACATTTTTTATCGACTGACTCGTCTTTACGACTTTTATGGTCGTTCGGTCGAGACTCGTGTGCATTTGGGTACTTTTATGCGCAGTGGCGATGAAAGACGCGTCGTATCTATCTCTAAATGACAATTGCCTATTTTGGCTCTTGGTCGAGTTTGGTTGGTTCGAGTGGAACAACAGAAACGCAACGTAACGAGAATACGCACGAATGATTGATTCGAGTCGTTGTTCTCGTATGATAAACGAACGATGCGTTTTTGTCCAATGAATTTCGGAGAATAGGTCGGTACGAGGCAGCTTTCATAAAAATAACGAAGCTACGTATTTATTCGTTCGCACGATAATACATCGGCGACGAGAACGAAGGAGAATAGGGGAAAATATTTCGAATTCGAATCCAGCAAGCTGTTAAATGATTGTATTTGTAACAAAAACGAGTTACAACGGAATCATTCATGACGGAACTCTAATAATCTAAACGAGAGTGATTTTAAAATCGGTTACTGCGTCGTGAAATATTTATGAATTTCCTCGACTCATTTTCGTTGGAATCGGGCGACGAATCGCGTTACTTCGACGAAAATATCGAAGATACGCGCTGTGCCAATTTACGTGTAAATTTTTTTGTTTTGTTTTTCTTGCTTCGATAATATTTCCTCACCGCTACTGCTCTTAACTTCGTCGGTTGTATCTCATCGATTATTTTTCCAATCGTTACCATCTGTTAAATAAGAATTGTCAAAGTGTGTCCCGATATTCTATTAGGTTGTCGGGAAAATCATTTCGTCTTTTTTTTTAATGAAAAAACGTCGTTTTTTATGCTTTTTGTTATGTTGTTTTTATGAAAAATTGTTGAGAAATTCGCGTGTTCATCGCATTCGCAAGAATTTTTAATAACGACGTTTCGTTGTCGTACAGGAAGAAAACGGTTGGAAGGTCGCGTTCGAAATTGGATGAACGACCCATTTACACGTTGAATTCAGCCAAACGTGGGTTTTTATTGTCGAGAACTACCAAATTACGCGTTAATATTTTTTTGAAAAGAACCTACTGTACTTTCGTAAATACGTCCAAGAAATTTCACGATACCGTGACTCCTTAAAAAATTCTTCCGCTTTGCAAACGTACAATCGTGTAAGTTGTCTTACGTGACAAAGAGTCGAAACTTTCGTGAGGCGTTTCGCGGTGCGAGATAAGAAGAAAGCTCGCATATAAATGCCTTTTTAGAAATGCCTTCGTAAACGGCCGTGGAAAGACGAAGAAAAAGGAGACCGAACTGTTCAAAGACGCGCAGAATCCCAACGAAAACATTATTCTTTCCTGATCAATATACCGAAATTACAAACGTTTCATAAATTCTGATTCGGATTTCTATTAGAATTCCGTAGGAATATCACATCATTGGACAAAAAAGTCGAACCTCGTCCAAATGCATACTAATTTTCTATATCGATTTTTGTTCAAAGCTCGCATACAAATCCTTATTTAAAAATGCCATCGTGAACGACCGTGGAAAGACAACAAAACAGGAGACCGAACTGTTCAAAGACGCGCAATTTCCCAACAAAAACGTTGCTCTTTCCTTACCAACATTCAAAAATTACAAAAGTTACATAAATTCTAATTCGTCATCCGTATCAGCTTGCTTAATTTTCCACATTTCTTTCTATTTCAATTCCGCAGGAATGTCAGCCATTACTAGACGAAAAAGTCGAACCTCGTCGAAATGCATATCAATCCTCGATATCGACTTTTGTTCGAAGCTGAAGCGGATAAAAGAAAAGTGACTTCCTCGGTAACTCGAGCTACGTTATTCCGTCGTTTTTATCCAAGGGAAATGCCCGACGCGCGAAAAATCTTTGGTTACGCGCGAACCAACGTCGCGTTCCTCCTATCTCTGCCAACCGGTCCTCCTCTTTCCCGTTCCTTCTTTTCCACGGAGTTCGTCCTTCCGCCTAGAAACCCACGGCACTTCGTTCATTGTCGAGGACGCAGGCGCGCGCGCGCGCACATGCACCCCGTGCGTGCATGTCGGCGGTACGTACGTGTACGATCGAGCATCCCAGGTTCATGTCCTACTTACGTTATCGAACTGCACGGGGGCAGGGCACCCTGCGAACGGGTTCCTCCCATTGACTGTTTACCCGTGAATATTCCGAGTACCCCGTTGCCTCCCTCTTTCCTTTTCTCGCATCGCGGCCTTCGCCATTGGCTTTGTCGGTCCCCTCGACCCCGCGTATCGCTTCGCTCCAAATCGATTTCGTACGATTATTTCGTCGGACGATCGCCGATGCTTCCAGAATAAACTTCTCGAACAAAACTGCTCTCCTTCGATGCTAAATCTTAATCGTCGAAATATCCTGAGCATTCTCGGATATTTATCGTATCTCTTCTTCGTGTCGACTCTGGATTTCTTCTTATTTTCAATTTTTTTAAGAGAAATCAATTTTTTTTTTAACAGAAATTTCAATTGTGAATTTTGGTGCGATGACGAGTGTAATTTTTTAATAACGATTTTTGAGCGAACGTATTTATCGTAAAAGTTTATCGTATTCGATCGTTAAGCCAAGAGCAATTTACGATCGTGACTTGCGAACGGTAGGTGTACAGGATCGTCCTTGCGAGCACTAAGACCGTCATTGTCAAAATAATTGTCCGTCGAGGACACTCTAATCGACCCTAACGCAGTTGTTGTCGCGCGGCCCTTCCCCAAGACTAATAGGAACGCTGTTCCTATGTTCGATGCGATTTTACGCGTCGAAGGAGGTACTCGATCAGGAAACAGAATGCGACAGTGGAAGGATAATCGTCGATGACGTACACGAGCCACTCACAGGTCAAATCAATTAACACAATTTTTTGAATTTTCTAAAATATTGCTATCGGAACACTTGATCGATGTTTAACGTTTTACGTCTGAAAAAAAATATCTTTAAAATTAGATTTAACCCCCATTAAGCGATCAAGGTTATCACAGTTATGGAATAATCAATTATTTATTTCAGAAGCAAGTACGATTTATCTTGTGCAGTCGAGTAAAACGTTAGGATGATGCGATTGAAACCCTTGCAAGAATTTGAAATATCATAAAATAAAATGTTTTGACGTTAAACGTGGACAGACGATACGAAACAATCGAATACAACAGTACGAATGTGCTTCGTTTGGAAGCATTTTGAACTGTTTTAGAGGAGCCATATTGTTTTCGATGTCTTTCTCTTAAATCGTATTCTGTCTTGGGTGAAATAATAAAGATTTGGTATCCGTATTTCGTAAAACTTTTTCCACGTTCTTTCGCTGTAGTGTCGCTCGCTTCACCTCCTCGACGATTTTCTAGCAACGCGGAGACAAAGACTGCCACTCGTCTTATTTGGGGCGACCTCCATCGTAAATCTAATCGTCGAGGGATCTGTCTACATTTTGATGTCAGCCGAGCGTCCTCGACAGTTATTAAAGCACTTCGCTCTTTATCCGTTTCGATTTAATTCTTTCTTTTGCATCGCCAAAAGATTTTCAATGTATAAACACTCCATTTAACCTTCGAATTACGACGGTAGAGTGGAACGCGCTAGAATTTACGCGAGTTAATCGCAAACAATAACGTCAAATATTTGCTCGAATTTTAGCACGATCTTAAACGTTTACGTGTTTACGTTCGACTTCGGGAAAAAATGTCTGTCTTAAAATCAAACAGTCGTACGACTTTCGTACAATCGATCACGCGAGAGCACCGAAACGAATCCTGCGATTCCGATCAGTAGTGGCTAAGTGCTCCACGAGCTACGACTCGTAGAGAGAACTTATTTCGGATAATAAGTAACGTGGAATCGCGTGCTAGTTCGAGGCCAATTTTTATTCTTTTCAGATTCTTTTTCCTCTGTTCAGTTTAAAATCAGTTTAAAAAGTTTAAAAATCGAGAAAGTGGAAAATGCGCTCGCTCGCATTCGACGCGTATAACCAGAGAATGTGCTTTCAGTGACAGCACAAGCGTCCTTGTAATAGTAAATTTCCGTCGAGGTATTCCGATCGAATCTCTGGCGTTGTTATCACAATGCCAATTCTACGGTGTACGTATGGCATGGAGCTTTGACGCATTAAAGCGAGAATTCTCGAAACGAACGACACCGATGTCCTGGACGAGATGGAGGACTGTCTTCTGTACGAAGTCTCTCTAGAAATTCGACGCGACCCGCGGAAAAATTAATTGAACGACGCGTGGACGGACCAAAGGAATGTAGATTTATCCGATGGCGAGGAACTCTAGGAATCGAAGAAAGGATGATGAGCGCGAGATGGAGCGGTCTCTGTCGCTAGTTTCTTTATTTAAGTATAATCTCGTCCCCCACCCAGACAGGTCGTAAAATATTGTCTGCCTTGTCTTTTGTCATTGTTGCCCATCCTACTGGAATTGCGTACCTCGTGCAATTTTTTCAATATATTCGATGTATATTTAATATATTATTATTCAAGATATTCTTCGAATTCCTTCCGTTAAATTTATTTATTTAAATGTAATCTCATCGCCGTATCGAATTATTCAGCGTGTAATACTCATCACACACCGTATTATATTACTCTCGCACTGTACAGTACTTTTTTCTTTGTAACGTCTCGCGTCATGTCCAAGAACGTTCTCTCTCGTGTCTCGAGCTTCGTTGCTTCTCAAAATCCATTCGAGACAGGTATCGTCGTAAAATATTCCTTAAGGTATTTCCTTCTTCTTGCCTTGCCTTTTGTCATTCTTGCCCATCCTACTGGAATTCCGCACCAATTCCTTCAATATATCCAATATATTAGACTGTTCGGAAAGTAATTTCATTTTTTTTTTATGAAATTGGCGTTTCGAATGATCATGAACGGTCGAATTCGATAAATTAATTAAGTCCTCTGTCGGTAAAAAACGAAATTACTTTCCGAACATCCTAATATATTCAATATGTTCTTATTCAAGAAATTCTTCGAGTTCCTTCCGTTAAATTTATCTATTTAAATACAATATTGTCACCGTATCGAATTATTCACCGTCAATATTGCTCATACACCGTACGATACTACTCTCACGCTGCGTAGTACAACTTTTTTTCTAACGTCTCGTCTCGTGCCCAAAAACGTAAGGTATTGTTTCCAAACCAGAGAAGGGTCTATTCCCTTCTCCTTGCCCATCCTACAGGGATGTCACTCCGTCGAAGCGCCCGTGATCTCGCGCTTTTCGTTCTCCAAAGGCCTAAACGCCCGTCTAATCTCCGTTCCCACGGATATCCTTCGAGTTACTTCCGTTAAATCTACCATCGTTCCATTCAACGTGACATCCCTCTTCGTCCTTCAGGAAGGAACGTTCGATCGCACAAAAATACGACGATAAAAGGACGGTTTTGGCATCGCAATCGAACCTACGACTCGAACGCTTTTATCGAGCGCCAATCCTCCATAATAAAGCGGAAAATAAGATCGCGCGTAGGATATCGCGAAGGCCTCGTCTTGCGATAATGCGACGTCGAGAAAAAATGACGATGTTGAAAGTAAGCCAGCTGGATTCTCGTTCGCGGTTTCGCAAAGTGCAAACGATTTTCTCGGCACGACGTATTAATCGTGATGTACGAGCGCGTGCGCGATTTCGTTACGCAACTCGTCGCCTTTTATTACGAACGTTAGCACGTACAAGATTTATTAATATCAATGATTGCGATTAGAGTGTACGAAAAAACATCTTTTATTGCTCAAAATTGAGCGGAAAAAAGGGCGAAATGTACTTTTTATAACGTACGCTCGTTTAATACGACTTTCATAAGAGCAAAGAAATGTCTTTCGCGTTTTAATATCTTTTTGTTCGTATGCGTTCCTCCAAAGAAACGCTATGGCATAAAGTTGGCTGACGCGTGCATAAAACGATCGTAAAATGCGAATGCGATCCGATAGAAATACGCGCGCTCCTATCTTTCGTTCGAAATTCGGTTATCATCGAGGGAGACTCGTCGTAGTGCGAACGAAGATTTGATTTTATTGACCTCGAGAGGACTCGTTGCGTACAAACTTGGTTAGTTTCAATTACGTCGTACAACTTGTCTTTTCCTCTCGTTCTTCGGTAATTAACGAACGAAGATTCGCGGAAATGTTGAGAAAGGAGAAGCACGAAACGATAAATACGTTTGTTTGGTCGACCTTGGAATAATCGCCAACGCTTCGTACGTCTTCAATGCGATCGTTTGCAGAGACCTTGAAATAAAGACCATCAAAAAAGAAATCAATCTTTCTAAATGAAGACGACATTACCTGAAGGGTCGATGAAATTCAAGCCAAAGTAGTACTAAAAGTACCAACATTCAAATTGGTGAATGTTGTAACAATAGCAGATCGCAATTGTTGGTAATAAAAAAAATAAAGATTGTTTAGTCAGGTAGAAACTTTTAAAGTTTATTTTAAATATTAAAACTTGTTGTCCGGAAAGTCATGTCGTTTTTCCCAAAAAAACATAAAAAAACATATTCGAAATCGATTAATTTTTTTTCCCCCCGGTACACTTCGTACGTACGCGTACGTCGAATGTTAAATTTGAGCAGGAAGGTCGAAACAGAGCGTGTAGGAGCGAGCCATCGAAAACACGATCCAGTCGACGATGTAAAATCGTCGCGCAGGTGGAAAATATCCGTTACGAGATACCTGCTGGCAGCTACACGAATTGACTCACGATCGTAACGAGGGTGCCGCTACGGTACCTGCATCTGCGCGTTGGGCAGTATTCCAGAAAGATCAATTGGACGGAAACATCGCGGTTTCAAGATGATCGCGAGCGATACTATCGGCCTATTCGACGTATCTGGAGAACTATAATGCTTCCTAAGACCGGCGATTTTTACACGATCTCGTGCAAAATCTCTAGCACAGGTAGCAACGAGAAATTCTTCAACGAGGACCCGTATAGTTAAATTTATAGCTAATTAATTTAATATTTGTAGCTAAATGAATAGAAAAATAAGTGTGGTCACACGAAAAAAATAAACAAATTAGGCATCAATAAAAAATATCTGTCTACCATAAACTTCTTTCGTCTTCTATCGTATCACTAGCGCCAAAGCGCTGTGATACAATACGATATTTTAATTCGATCGAGTCGATTAAGTCGAGTCAATTTAGCGAGGAAAACTTGACTCGTTTCTTGGCTCTACGTAGCAAGGGCAGTTTATAGAACGACGTAGGCTACTGCCGAAGCACGTCCGATGTATTTTCTATTCTCTTAGAGTTAATAACAGACGATCCATCGAAGGAAGACGAAGCAAGCTGTACCGATTCATCGAGAAGATTATAGCGTCGAAGAAGTTCGATAAAAGACCGATTCGGTTGATGGTCGCTTTTTCTCGCGATTATGATCTTCGAGGTAGTCGAAATCTCCAGTGACTTCGAGCCAGTGTACGAACCTTTCTCGACGAACAAAGAGTCTTCGTCTTCTTTTCGTCCACTCGGGTTATCAAAGAAGAAAGGAAACGTAGAAAAGAGAGGAGAAGTGTGAGAAAGATCGACAAGGACCCGCAGAAATAGAAGCCGACGGGGAGATGGACGATGGAGAGTCACGATTGTACCGGGCCAAGCGTACGAATAAATCAATCTTCCCCTTAAATCGGACTCGTACCTTTCAGCGATCCCCAGGCCGCTCGGGGAACGAAATTACCCCCATCCTTGCCGATGCGACGAAGGAACTCGTTAGACGACGTTCTTTCTCGCGACTTCGAAAGTCGATAATGCCTTGGTGAACGTGCGCATCTTTGCCACTCTCTCGAGAAGAGGATTTTAAAGTTTTCCGCGAGTACAAGAAAAGTCGAAACGAAATAAGTGTCACCTCGTATCGCGGTCTTTCCTTTAGATCGTAAGAAATCGATTCGTTTCGTGCTACGAAACGGCCGAATAATTGCGATTTTTTCAATTGCGTTGATTAAAAGTCGGTGGGGGAGGAAATAAGCCGCGACATTGACGAAGCTGTAAAAGCAAGTGGTTTTACCCTGTTTTTATTCTTAGTGCGAGTTTTGAAGAAAGCGTTGTGATAAAAAATAATTATGAAACGCAGTATTAGGGGAGTCGCATTATTTGTGGAACTGCCTGATAGACCTACACGGTAACGATAAATAAGACGAAAATCGATTTTATGCGATGGTCTAACAGACATAACGCGATAACAATACATAAGACGAAATTTACTTTTCGAAAATCGATTTTATGGTTTTATCGCTTACAGAAGCTCTTATGAGATGGATTCCACGATACATCGTCACCTCCAACATTTTCCATGAGAATCAAAGAACGGTCGAGCGTAAAGTTTCATTCTAGCGTTTCACGTAGTACAATAGCGCTACTTCTCCTGAACTGTTCCGGCAGGAGGAACTATCAGGATGGATCTAACCCGAGAAATCTTCCTAGTTATATACCACGATATACGTACGTACCTATCGAGTCGCCCAGCTCGCTTTCCACCTTTCTCTTCGACATTTCGCTACTCCAAGGCCATTTCGTTCGATCGAAGAACTCGATAGCGCGGAATCCGTTTCGAAAGTATCCAGTGAATTGTCATCGGCACTTGCCAAGTCTCGCGTCCTCCTACTTCTCCTGTTCCAACTCCTTGGCTCGTACCTTTTCTTTCTTCGCCTTCTCGTCTACGTTTATCCCTCTTTGCGAAATATTCGTCGAGTCGGGGTAAAAGTATCAACTTGGGCTTTCCTCCCATGTAAATTCGTGTATCAGCGTTGTCTTTACCACGTATCAACTAACGACGTTAGGCTTGCTACGATTTTGTCAGTTCGTTCTGTCGAAACGTTCTGAAGAATCGTGCGCGTGAAACGAGCACGATGAACCGACTTAACCCTTGATCGAACGCTCCACGTACGTGTTTTTGAGAGTGAAGTTCAAATAGCCTGTGCAATTTAGCAGTAGCAAAATAGATTGAATAACATGTAAGAGGTCTTTACTTGGAACCGATCACGTTTAAAGGAAATAAATAGATATATAACTAATTTTCAGACAAGACATCCTTTCGAGTCAAGAAATATTACTTTTACTAGGCTATGTTGGATTACATCGAGCGAAATAATACAGTGTCGATAGACTAACTACTGCTAACGCTGTCAGTAGAGAAGAGGAGAGAAAAAATCGCGGATCGCTTCTTCGAACTATTCCTTATCCTTAAATGCATTCGGATGCCCCTTTTTTGCATGGAATTCTCGTCGCTTCTAGCCAATTTTCCAAACCGTCAAAATTTCCTTCCGAGTCGCGAAAGAAAAAGGTGTTATTAAAAAAATCGAAGCATTACTTTTTATTAAGTCATTTCCAACGGATACGTTCGCTTTTCATTTGCCGTGGATGTCGGGCGCTTAACTCGTCTCCGTAATCGGATATTTGACGCTTGAACTTTTAGACGATCATCGCTGTGAACTTTAGTGAACTGGATTAAACAAAATGCTCGACGCCAGGCATCTGCCTACGAGCTTCATAAACGGTAAACGCGTGCGAAATCTCGAACACGTCGATACAAATACGATTGGAACCACCGTTGCCCGTCCCAATTAATTCACGGCAAGATAAATCTTCGTAGCCACGTAAATTATTGCAGCCGATGTAAATTGTGTGGTCGGTATCGTTTCGTTAGCAGGCAGATTCGCAAGATAATCGCGATACACGGTCGGTATTCCCGCGAATTTCTAACGTTTTGCTCTTGCCTCGGCCCGTACTCGCTAATTAAAAGAAGTCGTTTCGACGAGTAGCATCCCGGCGTATGCATTTATCTTTCCTTAGAAGCGTCGTAATGCCTATCGACGTTCCACCCACGTTTCCCTAAATTATTCACCACCACTATCGAGAACCGAGGTAAAGCGTCGCTCGAGGAAAGGCCGATACCGAAAGCGGCCGAATTTTTCGAGAGGATCGCGAGAACGTTAAAAGTCAGCCGGAAATTCGGAGCGGTCGTACGGCGTTACGATAGCAAGAAAACGCGCGCACGCTCAATAATTCCATAACATTTTCACGAAGATTCCGAGGAAATGCAGACGACGTTACTCGCGTTCGTTCTGTTATATTATTCCATTCATACCGCGGTTATCGCGAGGAACCTGAGAAAATTGGCGTTTCTCTACGAAGCAGGATACATCGCGAGGAAAAAGGTGCGCGCGTCTCTTCGTCGGAATCGATTTGAAACGAAAAATTACGTTCGATCGTTCGAAGCTTACCGATGGAAATAAAAGAAAAAAAAGAAGAGATACGCGCCGAAACGATTATAAAATTCGGACCTTCCGATTCAATTTAACGATTTTTCCTTTGAACTAAATTATCAGGCTGGTGCTCTCGCGCCTGCGCGTTTTATCAAATTTACGACGTAATCGAAGCAGCGCGATGGTCTGTCTAATCGAGCGACGTTTACGACCGACGAGTGGCCCCCAAAAATAGATTATCGCGGGTTGGTCTTATCTTACCTAGGCTTTGAAAAGTCTTAAAGGAAAAAATAAGTTTTCTGTCTCACGCGAGCGTGGCGGACGACGTAGCCGACCGATACCCTTATGAAACTTGTCTCGCGTATTTCAGCAAGGTCGGGAACCTCGAGGTACGATCGATGATCGAGCTTCGGTCTGCGTGCGCTCGTATCGTTCCGACTCTCACGGCAGCACCGACGTACGGAAGATCGCGCGAATAAATAAAATACGACGAAACGCTACTGGTATAAATATTTTCACGACGACTGTCAACTCGAATTCACGCGGTGCGAAATCGTGAAATATTTAACGCGGAAGAGAATAACGAATTACGACGAATAAACGCTACTTATCGATAAAGTAAACTTCTACGGATTAAATCGAATTCGATTATTGGCTTGTCCGGAAGGTTCGTGCCGATTGTAATAAATAATTATATATATTGTATAATTAATTTTTGTTCTTCAAAATTGGCATGAACTTTCCGGACAACCCAATATTTTCTCGATAAATTACTCGGAATCGCTCGGCACGTTCTGTGTCGATACGATCAGCAATGATTTCATTTTCTTGGTCGATACTCGATCGACCTCTCAATTTATTACATTAGACGATACAACGCGTGTACGTAGTCGTACAGAAATATGATCGAAAGACGACGGGCTTCGCAATCCCTTTACAGATTTCATACGAGACTGACGAGGATTAGCAGTTCTAAGGATTTCGCTTTTAATTACGATCGAGGGTACAAGATAAATAATATCGATCCATTGGCCGAGAACGACGTGATCCTGTTGTGCTATTTCTGAATGTTTTTTAAACCACGTTGTTCCACGTTGAAAATCTCGTTGATGTTAATTTGTATGAAAAATGTTTCTACCAAAGATCGTGCCTGAGTTCTCCAGAGATCGATATCGTTTCTCGACGGAGAAATAGCAAAAGAAATTATTCGATTCGACGAAGAGTTTCATCGATTCTCGCAGATCATAAATTTAAAGGTTTACTTAACCTGTTAACCGGGCAATTCCCTTTCTAATTACGCAGCTTTTTATGCTTAATTAGCTTATTATTGCTATATTTATTATTGATTT
>JAITYT010000330.1:1680607-1693059 GCA_025433975.1 Liostenogaster flavolineata
CATACTTCTCCCTTTCTTTCTAGCATTTCTTATAATATACGAGACAAAAATTCATGCATTAATAAAATGTTCGAAGAGTTCCGATAATATTTTGCGTAATATTCATTTAAACCCTACATCCATTAAAAGTAGTAATAATATTGGTAATATTCGTTTCCGATAGAAGATATGACGCGTAAAAGATCTAAAGTTCCTTATAATTCCGAAGATGTTGGCACGATAGAAAAGATCATATTTTTTTTTCATTTTCAAATTTAACACAATATCGATATATGCTCGATCAAGTACCCTGGAGAGATATGTCACATTCAAAAACCGTTATCAATTCTAATCTAGATTACGAGCGACCGCTGATCAATCGTGCTGTAACATCGATTCCATCCGCTTGCATCGTTTCAAGGACGCGTCGTCGTTGTCGTCAAACTTTGGCCTCGCTCAAGAGAGAAGGGAAAACGACAAAATAAATAGAACAGTCCAATTCACTTTGGTATCGTACCGATTATACATCAATTTTGAGCCTCGACGGGCTCGAGAGAGTCTTTCGCAAAGTTTAACATCGAGGGCGATTAGATCGAAAAAAATTTCCGTCCCGTTATTACACGGAAAAATGTGACGTTCGATGATCGATCAGCCATCGCTCGATCTCTCGTGGGAACTTCAAGAAACGTATAATCGCGATCCTCTTGGCATAGTCTCGTCTCGGCTTTTACAATAATTTACACAACACTGAACATCGACATAATTCCGTATACATCCCTCCCTAAACCCTTATCCCCCCTCCCTACCCACGCATAAAACTTTAGTATTCACTTCTAGTATACCAACTGAAAAACATCACAGAATTTTCCAATATCAATAACCAATTATTAATCTTACTTTCTCCTTATAGAAATAATACACTGGTAATCATAATGTGGAAGCAGTACGCGACATAAGTTTCCGATTTTTCTTCGTCGTCGTTTCTCTCTCTCTCTTTCTCTCTTTCTCTCTTTCTTTCTCTCTTTCTTTCTCTCTATCTCGCAGATTCTCTCTTTTCTTTTGCTACAACGATATCCGACTTGTAACTATCTCCGATATCACAGAATCACAGGAGTTCCCAGAATGACTAGGTATATTTTCACTAACGAAATTAAACGCTCTGTTGTTTCTCGCGCCTTTTTTTTTTCTTTTCGGTTCGAAAATGGAAATTTTAGTAAAGCGAAATTGCGCCATCTATGTTGCCACTACCCGTTGATTTCGCTCGTCCACATTATGCTTTAACCAAGCGCCATTAGAGATTTTAATCTCTAATCGTGTGTATACGTCATATTTAAAATTTAATTCTCGAGAGACGTCCTAACACTAAAATCGTATATTTTTACGGTATACTTCACGTTGCGAAGATATGTCTGAACTTGTTCTTACTTTAAAAACTTTTTTTCTTTGTGCAACTGTCGTTAAATCCGAGAAGACGCAACTATTCTACTTATCTCTCCATTCGCTTTTCTCAATTACTATGGAACCTAAGATACACGTAGACGTAATTTGTTTTACTTTTTTTCCCTCAATAATTTGTACTTGCTCGTTAATTATAATGGCATTTCCTTTTTTTTCTCTTACAATAAAACATCAATTTCTTTCATTCTACACTGAGTGTCAGACCTGAATATGTTGCAATGAACAACTTTTAGGGTTCCTTTTAACTTGTACGTTTGTTAGTATGGATGTATTTGAACCGTTAAACAAGAGGGCAGTGCTTGATTGTCTCGCATCGTTTCTTTCGAATCGCGTATATCGCACTTACAATTAGTTTAGAGCGGAGAAAAGTAAATGTTTTTCGAATCGCCTTTCGTGGCCCAACGAAGAACTTCTTGCATTCCCTGACGATTTTCGTCCCTGGCCCTTCTCCCCATCCTCCCTAACATCCCCCGTCACCTTTCTCCACCGACATATCGTGGCGTGGAACGCGACGAAGTAATATACGGGCGCGAAAGGCAAATATACGATTCCCTTTTTAACGCCATCATTTGTCCGAACGATTTTAAGAAAGAATCCGACGCGAATTTTAAGTCCGACAGCTTATGCATAATATTGCACATTGACCAATAAAACGCAATCGTAAACGATCCACGTAAAGGAGTCGAGGGAACGCGAGAGCCTCACTGCCCTGCTTGTCTATCCGCGATTTCATTTACGTCAAATTTCTTCCTCGCGTTTTCTTTTGTCTACTACTTCGCCCTCTCCCCGTCACTCTCACCCTCTCTCTCTCTCTCTCTCTCTCTCTCTCTCTTCTTTTCTTTCTTTTCTTTTTTTTATAAAACCTGAACAAGAGAATATTATCGTTATCAATATCGTATGAATATAATATACAGCTCAAAATATTATTTTTAAAGAGTTAAAAATATAATCTATAATTTGCGCGCGCGACGGACCTCTATACACATTTAAAAGCCCATATACACTTTGCACCTTTGCGATTCGTCTCGACTCTCTCCATCTCCCTCTACCACTCGCGTCGCTACACTTCTTTCCACCCTTCCACCCGTCGTATCCGTTCGTATCGCGTTTTGTCGTGTCCCAACCCTCCCACCTCCTCACCCATTCGACTCGTAAAGACTATCGAAGAATTTGAGCATATTGGACTTCGTAATTGAATTTCACTTTAGGCCTAAGATCTCCATGAAATCCGCGATCTCTCGTATTCTCGCGACTTAAATACAAATATATGGATGCGTATCTTATTAAGTTGTACGTACACATATGCATACACTATACCTAATATACGTATCAATCTAGATTATCGTACGTAATACGTGAACTTCTTCGACGCGTTCGCTCGTTCCGCACCCACTGTCTTCTTCTTCTTCTTCTTTTCTTCTTCTTCTTTTATTTCTTCTTCTTCTTCCGATCCGTACGCGACGTTCGTTCGATCCCGTGGATCGGTATACACCCTTCTACGACTACGCTTAAATCTCCATCTTTATCTATTTACACCGTACAACGCGAGTCGATCTCTCTCGCGTCGTCCTCGACACGGAGGATCATCTCTTCTACTCTTCTTCCTTGTACTCGCGGCGAACGACGACGATACACTTCCACGATGCCTCGTCGTCGTCGTCGTCGTCGTCGTCGTCGTCGAAATATTCGAATAAACGAATCGCGTCTCGTACGTACGATCTCTCGATATCGCGTCGTCCTGCTCTCTTCTACGCGGATACGAGGAAAGGAAGACACCGGAGAATGAGAGAGAGAGAGAGAAAGAGAAAGATCGAAGACATGGACGCAGAGGAGGAAGAAAAAGATGGATAAAATAGGAGCAAGGGACGAAAATGGCGCGTTTCCTCCTTCCTTTCTTTCTTTTCTTACTACGCCATCTGAACGAGTTCTCTCGTTCGCGCTCGTAGTAATTGACCTTGGCCGCGTGTCCTCGCGACGAGCGCGAATTGGCAGGACGCATGACGCGTAATCGAGAGAAAGGACGCGGTCTGACGTCGCTTGCGCAACGACGGCGTTACCGAGCGCGCGTCCAACCAACGGATCTTTCTAACGGCGCTCCAACTTCTCCTTATGCGACCATTTCGTCCTCTTCGTCGTCGTCGTCGTCGTCGTTGGAAACGAAATTCTCGAAATTTCTCGAGTTCCCCCTCCCCCACCCCTGGCGGCTCACTCAGAAGCCTCGTCGATCGCGGATTACATTTAAGATCGAAACGTCGGGAGGAAAATTTGTCAGTCGATTTTTCTCCCTTCTTTGGATTCGGTCGCAGTCTTTGCGAGAGCAACGCGACGACGAGAGGACGACAGGATGCGCGCGAGAGTAAAGAAGATCGAAGACAGAAGGAAACGGACGATTGGACGACGACGAAGACGCTACCGATGCCATTGTCGTCGTCGTCGCTGATGCCGCTGCTGATACTGTCGTTGTCGTCGTCCCTGACGCCGCCGTTGTCTCGATCGACGACGACGAAACTCCGCGTCGCTGACGTCATCAGCGGCGTAGTTAGCGAAAACGTTCCTTCCTCGCGATAGCGCCACTATCATTGCGGCTGTTGCTGCATCTGGACGTGCTGCATGCTACCGAGAACGTTCTTGATAGCCGATGTCTTCAGCAGCCTCTTGAGCATGCCGCTGGAGCCGCGATGCTGCAGGCTCTTGTGCGTCGTGAGCGAGTTCTTGGTGCGGTACCTGCGGTTGCAGAACTCGCAGACGTAGAGCTTGTCCGATTGCTCGTGCTTGTCCTGGAAGTGACGCTTCAGGGAGTAGTAGCAGGAGAAGGTTCGACGGCAGTACGGGCATTCCTGAGGCTCGTTCACGCCACCTGCCGTGGGCGGTGGCATTCGGTACGTGGCAGAGGGAGGCGTCGTCGGTGCTGGATGCATCCCATTGCCCGTACCTGAAAATCGTCCCGTTTGAGATTAGTGATGGGAAGGACGCGCCTCTCGGCTCCTATTCGGACCTAAAGAAGGAAACCAGGCGCTAAGGTCACAGGCATGGCCAACCTACCGGCATAATTTACGTCCACCGTCATACGATTTATCTATCGGGTTGTCCGGAAAGTTCGTGCCGATTTTAAAGAGAATTATCCGAAATCCATTTTCTGTACAAATTGATGGCGTTCGTGTTGATATACGATCGGAGATCATTGATCTACAACGCGTTGAATCGTTACATTTGTGTGATTTTTATATGAAAATTGAACAATGAAAAATATGGAAATTTAAAGAAACAATCTAAAGAAAAGTACAACAAGGTCAAGATCGAATGATTTACATTTGGAGGCTGTGCTAAGAATAGCTACTACAAGTATAGAATCAGATATTAAAAAAATAATAGAAGATGCAAATCGCCTCGACACGTCGCATTAGTTATTATATTAATTTGTTGTTTCGATTTACTTACAAATATTTATAAATAAATTTCATAATAAAATAAGTATTTTATTTAAATTTTTTTAATTTTAATATATCGTCCGGTCCGTGAAAATATTTTTTTTCCCCCAATTTGGCCCAGGGGCAAAAACAATTGGCTATGCCTGCGCTAGGAGGAGATCATCGAAGATCGCGAAGACGCGCGCCTCCGGAACAGCGCGTCCTCCTTTCCCATGCCCTTGGATTTGCCTCTCGTTCGTCCTGCCGTGAAATTTCGGGACGATTCAACCCTTAACGATCGAGGAATGACACCGGCCTCGTAAGACGAGAACGAACGAGGCGAAAACTCGCTAAACGCTTGTAAAAACAAAGAGTTAAGTTGAAAATTCGAACTGATTTTACTTCGACACTATCAGCCTGGTGCGTACGAAGTGTCGGATTTTCTTTACACGTGAACGTTTGTCTCCCTGTAACCTCGTTTGTAATCGTACTGCCCATTGCCAGAGTCATATTTCAACGAAGAAGATTTTCTCAAAAGTGTTTCGTTTTATTCTTTCTTTTGAAATTCTTTCGTCAATCGACTGCCATTTTTTTAAACTTTTAGATATTCTTTAAGACAGGCAAGCAAATGAGGCATATTTTGATCAAATAAGCAGCTTTTGAAAAAAGATGTACAGTTTTATATATTCGCTTTAAAATCCGACATTTCGTACGCACCGATCTAATAATTCGAGATACTTAGTTGATTCGTAGGGTCGATTTTTTCGTTCCACTCCGTACGAATATCGGACGTTTCGTACGTCACGACCTAATAATTTTATAAACGTCTTTCGTTTTCGACCGTTAAGGGTTAAATCAGTCGTCGACCTTTCGACGTTACGAACTGGTGAACCGTGCGCGTACCAAGCGAAGCAATGGAATATCTCTCGACTCGACAAATCGACGCCAACGTCGATTACGTGGGTAAAATGGTATCGGGTCGTTCCGCGATTAACACGGTTTTTTTAAGATCGACCAACTTCGAAGAAACGTCCGACGAACGCTGAAAACTTTTGCACCAAGGATACGAACGAGATAAATAATTAGAAGCCAACTTTTGTGGCAAGTCGGCGCGGATAGTTCGTTCCCTTCTCCTCCGACTTTCGATCGACGCGATCGAAATAACCGCCTTATTTGCAGGACGACCCGAGTTATCTTTCGTGGACGCTGATGCTTTACGTTTTCCTGGAAATGGACCCTTTTCTAGCTTCGAAGCGCTACGAACGATTTGCATTTTACCAACCGCGAACGTTTCGATATCGACGATGAAAAATAGAATGCAAAGAGCAGAGATCGTTAAGGTAGAAAGTAGAAAAGGAACTGGCAGGATTCGTCGACGATTTCATAACTGCAGCGTGAAACGTGGAAAATTCGTGGCGGTGTTTTCGTATGCGCGCGCGGTCGTCCATTCGTATCGAACGTGCGAGGGTAAGTAGTCGATTACTGGCCGGAAACTGTTACGTTTCCCGGTCGAAGTCTCGATAGGGTTCGTCGATACGGAAGATCTCCGGATCCGACGGGTCGGATTTTTCCGAATATTAAACATCGAAGTGTCTCGATACTCGAAGATTCGCTACGACGCGTGATATTGGAAGGCGACTTCGCAAATAAATTTTCCCTTATCGTAGAAGCTACCGATTCGTGAAAGCGACGAGTGTACTCGTGAATTTCTTTGGCTCTTCATTCCTTGGAAAAAACGCAGATCGAAATCACCCGTACGTTCGATACCAAGCCACGACCACGACGGGAAATCCCCGAAGCAACCCCTCCGTCTTGCTTGACGCCATGATGCGCGGCAGGTAGGAGAGTCCATCGACGATTGACACTCTGACGTCCGCGCCATTCGAAAAATTTCGATTTTGAACGCCGGAGCGTCTCGCGACCCTTAGACGTTTTACTATTACTTTTTATTATTGTACTTTTAATGCATATTTTTCTTCTAAATTGGCAAGTTAAGCTGTGATACGTTCCCATAAAAATGTTGTTATTTTTAAAAGTTCGGAAAAAAAATTCGAGTTGATCGGTAGCCTTCTCAAGTATAAATACGAGTGCAAAGGGTTAAAGACGTGCTATTGACACGTTATTGCAAATTCCGACTCGACTAGTATTTAGTAAGTAACCAGACGTAATTTTTGTGTTACAAAATAAAATCGATATCACTTCGACGACTTCTTTAAAATTAATATTTCAATTTGATACGACAATTTTCGATCCCTTCGCAGGTTTATAAATGATTTGAAAATATTCTGTCATTGAACTTTTAACTTTCTCCGATCGGTCGCTTTTTACGAGTCCTATTTATTCAATGGCACCGCGTTGGTGTCGCCGGACGTCAAAGTGTCAACAGGGAACGACGTACGACCCGAACGACTCTTTCGTCACGCGTTTCCCCAGCCAATGGCTTCCCTAGATTCAAGTTGCAAGTGGAATCGCGCGCCATCGAAAAGTAGCTTAACCCTTTAAGTCTTCGTAACCCTCGACTAACCCTTTCGTGTTTCTATAATATACATTATATATTATAATAATTCCATAATGTATATTAGTCTTATATCTTTCTGCGTGGAGAATTATAAAATTATTTTGAAAAATATCTCCGTAAAATAGCTTGGCTATTTTCGCACGAAGATAGATAATTCTGCATGGCACTCAAAGGGTTAAACAGTCGTGGCGGCGGATCGCGATCGACCTAGCAACGAGTACGTGACGGAGAAAGAGACCGAAACCACCAAGCCAATCGTGTATTTCGGAATTGCGAGTAGCGCCTTTGCGTTACGTGCTGTGCTTCGTCGATTGGATCGGAGTCGCGAGGAAATAAAAACTACCTTTGGCGTTACTGGGTTCTATTGCTATCCACTGCCATTATCGTCCTTACTACTGTCACCAATTTCTAATAGGGAAATGCGAATACTCGGCCAGTTACGAGTCGTGACATCGAAGGCGATCGATCGCACGAATCGACACGAACGTTTGAAATCGTCTACGACCGTGAGACAAATCGTGAGGTCAACGGAGAGTCGTTTTAGAGTTGCGACGACACGTTGAAAATTTCGTCGTTCTTATTGCTGGCCAATGTCGATCGATTCGACGATATTCGAACGTTCGTTTCGTTCCGATCTTCGTTCGATTCGGATTAGAAGCAGTAGAATTTGTCAAGATAGGCACGTGGTTTCTATTGGGATGTTCGGAAAGTCATTCCGCTTTTTTAAATGAAAAAACACTGTTTTTTATATTCTCTTGTTTACGTCGTTTTGAAAAATTGTTAGAAAACAATGAAATTATTTTCCGAACAACCTAATAAATCATGCAGAAGCACAGAGGTGTACGAACTTACGACGAGAGACGGATCGCGTAAACGAAAGTAGACCGGTTATTTACGCAGAATTTTGTCCTCCCTGTCGCGCAAAAGTTCAGAAAGATGAAGGCGAATAGTCGCGAGAATATATCTCGAATATTACGTTAGTAGAGTAAGGGAGAGAAGAACGCGCGGATTTTTCTGTCGAAGTAACGACGCGTGTTTCGTTTTACGATATCAACGAAAATAGCTCAAAATCGATATCGTACTATCGTGTCGTAAAAGTCGCGTTCACTACGAAGGGGTTAATGCAAAAACGCTCGCGTATGGTTAAAGGTGCGCGAAGCTTCCGACGTAAATGAAATGAGCGAGGCGAAAGAGACAGCTAGCTGTGATTTTTTATTTATTTTCGCTAAGAAAGATCGTCGAAAAATCACGAGCCACGCGAAGAAGCGTTCGATTCCGTACCGGGAATAAAGATCGAAAGAGACCAACTCGACGTACTATATAGTTGAAACGATTAATTTTTAGATGTAATCGCGCGCCTTTCCTTCTATTTACTCAAATTCGTCGAATTCGACTCGTCTCAATTTTTTTTTTATTTTTGCCAAGAAAGATCGTCGAAAAATCACGAGCCACGCGAAAAAGCATTCGATTTCACACCGCGAATGAAGAACGAAAGAGACAAATTCGACGTATAGTTGAAACGATCAATTTCCAGATTCGATCACGCGCCTCTCGTTCGATTTATTTAAATTCGTCGAATTGAAGTCGTCGAACGACATCGTATCGCCTTACTTTTCCAAGCTTTCGCGACGAATATCTTCGTACACTCTTCGCAGAACACGCGCGTACGTACGGCATTAAGTCTCATTAAAAGCGTGAACCCGGTGCCTTTTCGAACGCATCAACGTCGCCGGCAACTCGACGTAAACAACTTTAACCCGAGAGCTATTATCCTTCGTGCTTTTGATCTTCTGCTTTCAGCTTCTGCTTTTAACTTCCGCTTTTAATGGAAACGCGGTAAATCGACGTCCGATAGAATTCGACGCGGAAAATGCAACGTAACGAACGACGAGTGCGATTCGACGTCGCCGCCTCGTCCAACTTCACGGCTTCCCGCGAAACGGGAATTTCGTTCGGCGCGGCTCCGTCGATGCGTTTCGAGTCGGCTGCGAGTAAAACGGCGATATCCCAACGTAAAATTCGAAATCGCAGAAGCGCGACAGGCTGAACGGTGCGGACATGCAGACGGAAGCGACAACATCCATCCGAACTTAAAGGGAAACAAAAATATAAAAAAAAAAAATAAAAAAAAATAAAAATGGCAAGCAAGCGGCAGCGACTGCAACGGCTACGACGAATGCACAAGGTTAATCAAGGAAAGGGTATATGCTTCACACACACGTCGTACAAAAAGAGGCCTGGGATGGTGATGTGAACGAGGAAATTGTTAGTCGGGAGTCTGAAGCGCAGTGACACCGGTTCCGATCGTCTTATTCGGATCCAACGAACTCGATCGACCTGCATTATTCGTACGAGTGATAAAATTAAATATATTTACAAGTAGGTAAGTAAGTAAGTAAGTAAGTAATTAAAGAAGTAGTTACTAAGTAAGTAATAAAGTTAGACAAGTTATCAGAACCCAAAGACCGAATGGATCCCGATTATCCGTTCTCCATCTCCTCCATCTTCTCTTCCATCCCTAATTTCTCTCGACGATCTTCCAGTCCTCCTACGTGCGCGAGCATCACGACGTATCCGATGGTCCTCCGTCGAGTGGGCTCGATCGGGATGCAAGAACGCAAGTTGTGCCGCCGGAGAACCGATCGAACGAGCGAAGGGGTCGACTTTGTTAAGTTCGTTAAGGGACGACTCGAGTGGAGATGGTCCAAAGGTCAGTGGACAAAGAGACAAAGAGAGCGACGGAGAGAACGGTGACGACGAATAAGAAGGCGAAAGACGCGTCGGTACCAAGAGGATCCAAGGCGGAAGTCACGCGGGGTACCGACCGGTTTCTCTCTGGCATGCACTCGCAACCGGGAGAACGCGGAGAAGGAAGAGGAAAGTTAGCTCGTACGTGACGCGCGGTCGAAGATCCAAGACAAAGTGGAGGAGGCGCGTCCTTGCGAGATTCGACGGAGTGGGGGCGGTTATTTCGCGCGAGGACGACCGAGAAAGAAACGTGATCGTATAGGGGGAGCAAAAAAGGAAGAAAAAGAAGACAGATGAAAGAAAAGAAGAAGAAGAAGAAGAGAGAACGAAAGAAAAAAAAAGACAGAAGGAATATAATGAAAAGAGAAGAGAGCGAGTGACAAAGATCGTGCGAGTGAGCTCTGAAAAGTTGTATCGCGCGTGCGTGATGGTCCCTACCTTATCTAAACCTTCAAAAGAACTTAATGTCAACGTCGCCGGGTCTGCTCTTATGATAGGTATAGATATGGGTCATCAGGGAGTTACGCGAGCAGTAGACTCGCTCGCAGATGATGCATCTGTACTCCTCCTGCCGCTCGGCGTGCTTGTCGGCGACGTGGCGTTTCAGGGATGCCTTGCTGCATAGTACCTTGCCGCACAGCTGGCAGGTGAACAGCTTCTTCGCCGACTGGGTGTTCGGAGAGTTCAAGGTCAGCCCCGGTATAGAGGCGAGCACTGAAACACAACAATGCACCTCATGCAGCACCAACCCCCATACTTATACCCTAATCCCCCGGAACGACGACGCGTAAACGGTATTTTTGTCTCTTACGCAACTGCGTCTCTACCGTTATCTCTCGCTCTATCTCGTTCCCGGATAGGAGCCCTGCCGTCGTTCCCTCGATCTCTGCTATAAAAAAGCCTCCTTCTCCTCCCTCCGCCTGCTTCTCCGTTTCCTACTGGTCTCCTTAGCCTTAGGTAGTACTGCTTCTCTTACTTTGTACGCGACTTCTCGCTCATCGATCTCGACAACGTTATTTCGTTAACTCGTGTCTTCGAGGATGCCCAGAAGGGAAAGGGGACCGCGGGAGGAATGACCATGGTGACGATCAATGGCGGCGATGATGCTGCCCGCGATGATGGCGCGTCGCCTGTCCTCGTTCTGACGTCACACGCGGCACGACGTAGCAAGGATTATCGTTTGGATCTAGGAGATAGAGGAGAGCGATAACTTGGAGCGCCTTGAAACAGGGAGACGTCGAACGATCGCTAGCTCGCGGTTTCGATTATTTCGGTGATTCCAACCGCGTTACGAAGCCACGAATATCGAAAAGCTCGAGAAAATCGTAGGTTCCGATGCCTAGTTTCTAGTTCCGTCAACTTTCCGATTCCCTTGAAAACTGTATTTTGCTAATCGGTCCTTCCTTCGTACTTCGCGTCACCAGACGTTGTTTCCGAATCGAGAAGGATTCGCGGAAGAAGAGGAAGAGCCAGTGTCCAAAAGCAGCGAAATCGAACCAATGCGCGCGCGGAGCTAGCCAAGAAAACATCGCGGAACCGTTGAATAAACACGATCAATGCCGGCGCCTGGCAGACGCCTCCCGACCCCCGCGATCAACCTGGAAGCTCGTCGTTGAACGGAACGCGCTTGCCGGCTTCTTTCTAGGGTTCTGTTAAGAACCCAGAAGGAAGACGTTCGACGAAGTGCACCGGTTCATCGGTGCCCGTTTCCTTATGGATCATCCGGCGCGTGGTCGTCGTCTTTCATTCGAGCGGAGTCCTCATCGCGTGCTCTTTTCCGAAGAAAAGGAAGCGCGGAGGCAGCCATCCGCCGACTAGCGAGAGACCGAAACGATCGAAACGCGATCAAAGCCTCGGCGACGCTCCGAGAAGAGGCAGGAGGGAGGGAGGGATGGAAAGGAGTCGCCAAAAGGCGAGAGGCGCGCTAACGGCGACGAAGAAGAAGAATGAAAGAAAGAAATCGACCGCTAAGGGGTCGTGGGAGCGAGAAGAAGAAGACCGAGACGCGCTTCGATGAAGGAACGAGCGAGAAAAAAAGGAAAGTTCTCGAGGGTGGGAGAGAACGATTCCCGTCGGACGGCTGGCTTCCTTCGTTTCTCTAGTCTCTCGCGTTTATTTAAAGACACCCTTTCGCAGCGACCGAGAGAGAGAGAGAGAGAGAGAGAAACGAAATAGAAGAGGAGAGTTCAAACTCTTCCTCAATGGGAAGCTCTTTCTTCGGTCTTAGCTGCGAGTTCGCCTGGAAATTAAAGACTCCTCGAGGAGTCCAACCGTAACACGCGTCTTATGTGTCCGTGTGCTTTCGTATGGGACACTTGGGAGTTGGAGGGGGGGGGGGGGGG
>JAITYT010000330.1:1824335-1835064 GCA_025433975.1 Liostenogaster flavolineata
TTCGATCGCCTTACTTCGGCTATTTAAGAATAACTTGGGCTGTCAGCGAAATAACGAAAGTCAAGGGAACTCGTAAGAGAGATCGACGAAAAGCGGTAAAAGCGTCCGTTTGCCTCTACGTCTCGACATTTTTTTGTTGCTCGTCCAAAGCGAATCTTTCGCTAATTTCGGCGTTCGTGCGCTTCGATTCGGTTAAATCTTACTTAAGAATAACTTTGACCGTCGAATAAATAATGACAATGAGGAAAATTCGTAACAGAAATTGAGGCGACGTGGTTGGAGCGTCGATTAGACGCTGTGTTTCAAACTCGAAAGAATCCCGTCCACGCGTCTGCCTGTCCGTCTGCTCCTCTCGCGATCGAATCAACGAATCGACCTACGCTTTTTTTGTCGAAATCACGCGTATTTCAATATTTTTACCGTTGGTCGCGCCGAATTCGATTTGACGCGATCGGATTAATTTTTGACGAATTTTTGACGAACGATAAAAAAAAGAAAGAAAAAGACTCCGATAATATCGGTACCACTACCGCTTGCTTTTACTCGATGTATTATCGTCGTTCCTCTCGTTTTCATTTATAGAACGAGGTGATTTCAGTTCTTTGTTAAGGGCTCGCGTGTCTCGAGGGATGCAATAACGAGGGAATAAAAATTTCAAGATAATTCCGCGATAGAATTCACGCGTTCCCCGCGAATCTCGAGAAGGACGAGTGCACGGTGCCGGTATTATTTTTTTTCGTCTTAAAACGAGAACGGAGACGACGAACTGGTTGCGATCGAGAGCGCTCTCCGTTCGTTGGTTACGACATAGCCGCGAAAGATCGCTCTTTTAATTGCAAACGTACTCCGTAATTCGTTTAAAGAGTTGTTTGACAACGAAGGAACCCGATTCGACATCGGTATATTGGAAAAGAATTTGTTGCGAGAGAGAGAGGGAGAAAGTCGGACTGACGGCGATGTTTGCGAATTCGATTTGGCGCTTGAAATAAGACGAGAATCCATTAAAAACGCAGACGTATCAGTGGCCGATGCGAAGTGGTTAAACGAGATATTACACAAAAGTAGACGTCGCTTCATGTATTAAAGAACGGCGCGAGATCGACAGTATTTTCGGAAATACGTCGTAGTTTGCTTTTACGACGGTAGAAATAATTTTTCTCTCGCGAGAAAGACAGTGGAAAGGAAGCCTTTATACCGTCTCGTGTCATCGACTCTTGGAAAGAAAAGAAATCCGCGAATATTTCAGAGCGGAATATGGAACGAGCACCGAAAAGTATTTCGTAGGGCGAAAATCGCGCGCGTCAATTACGAAGTACCCGTAAATGTACTTTCGCGTCGAGGGCCGTTAAAAATATTTCATTCCGGAGAATAAGCTTCGCTTTCCGTCCGTACGAAAGTCAGCCGCAAAATTTTACCGCGCCCATCCGCACACGTACGCCGCGAAAATAGCGCCTTTAACGAAGATATAACACGATACATCCAAGGAATATTTCGATCGCGGTGCCGATCCGAAATCTCTTTTCCCAGCGACGCGAAGCGAAACGCTTGCGCTGTTGCGCGTACCGAGATTTCGAAATATATCCGAGATAAGACTCGGATACTTGCGCGAACAGCCGATAAGACTCTCTGGGTACACCTGAATCAAACGGTGGTTACTTCGATCGATAAGACGGACTACGATGAAGCGGCATTTCGTGCGGCGAGGAAACGCTCGTGGTGCCCGATTTTAAGGAGGGTGCGAGGGGGAGAGAGAGAGAGAAAGAGAGAGGAAGGAGGAAGAGCGACGCGGTAAAGAGGGAAGTAGATAGAAAGAAAGAGATCGGTTAAATTAGGAGATCTGTTAACACGTTAAACGCCATGCCGGTCGACAGGGATTTTAGGTTAGGGTGTTACCGCACCCTAAAGATTTCGCTTAGGAGACATCGATTTTTGTATTTAATTTATCGAAGTCTGGGCCTGAACGATACGACAAGCAAAACGGGCACTTAACGTGCTGCTAAGTTAGAAGATTCGTTAGGTTAGGACGCGCGATCCGCCATGTTGAATTGCGCGGCCCGCCGGGCGATTTTATATTTCCATTAAATATAGATTTACAAAAATGACGCCGAAGAAAGGATAAACAAATATCTCATTAATTAAGCCGAGAATTAATTATATCGAGTCGTAGTATAATAATAAAGTTTTATTAATTTTGTATTTGTATTAAATACATTTTTTAAAAGCGTGTTTAATCGAAGTGCGGCTCGCCGGGAGATTTTATATTTCTATTAAATATAGATTTACAAGAACGAAGCGAAAGAAAGGATAAATAAATATCTCATTAATCAAGACTCGTTTTATTCGTGTTGATTTGTATTGTTTACAGTTTTTAAAAGCGTGTTAACCCGAAGTGCGGCTCGCTGTGACGTCACGCGTGATCGAAGTGGTTCTTGAAACCGTTTGGGTCGGCCAGGTCTGGGTTGGCAAATCGGTTAGGTTAGAAGATCGGTTGGGTACTCGACGACTGCTGTTCTTTGAACGCACGTCGATCCGTTCTACCTTTTCTCTCTGGAATCCTTCAGCGATGCTACGCGTTATTTGCTCCTTTTGTGCGGGCCTACGCGTAAGCCGAGTTTCTCATTTCCTTCGGCGTTATCCGTGGATATTCGCGCTGTTTCTACGTTTCGCTCTTTCTCTTCTTCAATGGCGCCTGTTTCGCGTCGCGTGCGTCGACTCTCCTCTTCGATTATCGCCTCTTCTATCCCCCGTTCTCGGGAGAACCTCGTCTTCTCCGCTTTTTACTCCGAGCTCGTATTCGTAGATCGAGCGGAGAAGCGAAATCGTCGCGTTCGAATATGGAAATTCGCTTTGAACGGACTTCCATCGAAATTGTTTCCCAAGCAACGAAGAAATGGCGTCACTGATTTTTCGAAATTTCTTCGTTCGACGATCGTCGGAGTTCACAAAAAATCGAACGATCTTTTGCTCTGGAAAGGTACGGTAGGATAAGATGGCTAAAAGTGAATCTAATTTGATTTGATTTCCCAAACGATAGCTTATCAAAGGAAACGATGAATCGTTATAAGGTGAAACGTAATTTTCGATTTTTCCCTCTTTTCTCCTACCGCACGCTTGGAAAAATTCCAGAAATTTCCGAAAGAACTCCAAGACGTTCCGAACAACCTTATCTATAGTCGAAAGAGTTCTTCGGATTTTCCATATACAGGAGTATGGAAAGAAGTGGACAAAATAATGAAAAATGCGGATATCGCAACTTTCTACTATTCGAGGAAGAATTTTTCGATTTTTACTTCTCTTATGTTACGATATTCCTCACTGTACTTGGATATCGCTAGGCGGAAGGAAGGGGACGATAGAATCGTCAGAGGTCGGAGGGTCAATTAATTACGTAACTCCTCGTATCTCCCGAAAATCTCGAGTATCGGCCAATCGACCCTCCTTTCGTCCACGGCCCTCTTCACTGTCGCGTCATGCGATCGGTCTCGAAGATAACGTAGCCGTCTTTCTAACCGTGTACCGCTATTATCACGCGAAACTCGTGAACAGCGGCTAACAAGGAACGACGAAGACGTTTCCGAAATTTGTCGGGCCTATTTGTCGGTATTTCACGAAATCTCGATCTCGCGAAAACGAAGTGAAAAAATCGAACGAAATACCTGGACTCGAGGAGACGCTTGAAAAATGTCGCGAATTAACGGAAACATCACGGACGAGCGCCTCGTCATCGATCTGGTTGCGCGGTCGTCGTGGCGCTCTAGGAATCGCGAGTCGATCGAACGTTGCCTGCTCCTTCTCGCGTTTGAGTACCTGGCGTGAAAAATGCCAGCCTTCGATTCATCTCGATGCCGCCTGGCTCGAAGACGAATCGCGTCGCTTCGATTTGGAAGCCACGTCTTTGCGACGTCTTACGTACGTCTTAAGATCGTACGACGACCTATTACAAACCGGAACCGGAAAGCGATGTCTCATTTTTTAATTTTCTGCTAAAACTTACGTATTTATTATTTATTACTTATTTATTAAACTTTTTATTAAAATGCATGGTTCTAATTCGATTACGCAACGTCAACTGTCGGATTATTCGAAGAAGAAGAAGAAGAAGAAGAAGAAAAATTGATTTTTTAATTTTTAAACTTTCATAGGTACATCCAACCACTTTGACGATCGATGTAAGAACGAATGTATTTTTAATCGATATCTGGCTCAACTTGGCGATCAATCCGATCAGTATCGAACGAGCATCGATATGGTTCCCTTAACGCTTAAGGGAGAACACAGAAAGAGACAAAGAGAAGGTAACGCGTCCACCGCACGAGCAAACGGGCAAGTCGACGCGACGTCCCTCGTCATCGAGAGATTCCTGCCGGATGCTTCGACGGCGCGACGTCGTAACGAGATCGCCAAGAGGGAAGAGAAGTTCGCGACGCGTCCACCACGCCCAACGACGCTATCCAGTCGTCGCCGTTGTCGTGACGCGGCTGAGCGTGGAAACGAAAGAAGGAAGAACCTAGATGGAAAGAAAGGAAGATAGAAACGAGTCGGCAGACTCGATGGTTAGCAGCGAGATTCCATGTAAATCGATCTCGCGAGAGTTCCAGAGACGCGGAGCCCTTTTTTTCGTCCTTTGACGGAAAAAACGCCTTGTCTCTCAGCAGCCGTCAGAAAGGAGAGACGTTCAGGGTCGTATGGATTCTATCTTCTCTCTCTCTCTCTCTCCCACTCCCTAACTCGACACGGTCGTCGTCCCTTTACCCCCTTCTTCGAAGCATCTATTTATCTCGTCCATCCTACGTCCCTCTCGACTCTCTCCTCCTCCCCCCTCGCCACCCTTCTCCGCCTCTACCTTCTCCACCGCATCTTTTCCACCCTGCGAAGTCCACGGCCTCTCGACGTCGCCCTTACTCCGTTCAACCCCTTCTCCGGCGTCTCGTTCACCGCTCGTCGTTTCTTCTATTTCGTTCTGGCTTCGTCCAGGCGCTCTTTCCATGCCGTTCCGCGTCTTCCCTCGACGTCGTCCGTCACTCCTGCCTCCTTATAACCCGCGAGATCCTCGCTCCCCCCACCATCGCGCCGACCACCACCGACGCCGGCGTCGCCAGTGACGACGACGACGACAGAGCACAGGCTCCGTAAGGAGGCCATATTTCATAAGACCTCGCCGCTGCTTTCCTTTCCTTCTTCTTCTTCTTCCTCTTCCTCTTCCTCTTCTTCTTCCTCTTCCTATTCTTCTTCCTCCGCCACCACCTCCTCCCTCTTCGTCATCCTCCCTCTCCCTCGCTACCCGCACTCTACCCTCTTCTCTCCGTCGTAGCTCTCCAGGTTCCTCCCCTCCCGCCGAGCCCTCCCGACCGTACCGCCGATAGAGTTTCTAGCAACGCTTGCGCGACCCATTCCCATCTCGTTTTCCCCATCCAATCCCATGGCCCCTACTACTACCGCGGCTCAGCACTGCCAGCCGCGCCGATGTAATGTTTCTTTTATTGATTTTGCGGCGACCCGCGGAAATTACACGGGCCTATGGATGTATATGAGAGCGAGCCGGTCTACGCACGTACTCACCCCCACCACCCAACCCCATCCATCCATCCATCCATCCATCCATCTATTCACCCAGCTACGCAAGGTACCGGTAGGAATATGTACGAGTTCCTGTCCTGCCAGAGACTCTATCCACCTTCTACGCAGTTCGACTGTCCCCTGGTCGCCTCTTGGTCTTTCCTTCGTTCCGGTTTTCACCTCGTCTCTTCGCGTTACCTGCCGCGGCACGCGCTGCTATTTCACGACGAACAATGCGCATTGTCGCCAGTTATTTTCTTCGCAAATTCAAAGACAATAGAAATATTCAACGTGCGATCGATGACGACGAGAATATTTCTAATATTACGACGACTCGTCGCGTCTCGACGTCGGACACGACGAACACGTTTTTCAACGGGCATCTCGAATCCGCCTCACGTCCCGGTCTAACAGCTTGCTTCTTTAATATAGGCGGCGCTCGCTGCTACTGCCCTATTCGGCCCATTTGTTATCCATCCTCGTTTCGGACCGTATCGTCGTATCCGATGCGCACTCGGAATCCGGAAGTCGACTCCAGTTCTTCCGTTTTCACGCGTTTCGGCTCTTCCGAGTTTTTCCAGCAGTCGATCGAAGTCATCGAGGCTATCGTCGAATCTCGCGTCGTTCACCGACGGATGGTTTCCGAGAGCGAGGAACCCCCGCCGCCATTCGTGCGCTACGACTCGATCCCTCGCTGCATCTGCGAGGGAACTGCGTGTTCGATCGTAAATTTGGTCATGGTAAAATTAAACGCGATCTTTACAAGTTAGTTTTACTTATCTTTTAGCTTTCAAGATTAAAATAAGTAACGTTCTCACGGTTTATTACCGTGGAATTGGGAGGATGTGGGAGTGTGACACACTCGACAAGGACTCACTGTCCTATGCCACCTACCATACCGGCCATACCGTCATTAGTGTCCCCACCCCGAACATTGGCACTGATGCCTAGTCGTATCTAGCTGTTCCGAATATCCTTATCTTACATTACCTGCTTTCAGAGCAAGCTGATGAAGTTGGAGGCAAAGACGATCTCCGACTTCTATTATCGCTATTGGAGAAATCGCATTACTTGTGGGATGAATACTTTTTATGGAAGCAATAATTACGTAACTATCGTAGGTGTTACGTACGAATGCAAGAACGACCGTTTATGGGTACAGGCGTTGTACAGCGACGAAACGCGAACGTTTGTTAGGTACGCGTTTGGGTAGGTTGCTAGAAAGGCGAACCGTCGAACGTGTCGCGATAAAACGGCCAAAGGAAACAGAGATAAACCTTTGAGGGGATTAGATATTGGTTTTATGAGACCTAGACTTTATTAGTCTCTGGTTTTATCAAGCTTAGGTTTGTTTTGGGCGACGAACAGTGCGAAGACGGGAGGAATAACCCTGGAAGGATAAACGTGTGCGTGACGCGTGCGTGTGAAGAGAAGAGAGGGGATGAGTGGATATATGGAAAAGGATCCAGAAGCGAGAGTTAGAATTAGAGCGAGAGTATAGCGAGTCTGGTCAGGCGAAATACAGTCATTTCGTTATTGCAAAAGTGTTTAATTAATTCCCCATGGTAAACCACGATTTCTAAGCTATGTAATCGTATAAATAATAATTATGGAACGATTAATTACGTCGATTACGAGCAGTGTGTCAGCGAGTCTTTTTAACGTACTTATCGAAGGGATCCGAAGAACATCGTAGGGTCGATCGTTCCGTAAAATCTCACGACGTATCGCGCATCGTGCCAATAAATTAGACTAGACTCGTTACCGAGACCCAATGAAGATGGCAACAACGAGGAACGTTTCGGCATCGTGCCAATTTCGAGCAGAAGAGAGTCGAGCACCGCGATTCCACGTTAGCTCGATTCGATCGATAGACGTCGACCTCTGTCGTTTTTCCTTCTTCGATCGAACGAGACTTTCAAAAAAAATTCTGCGTTTCCGTCCGAGTTTACACTCGGATTTTTTCAGCCTCGATACCACCGGTAGCTCACTTGGAATTTCATTTTCGAATGCCCATTGACCCGTTGACCTGGAATATCGAGTAAACCACGAGGTAAGAAATTCGTGGTTCGATAGTGCTCGAATTGTCCAAGAAAATCCATCGTTAAGGATGATACCAGTGACGAAGATAACGTCAATCGATGATTATCAAAGCAACGGATCTGGAAAGAAGAAAATAATAAACTTCTGGGCGAGGAATCTCGATCAGAGTGGCTATTTTGGATCAGTTCGGTGGAAGCGAAAGAGAGTTAGACGTTGAACTAACCTAACAGAGCCATTACATGTTACAAAGTGTAAACGATTTGCACAAATTCGAACATACGGCTAAAGAGCTAAATGGCGCGCAAGACAACGGGTTATGCCCTTAACCTAGAATATCGAGTAAGCTACGCGGTAGGAAATTCGAAGCAAACGCGAATAACACCAATGACGAAGGCAACGTCAGGATCTGGAAAGAAGAAAATAATAATCCAGATCTGGGAGTGTATGCGGACTCCTGGCACAAGAGTGGTAAGTTTGGATCGGTTAGGTAGAAGCGAAAGAGAGAGTCAGACGTTGAACTGGCCTAAAAGAGCCATTACATATCGTAAGGCGCAAACGACTGGCACAATTTCGAGCACGAGTTCGAGTTCACGGCTGAACAGCCAATCGCGACTTAGCGCGCAGGACAAGGGACTAAATCGTTTCCGAACGACTTAAGAACGAGAACGACTGGAGGAATAAAATTCGATAAGCTGCTAAAAATCTCACTATCGGATCCACTCTCGAGCGACGAGTAAACGTCAATGCCTAAAATCGAGCTAGGCCGTGTCGAGTGCCGTTGGGTTTTTGGAGCAGATTAAAGTACACGACTGTTTTGATAAAGTGAAAGTTTAACATAAAATAATATATAACTTCGTGCTTACTGCACGGTGTCCGAACGAAGACTGCTCTTACAAAAAGAAAACACCAAACGCTCGCACAGCGGAGCACCAGGACAGCTGAACGCTAGGATAGACGAAATCCTTGTGCGATCTCACAGACGTCGAGCCGTGCTCGTAAACGGGCTGTATACTTAACTGGTGACGTCAATCACGACGAGTGCTACTAGACATCGGAGCGGAGAAGGTGGAAAAACTGGCGCGAGATCGCGAATCTCTAGCTCGAGGGAAGACGCGGAAATGGCGATGGACTCGACTAGCCTAACGAGCCGTCTCCGCTCGTCGTCGAAGCGTGGCAGCTCGTTCTCTCGAGACGGCGAAGCGCCGATCCAACGCAAGGCGGCTCGGTTGGTAGAGAGGATCGGAGGTCGGCAAAGGGAAACGAGATAGCCACTTCCGGCGCCGGGCGACGGCCGTCAGCGTCGATAGGTCAAGGACGCTCTCACGGTTCCCGAGGTCAGGTCGACAAATCACCCTTTCCGACGCAAACGTCCGTGGAAAAAAAAAGGAAAAAAAAAGAAGTAGGAGAAAGAAGGAGGCAAAGGAAAGGAGAGAATGCGAACGAAAATGGTAGAAGCGAGAGCTGGACGGACGGACGGAGATGGAGCGAGAAAAAGAGGCGAGAGAGAGAGAGAGAGAGAGAGAGAGGGAAAAAGGAAAAAAGAGGAAGAGAGAAGGAAAGAAGGTCGGAAGAAGAGGAAAAGAGAATCATCCGGTGCTACTCGGGTCCCTCGTTGATCGGCGTTCCCCTTTGACCCTAACAAAAATAAAGGAGAGAGAACGAGCGACGCGGAGGGGCAAGGGGAGGCGAAAAAAAATACAAATCGGGCGACCAACCCTGACCACCATCCTCCCCCGGTCGTTTCATCAGCCGCGAGATTACGTGACCTGCCTACCTCCGAGCGCGAGGCAGCAAACAACGTTGACACACGACGTCCGAGCGTGGTGGCGCGATGGACGTCGCGCTGGTAACCGTGATGAATGAGACGAGCGGATGGTCGACGCGCCTACAACGATCCTTTCCACGCTACCACTCGTTGACCCCCATCTCGCGCGCCGATCGCACTTTCACGATCGATCGACGATCCTACGGCTACTGGTTCGTCCATGGTTTCCTTTAGGGGACCGTCGATAGATCGCGTTAAAGCTGCGTGCGTACCGCACGATCTCGAGCGTGACTCCTTCTTTGCTCCACCGTTCTCCATTTACAGCGATTCTTTCTTCCATCGGCGAGTTCCTCTCGGCGAGAAGTTTGGATCAGAGTGGCTGTTGCGCCATAGTTATCGCGATTAACATGGAAATTACGATTTTTTTCTGATCTCTCGGCGATCTCCAAGCAATTTCAGACATTGCCAGACAATTTGGTATTTCTTTTCGTGTTTTCGTCGATGCCCGCTATCGAAGCGCGTGACTCATTCCAGCTGGTTTGCCTTTCCAGCGAATGCCTTTCGTTCTACGAATTCCTCTGACTCACGAGTACTCGTCGGAGGAGTTTGGATGAGAGAGGCTGTGAGAAGTTTCGTCGATCGAAGCGATCACAACAATAACGTCTGCCAATGGTAGACGTGAGATCTCGAAGGTTTGCCGATCGTTCTGTGATCTCTCGTTGATCTCTCGGTGATCTCTCAGCGACTTCAGGCAATTTCATATTTCTTTTCGTCTTTTCGTCGCTCCCCACGATCGAAGCGCGTGACTCATTGCAGCTGATTTGCCTTCGCAGCGAATGCCTTTCGTTCTACGAATGAGAGGCAGTTGTCTCGTTATCGCGGAAATTCCACGGACAGAAGTGACAAACGCGCGATCTCGACCACGTTTCGATCGATCGTTCGACGATCCCTCGATGACTTCGAACCAAACTCGGTCGATCGTCGAACCTCCTTCCGTCCTCGTGGATCGAGTCGACGAACGAACCTGACTGGCGCGTGCCTCGGCCAAAGTGCCGGCGGAATTTGAAATTCGCTCCCTCGAGCGTTTTCCCTCCTCCCTCTCTCTCTCTCTCTCTCTCTCTCTCCGTGTCTTCTTTCATCGGCGTTGAAGTGCACTCGTGGATCGTTTTCCATGCGTGTCCCTGAAACGTCGAGCGCCGGCACGGCTGGAAATACGCGCTTAACCTGCCCGTCGAAAAAAGCTCGAACGAAGAGTAGACGAGGAGAGAGGAAGATGGTACGACCGGAAAAAAACGAGAGAAAAATGCCAATGAGAGAGAGAGAGAGAGAGAGAGAGAGAGAGAGAGAGAGAGAGAGAGAGAGCGT
>JAITYT010000330.1:1858705-1874477 GCA_025433975.1 Liostenogaster flavolineata
CTATCCAGCGTGTCGCGTGGCTAGAGATCCAAACGATCTTCGGGAGGCGGAAAAACGAAGATCGATGACGTACGAGAGCGTTTAGGAGTCGTCGAGCGAATGGCGAAGGATAAAAGAAATTGTAATCGCGAGATTTTTGAAGGCCGACGACGAAGCTCGCTGCCGCGAAAGGACGAGCCACCAGCGATCGAGAATAAGATCCATCGGCCACTCGTCGCTAAACTTAATTTACCTCTTCGTCCATTGCTTCTCCATTATCTCGGTTGCATTATCGGCCCTTCGTTCTTGCATTTAATCGTTCCTCGTGTCTCCCGTTCAAGATTGTCCTCTGTCTTTCATTCTCTCTCTTTCCTCCTTTGAAGGGACGTAATTCGCGCGCGGTAGCGCCGGTCAAAACCCTTTGCGCCCCCTTCGATACCAACGGCGTCGTTACGACGGTGCCTTCGTATTCGTTCGCGTAGGAATCCTACAGGAGGGAAGAAAAAATATTGCATTACCTTCTACGCTAATAGTTTCCTTTGATGGACCATCAGCGTCTGCCTTTAATCTAGGCGCCCACAAAGAAGCCGTGCGTTCTTTCCTCTTACACTTTCTCTCTCTCTCTCTCTCTCGGTTTGCGCCTACCCTATGTCGGGAATCTCTCTATTTCTATCTCTATCGGGTTCCCCTTCGATCGTTGCCTCTCGCTTTTCTCGAGTGTTAGCGATGAAGAGGCAGCGGAGACGACGACGCGAGATGGAAGAGACGCCGAGTGAAAGCGGAGAGATCGTCGAAAGAATAAAAAGGGAAGGAGCGTGCGTGCGAGCGAATGGGAGAGCAAAAGGCGCGTAAACGCGTACCGCGCGCAATTTATTCGCCTTCCGTTGGCACGTCGTTAGCCACGAGCTAAGCGAAACGAGGAAGACGAGGAAGAGGAGAAGAAGACGGAGGAGAAAGGCGCTTTGCCGTTATCGCGAGACCAGGTAGGCAGTCGTCGTCGACGTCATCGAACGAAGTATGCGAAGGAAACGTCGCCATTGGTAGTGCCAGGAATAGTAGTCGTATTAGTAGTAGTCGAGAGCGATGCGAGAGGAGATCGTAAGAGGAAGGATTGGAATAAGAAAAAGAAGAAAAAGCGGAAGAGGAAACGCAAGGGGAGGAAGAGAGACCAAGGCAAAGAAGAAAAGCACTTTGTCCTTATCTCGCGATCGAGTAGACAATCGTCATCATAGTCGTTGTCAGAGTAAAAAATAAGAAAAAACGACGCGTACGTCGGGTCCACGAGTAAAGGAGAAAGCGGAGAAGAAGGTCGAGGGGTACGAAGGAAACGTCGCTATTGGTAATGGCGGAAAAAATGCTCCTAATTTAGTAGTAGTAGTAGTAGTAGTCAAGAACGATGAAAAAGGAGAGCGTAAAAGGAAGAACTGTAAGAAAAAGAAGAAGCAGAGGAAGAAGAAGAAGAAGAAGAAGAAGAATAGGAAGAAAAGGAAGAGGAAAAAGGACGAAAGATGACGCGCGCAAGGGTCGCGCGAGCGTGGAGGACCCCGTTTTTAAAATGCGAACTCGCCTCGGTACCGCGAGCCTCCTGTGTTTTACACGGTCGAGGGTCTTGTTCTCCTCTTTTTTTCGCGAGCTTTGGCCCCTTCCACCCCCGTCATTCACCGTAGCCGCCCCTATCCTCCTACTCGCTACTAATACCAACACTACGATTACCACCACTATTACCGTCTTTTCCCTCTTCCTTTTACTTCTCTCTCTCTCGCTCACTCCCTCCCTTTCTATTCTCCCTTCTACTCCTTCTTTCTCTCCGACTCGCTTCCTTCGTGGTATCTATCTCCCTCCTTCGCGTCTATCCGTCGGTTCCAAGCTCGCGGTACTTCACCCTCTTTTCTCTGCCGTAGCTCGACCGACTCTCTCTCGTGCCATCGGTAATACGCGGAGCTCGGTCTCCCTTTCCTTTCCCTACGGCGACTACCTTTGCCTTCGAGCAAAGAGGGAAATGAAAGCGAAACTGTTCAGCGTCGCACTCGGCTTCCCTCTCTCTCTCTCTGTCTCTGTCTTCGTCTCTTTTTCTCTAGTTCGTTCGTTCCTTCGCACTCGGTCGTTTCTCTCGCTTCCACGCGCCACGCGCACCATCGTTCTCTCTCTCTCTCTCTCTCTCGCTCTGCCCCTCACCCTCTAGAACGTTCACCGCCCTTCGCCACCGCCCCCACCCTTTCCTCTTTCTCCTTTTCCTTCTCGCCGGGCACCATCGCTCCGCGTGCCACCCTTCTAATTTTTCCACCCCTTTCACTAAAATTAAAATCAATAGTAGTACCACGTGCCTGGGGACCCTGCCAGAAACACCGCCGCCCTCGTCGTCGCTTCGCCACTGACGTTCGCTCCACGGTATTCCGAGGATTGCTTTAAAATAGTGACGAGCCGCGTCTAAGCGCGCCGTTCGCGTTTTATCGCTCGTCGTTGTCGACGACGACTGCCTGCTCCATGCGCTTCGATCGTCAGCAAGTTGGAAAAGCGCTCCGATACGAAAGGATTCTCACGACGCCAAAGAATTTTTCACGATGACTAAAGCTCGAAATTAAAGGAACGACTGCTTCGTCGATCGCGAAGCCGGGTTTTTTCATTCTTTGCGAAGTACGTGAAATCGCTGCGAAGAATTCAACGATTAATTAAGATTTCATTGGAAACTGTTGAGATTCGTGAGCTCGGAGAAACCCAGTGTGTAGAAACTGTATCGCGAGAGTCGATAGGGGTTTAGCTTCTGCTTCGCAGATTCTTTGCGTCTTCTTAATAAGGATCGTTATCGACCCTCGACGATCGAGAGGCTTTTTTTCCAACGCTAGCTCGCGAGTCGGCAAACAATGAGTTGGAAGCTTAGAAAACGTTTATAAGAGTGAAAACTTAAGTAAACGATTTAAACTGCTTTGTTTCATATAAAATCAAGATACTTATGTTAATTAATTAGTCGATTTATAACGTTCTAAACGTTCACTCGATTGATTCATAGTTTTATAAACGTTTACTCGCTAAAAAGAACTTTTCCTTCCAATTTCGAAACGAAAAGCGTTGTCTCCTAATGTCTCTCTCGTTCCCCCGGTTAATCGTTTACTTACTTAATTATTTTTTTAATTTTATTAATGTCCTCGTATCGGAACCTCTCGTTTTCAACGTCACGAGCGTTACTTTATTCGAGCGGAGACGAAAGGTCGTTGCTTTTACTCGGAAAAGAAAAATAATTTCTCTCCTTTCCTTTCCAATTTCGAAATCCCTACTCGTTCATCGATCATCTCGTCGTGTCTTTTCACCTCCTTCGCTCGAATCGCGCGAACCAAAAGCGTCGTCTTCTCTCTCGTTCGAGAAGAAGATCTCTTCTATTTTTTTTCCTTTCGTTCTTCCGGTGCGCTCCTCGTTGGTATCGGTGACCCTTGCTCGAGATCCGAACGCTTCGGTGAAGAGCGGGATCGAAAGGCGAAAGGGAAAAACAAAGAGGCTCTAGTCTCGCACTTCTTCGACGATTGGAACGAATAGCGAACGCTCTCGTGGTTTTCCAGCGATGGACTGCGTCGTGAGGGTTCCCCCCTCGCCGGAAACGCAGGGACTTCCGTCGCGACGGCGTTGCGTGTCGCACGGAACAAGTCGCCTACCTACGGCGACTCTCCACGAATTTACGATTCTCGCGACTCTTCGCTCCGTCGAGATCTCGCAGTGATCCACGCGAGATGGAGTCGTCGTGAGCGAAGTCTCGTCGGAAGGTCTTTTCGTTTCTTTTTTTTTTATGAAAAAAACGCTGTCTTTTATTTTTTTTTATGTTTTTCCTCCGAAAAACTGTCGGGAAAAAACGAAATGACTTTCCGAACAATCTGACAGTACGAAAGAAAAAAGAGAGACAAATTCGGGATTTTATAATATTTATCATGAATATATGATAGAATAAAAAAGGAATTTTATTTTAGAAAGTGGATGGAATTGAAACGAATTTAAAGAACCGTGTTAGGAGTCGTTCGCGTGCTGTTCAAAGCGATGACTCGTGCCACGTTGTAGTCGGCACCCTAGTTCTTCGATACAACGCGCTTGCGAACTCGACTTCGTCGAGAACCGCGAAATAATCGTTCTCCCTGTAGCATCGTTGGCATCTTTCCGAAGTAATCGGCTGAATTCGTGCTGGAGACGAATCTTACGTCGATCGATCGTTAACCGATCATATTTGTAGAAAATCATTCGTTCACGCGTTCGTGTTGTGTAATGATTAGCTATCGTTGAAATTGTTTGGTGCGTATTAAATGTTGCATTCTTACATGTATTGAATATCACTTAAAAATCCGACATTTCACGTGCGCCAACCTAATAATTCGAACGAACGCTTCGCCATCGCTTACGCGTGATCGTTAAAAAAAATGTCGGCTGAAGAAAGATGGCGTTCGAACGATATTCGTTGGATCGTTGGGTCGATTACCGGCGTTAGACGACTACGACGAGGGAAAAACGATACCGCTCGTCTCCTCGCTTCTCAACCTCGTTCGTCGGAATTCCCTTTGCCTTCCGCCTTCCGCAGCGTGTTTTCACTTCCCGCGCTTTTTCGTTTCGGCACGCATTGCCGCTACGAGAGCCAGCCGAGGCAGCCTTCAAAGGAACGATTATCGCTCTGTAACGATACCCCGTCGAGGAAAAAACCGTAGCTTTCTTCCGCTTTCGCGCGAATCGCGTCTCTTCGATCTCCGAGCATCGAGATCCCTCAAACTCTCCACGAACGACGTATTTATGTTATATTTACTTTTATTTTTTATATTATCTATATATATTATATATGTATATATTTATATATATTTTATTATTTTATATCGTCGAATTATAGGTTTAGAATCTTGAAGTAAAACGCTCCAGTTCTAATCGGTTCGTTTGTAAATAATTTCCAATTGTTTGGCTTGAAGAGTAACAACTTCCTACGCAGGTAGGATTACATAATAAATCGATACAATTTTGTTATTTTTAACGAAAGCCGGATAAATGTCTGATAAAAAGAACGAAAGGTAATAAAATGGCGCGAGTCCGTTTTTTCCTCCTTTTCCCGAACGACTTTGCTTCGTACGCACTGAGAAGATGTCGATTTCCTGTGATCTTCGAAATGGATAGCGAATTGTTTTCCTCCCTTTAATCTCGCGAGCAACGTTCGTTTCTCTGGCGAGAAAAAAAATGGCCGCGCGAGCGGACGTTCCAATGGAGCTTCGATCGAAAGTCGGCCGCGTCTAGCGCGGGAGAATAACCCCGATCGTAGGTATGCGTGGAAGGAAAACGCGTACGCGTCATCGACGCTAATCCGGCTTTAGCCAGCAAACACTGCCGGCTTCGCGGAGATTTTAACGTGCCTCCTCTTCTTTGAAATCCGTATATTCAAATTTTCCCGTAACCCGACGACTAAATTAACGAGCATCTGTATCTTCTCCTCTTCCTTTCGTCACCCTCTCCGCCCCTTCTCACCCCGCCTCTTCCAATCTATTTCGTTCGCAAGTATTCGCGAACCTATTTGTTCCTCTCGAAGCTCGCGCGCACGCTTTATCTCGTTAATCCACGACCCCAAACGACGAACACCAAAGATAACCCTCCTTTCGATCGTCCATCGTACTCCGTTGCTCGTGAACGATTCCATTAATCCTTCACCCGCGAAATCCATACTCCACGACGGACTCGGACCGAACCAGTAGTTCTTCGCACACGTAGGACGTTTTTGTACGCTCAGACTTGGCATAAGATCTAAATAAATTATAACAAATATTTGTCATTCAATATACATTTTTTCAAATATATTTCTCAAACCTTTGCACGAAAGGCTAGATCCTTTACGTCGCGACACTGGGTCGATCGCACGACACGCTACCTTGCGTATGTCCAACACTGGAACCAGACCAAGTTACGTCGATTGGTGGGCAGTTTGTTCGGCAGAAACCTCGATCGAGGGCATTTTTCGATATTTAAATTTAACCGAAGGAGAATTTTTGCAATGGAGGCTAATTTCACTTCTTTCGTCGCTGGTCTTCGATAGGACAAAGGAAACAAAGTTCCAAGTTTCCTTGGGGAACCCTCGTGACCCACGACCACGCGAATTCAGTTTGCCAGCGGATGATTATTGCGAACGAAAAAATGGCCGCCAGGCAAATGCCTAAGGAGAAAGGTACTCCTGATTACTTAGAAGATCAATGAAGAGCAAAGTTAGGCTTCGAAAAATTCCAGCACGTACCGTAACAGGTGTGTTTTACGATAGATCCCCTTTTCGTCAGTCCGCGGCATTGATAAATCAGTGTTCCACGAAGGATCTTCATCTTTTTGCAGAGGGTTAAAATCGTTGGAAAAGTTGAATCCTATTTATTCGTGGAGCGTGCCTCGTTCGGTGATCGAACGGTCTGTATTCGCCTCATCGACGACGTAAAGACGAATAATGACGGCGAGGAAGGAAGGAAGAGAGGGAGGAAAAGAGGGTAGAAGAGGGGCAAGACGAGCAGCTCGTATATATTTTAGCCGCGTGCGAATAATTACGAACGGATCGACGTGCGTGCGTGCACAATGGCGGCGACAGGAGAGTTCGTTAATTCGGCCTAATTACCCGTGCATCGACTTCGTCCTGACGGCCGCGCGTAGAGTGCGTATCGCTGAGCCAACCGACGCGCGAAATTTCCGCTCGAAATTTTCCTCGAGGAAGAGACCCGCGCGTACGCTCGTACCAAGTGCTGGTGTCCGTATCGATCGGCGCGCACGCGTCCTGATAAGCTTGCATCGTCGGTTAAACATCGCTCCAATCGAGAAGTTGTCAATCGCTTCTATCGATGACCCAAAAAACGAGCATTCGGAAATATCCGAAGATAACGGAAGTGTCCGTCGGTTATGCGATGCTAATTGAATAAATTCCCCGACTACGTGGAGCCGTTTTTATTTGAAATATTCAAGAGACTCTAGAGGGGGTAGCTCGACGTTATTTAATTCGGATTAAAATTCTAGTGGGAATACAGGAAAATGGGATTGGAACAACACAGCAGCTTTATTTCGAAACAAGTGCCACGCGAAAGTGGAAACGTTTGCAGGATGTTCCAAAGGTTTACCACTTAAAAGTTTAACGGAAATACAAGAAAATGAGTTAGAACGACAAAGCAGCTTCATTTCGAAACAAGTTCAGTCTCCACCTGGCACTTAGAAAAGGGAGTTTACACCGGAGCGAGGGAGAGCAGCCGCATAAACATTCGGAAGGTTCGTAAATTTGACGGCAGGGGTCTGCTTGAAAATTCACGCATAATTTGCAGGTATCGTCAGGACGGTGGACTCGGGCTGCTTTCTTCGGCCAATCGGGTAGACGTTGCTGCAGGTGACGAGCGATCGTTGATAATAGTCTTCCTTTCAGGCTGCTCGACGAGAGAAATTTCTTCAAAAGCTTCCATCATTGGTGTCTAGATTTCGTGGGAAAGCTTCCCTAATAAGACGTTATCTGGCGAAGTTAGCATCGTCGCAAAACTCGTCTCTCACACCGTCCTCGCTAATGGCACGGATGAAAAGAATTTACACAGTGCTTGCAGTACGGTAGCCATTAGTGTTCGTCATTAGCGAGGACGGCGCGGAAGAGGGGTTTCGAGACAATGCTAACATCGCCGAATAAAGCCTCCTTAGCGAGGCTTTTTTCTGATGAAAAAAAGAGGACTTAATGATCTTGAAAATATCTCCAGGCTAATGCCCCTCTATGATTCGTTAACCGCTAGGTGGCTACGTGTCTTCTCGAGGCGAGCGGAGGTGTCCTGCACACGCATCCGCGTGTCCTGAAAAGCGTTCCAGTAACGAAATGGAGATGCCTTCCGCGATACGTTTCGCGTCGATTATTTTTCGATAGTTACGCGTTTTTGAATTTACCTCTGCGAGGCGATACAATGCGCGGAAAATCGAGCCGGCATCCTCGCGGGACACTCGACCTTGTCGAGTACTTTCGAGCGATTCGTGTCTGTATCGCCGTGTCAACGATGACAACGCTATCAATATCATCGTTAACAACGTCGAGATCCATGGAGAGTTCGCTCGTGTATCTATGGCGTGCGACGAATTCTCGCGTCCTTTTCAAAAGATATGCCATCGAAGCTGGCCTACGTTGAACGCAAAACCAATCAATCGGTCTTACGTCGTCGCTCGCTTCGTAGACGAAGTACGATTTCGAACGGATGGAAATTCGTATCTTCGACGAAAAGAACGAAAAGTACAGATTAACGCGTCGAATACCAAAAACTAAAAGAGATTCGTCCGTAATTACTACCGAAACTTTAAAGATTATTCCGGTAAGGCGACTTCTAACTGCGAAGGCTACAGATTCAGTCAATATACGGAAAGCTTCAAATTTATCGGCACGATCAGTACCGAAAAATACCAAAAATTCAGAAAACTATTGGGTTGACCGGAAAGTTTTTTCTTCTTTTGAAGAAAAAAAATTAATTATACAATGTATAAAATTATTTGTTATATATATAATAAAATATATAATAAAATAACAAATAAATTTTCAAAAAACCGAATCCAATAATCTGCGCAGCAGATAAAAACGACACGTTTCTCCGAGTACGAGAAGTATTTAAAATTCGGACCGGCTCTTACTTGAAATTCCTTCTATTCGAATGATTCGATTGCACCGTGTACTCGTGAACGCGCACGTTATATATCGCGTTACTAATTGCACACGCGACACCTGTCCGACCTAACGAGGTTAGATCTACGAAGAAGAAACCTTCGAGTTAATACGATCGGAAAGTAATTCGTTGCTCTGCCTTTAGGTTCTTAAATTTAATCCAGCTCTTCCGAGACGGTTATGCGATTCTTCGCGGAATAACGAAGAAACACCATCGGGTGTGCGCTAATCGGATGAGAATCTTCCACCCCTTCCCCCTCTCTTTCTCGCAGCCATCTTTTTCGTCCTACGTATCTCACGATTTCGCCGACACGTCGACCTAAAGAATTTATTACTCGAAACGACTTCGAGGCATCTCCAACGACTTCATCGTCGAATTAGAACTCGATCGATCCACTCGTCCAAAAATATCGTTCTTTCCGTCGTTAACCGCCATTTTCCCTAACCACGTACCCTTTTATCCACCTACCTACCTACCTACCTACCTACCTACCTACCTAGCCACCTAGCTACCTATTTATCTACAGAGGAAACAGCCGTCCTATCTTCTAAAAATAGCTAGGGCAAAAAGTCGCGGCGGCACCCCTCGCATCGCGCCCCATCGATCGGATCGGACGATCGCGAGTGGACTGCCGTCCTACGAGATCTCGGTTAGCTGGTTACGCTCCGCTGAATTAACCTTTCGTCACGGATAATCGGGGGTAACCCGTGTCGTGAACCGGAAGCGGAAGCTCTCCCCATCGACGAGGGCTCTCCGTAGCCTCCCTCCTCGAAGTGTCGGCGCGTACGAGAGTAACAGGTAAGGTTCAATCCGCGGTTAAAGCATACAGGTGGCCGACCACGCTATCCTTCCTCCATGGTCGTTACCAGCCGATGGCGTGTGTGTGCGTGCGCGTTCGTGTGCGCGCGAGGTCGTCGACGCGACCGTCGTTTACCTTTCACACCGACTGACAACGTAAGCGCCGTTTTAAGTCGCATTAGGCGTGAAAATGCGGTCGACCGGCTCCCGGTATCGCAACCTGCCGTCAGAAAGAACGAAGTCGCGTCACCTCCAGTCTCCTTCGACGGGTCGAACGCGATTCTTTCGCTGCGATCGTCCTTGGCCATCGAACTGCCTTTTCCTTCGTTTTCGGAGACTTGAAAGTCTCTGCGACCAACTGCGATCGATTCGACCCAAGTTCAAGTCGTCGTGTTTTCATGAAATTACGAGACCAACTACGATCGATTCGATCCGAGCACAAGTTCCTCCAAGTCGTCCTGTTTTCACGCTGTTCATATTTACGCCTAACTTCGTCGAGCCCAAATCACAAAAGTAACGTTATCCCAGTCGAGAAATTCTTCCAAACAGTCACGGATCTCCACTCCCTTCAAACACTCCAAACTCAATTTCAATTTAACTTGTCTCGATTACTACGCGATGCAGCTGCTTCACGTATCGGAGTCTCCAAGGTATTTTAGCATCTCTTCGTTAGCAATAGCGCGTGGCAGAGATCGAATAGAAAGAACCAAAATAAGCAGACTAAGAAGAAGAAGAAGAAAAATACTCTCGAATAAACAGACATTGAACAGTTGCGTGTATCAATGACGATGGTAGCGATGTCGTTGGTCGACGATGGTGTTGGTTACACGGTAGACGGATGCAGCTGATATCGGAAAACCCACACTCCGTTACCTTTGACACATACACAAGGATTCTCCTTCGCGTTCTCTCGTTCTCCTTTCGGTTCTCTGGTTCGCGACCCTACCGCCACCAACACCAACACCAACACCAACACCAACACCACTACAACCAGCTGGCCAAACGTACGGCAAGCAGAGCACGACGTTGGAATTTGGTCGAAGGTGTCGGGGAGAAGAGGACCATCGCGAGTAGCAACCGTTTCCTCCCTCAAGATCGCCGGCCTCGTTTGTCCTGTTTGTAAACAAGACCGAGCTCGTAGAGGGACGAGAACGTGGGAATACGCGGGATGTAGGGACGGGTGAGGCGGCAAGGGAGTCGTGAGGGCAATTTTCCTTACGACTACGAACGTGCCGCGGGGATTCCTACCTACCCATCTTCTCTCTCTCTCTCTCTCTCTCTCTCTTTGTTTCTTTTTTTCTCCCTTCTTTACTTCGAACGGAGAAGAATACGGATCTATCGGGCAGAAGCAGCGCTGTCGTCTCTATCGTAGTTGAATTTCGTTAATCGAACGCGATTGGTCGCGATTCCGTGTGATCCGTCAATGTCGTCATCTTCGATTAACATCCTTTGAAATTGTTTTATAATTCTGAATGTGTCTTACGTACTCCGAATGAAGTGTACAATAGGAACACTTTGTGATCGAGAATCTCCGATTGACCAGATTCGCAGAAAATTAGTCTTTCGGGTGTACGCGTTCACGTCGGCGTCGAATTAACCTTTCCAATCGTATGTCGCCATATAGTAGCCGTTCTACATTTTATTATTGTAGGATCGAGAAAATGAACGAGCGAGTGCAAGAGAATGGGCATCGATGCCGAAGTGCTCGTGAAGTGACGAGGGATGCGTGCGTGTACGAAAAGAATGTAGAAAGGAGCGTGGAAGAGAGTAGTTCCGTAGCGACGCTCGATGTAGGAGGTTTAGTTGTATTTCTTAGTACATTAAATCTTTAGTTTAAGAAAAGAGTCGTTCTTCCATTAGCCATTCGTAAGTGGATATCCTATATCTTGGATATAGGATATAAAAGTGGGATAGAAAAGTAGGAATCCTACGTTAGTATATATTATTTTTTTTACTAAATTGGCAAGTTAAATCGCGATACGTTCCCACCAAAATATTGTTATTTTGATCGAATACGAAGAAAAGTTTCGAGTTGATCGGTAGCCTTCTCAAATATAAATACGAGTGCAATGAGTTAAACATGGGAAATGGACGATCGGCGGCCATTTTGAACACGACGATTCCTCGCGATCTTATCTTTCGACATTTACGTTTGAAAATAGATGAAAATCGAAGTCAAGTGAACATCGTCGTAGCTGAGAGAAGGTCGAGTCGTATCGCTTAGTTGAAAAGAGAAGAAAAAAAACGCGAAGGATGCGTCGAATCGACGAGACAGCGAGAAGCGGTCGCGTTTATAAATAACTCGCATCTAAGCCGTACCACCGTCAATCTCGTCTAAATAGAACGAACGAGCGTTCGGAACTACGGACGATCATAGGCTGGAGCTAAGCGAAAAAAGGCTTCCATCCTAATTCGCGCTTTCGCTTTAAAGGCTAAAAGAGGCGAGCTTTCCGCTTTTAGCCTTAAAAGTGAGACACGTACGACGCGCAAGGGCCTTAGATTTTAAACGCCACGCGTGCCCGAGAAGCACGCTCGCTGCTAGCACGAGTGCACTCCCGGCACTACCGAATGAAACTTCAACGAAAGGTAGGCAAAGCATCGCGCCCTACCCGCCAGTCGTCCATTTCCTAAGGTGATGCACGTACCGCTATCGTGCCTCGTGCGCCTTTGCCTCGCCTTCCCTCGTCACACCGTTCGATCGAAAAAATCCTGCGAAAAATTGGGCGATCCTAACGATCAGCCTGGGTATCAGAAATCGTCGATATTCGTGAATTCGAACACCCGGAATAACGGAACCATCGGGATACTCCGCCTCTGTTTCCGCGCTCTTTCATCGAGTAGATTGGAAACAATTAGCGCTATCGATATTCTTGATATTCGATATCAGAATGCGCACGCGATGTCGAAATGTAGAAATTTAGGCGATGCTTTCGATCAAAATCGATCGATGCACGATTTTATTTTGCGTAACAGCGCGTCGAGTTTGCGAGTATCGATTAACTCGAGCTAAAAATTTCGGGCCATCGTCTTAATTTTTTCTCGAGTCGTGAGAAATTTTCTGGAACATTGCGTGGATAACGATGGACCTACGTCGAATCGTGGAAAGAGCAGCGAAGCGTCAACGTTGCCATTCGATAGGTCGCTCGGATTATCACGCGCACGTTAATGTGCTTAGCTAATGATATATTCGGTATTTTGTTATTACGATCGCGATGACAACAACTACGACGACGACGACGACAACGACGACGACGACGTCGACGACTATGGCGAATGCTGGTGGCAGCGATTGTGGCGGTGATGGTGGTGGTAGTGGTGTTAGTGGTGGTGACGATGGTTCGGCATAGCAGGCGCGCTTCATTAGCGAAGTCAATTAAAATAATGAACGCGTATACTCTAATTTCGAATTGCGTTACGCGTAAGGCTGCTACCGGGAAACGCATGAAAATAATTACGAAATTCGAATTCGACGTCCGTCTGGAATAAATCCTGCGTTGTTCGTTAACATCGGTCGTTTATCAAACGAAATTACGTTGTCTTTTTTAATGGGATTTAGGCGCGTGTAATCGCTCTCCCTGCCGTCTTCTACCGCTCTTCTCATTCTGTACGATCCGCCGTTGGCTCGTCCGTTGTGCTTTAACTTCATTTTTTCCCTTTTGTTATCTTTCCTCTCCCTCCTCCTCCTCGTCCTTCTCCTCCTCTCTCGCCTTCGGGAGAAGTTCGCCAAGTGCATCTGTTTTCTAGTTTAATTACTGCGTTTGAGTGGGCGTGAAAGAGTTCCTCGCGAATCCCGGCACCGCCCCACGGCCGAGTTCGCGCATCCGACGAAACCAAAGGCGTATTCTGAGATCGTAATTAGATAATTGGACGCGTCGGATCCTCTTGCCAATCGGATTATCGAATAATATTAACGTTTCCCCGTGTACAGCGCTGGTAATAGAAACTTCGTCGAATCGAATCGCGCGTTTTATATCGTTCGCGAGCGGCAGGAGGGAGAACTCGTCTCGAAAGTTCTCGCGACGCGCCGCGAGAAGAAGAAAACGTCGGAATTTCATTAAATCTCTCGTATAACTGTTTATCGTTCGCACGGATCGGTTTTAGATTCGTAGTTGATCGGTCTTTCGTACGATGACTCGACCCTTCGAAATTCGTAAGGAATTTTTAGAATCGATCGCTCTCGACTCGTTTCGCTTTAAGAGTAACGAAACGAACGTCGAAAATATCGTTAATAAATTCCTCGCCATCGAGTGCCAAATAGTAACGAATTTAACGAAAGAGGAATTTCGCCGCGAACGAAACGCTTGTTAGTGGTCAATTTAAACGTTAGAACATAATGAATTTGTCGCATTCTACCGCAACATCGTGACCATTTTCATCGTAGCGACGATAGGTTAACACGACGTACAACGTTCAAATTCGTTCGATATTTCGATATTCGAAATTTTATTATTCCCGACGAAATCGCGGGAAAAAAATGTTTCGCGCGACGGTCGATTCGATCGAGGCACTTCGAAAACGATAGTCTCGAAACGTCGATACGAAAGAATAATTGCAGAAAAGTTTTCACCATTTTTATATCTAAAATACGCTCCTATTATTCGCTTCGTAAAATCGATCACGATTGCACGATACGACGATATAACTCGCCATTTCCACTTTTCGAATTGATTTCTACTCGATGAATTTCGAGGAATCGGAGAGGCGAATTTTTCGCTTTGGTTAAGGCGGCTTTGTAATCGCGCGGGTCGTTGCCTCGATCCTCGTGGAATATCTCGAGCGGAGCGTTCGTATCGAGCACGCTTAACATCGCGCGAGTTCCGACGAGCCTCGAACGAATTCACGATCGATCGTGGTCGTATTATTAATTTTTTGCGACTCCAATGACGCCACGGAAAAATCCGACCCAAGGCGAATTCTCTCCGTGAATAAATGAGGAAGGGTTTCGTCGACTAGTCGAGACTCTCGCTCGCTGCATTCTCGCCACTTACGAGATCCAGTCCAAAGGATCCAACGATCTCGCTAATCATCGCACGACGATGAAGCGGCCAGGAATTTATACGTCTTGATCGAATCGAAATCGAACGCCTTTGACGCGTAACTGTGCATTCCAAGTGACACGAAAGATGGTCGATTAGCCTGGAAACGTTTGACTTCTCGATGGATCTCAGCGATTTCGAAGCGATTTTTACTGTCACAACGAGACGAAAGCGGAAGACGACGGAAGAGCGACGAAGAGGAGAGACGGAAGGTCAGGGCGGCGATTGTCGTCGAATTGCGAGCAACGAGCCGCGTCCCACGAGGCGAAACTTTCAGTCGACGTAAACGTCGCTGTTGGCCACCTTTTTCCACCCTCCAACCGTTCCTAACAACTAGCTTTTCTTCTCATCTCGCGCCACGAGATTCCGTACACCTTTTCCTCTCACCCTCTTCACCTAGTTCTCCCTATTTTTCCACTAGCATCGTTAATCGACCCTCTGCCTTCGTCTTCCTCGCGTTCTTTCCTTCCTTTCTTTCTTCATCCTCCGCTGATAAGCAGGAGTTCCACCTCCTCGCGATGGAGACGCGGCGATTTAAGAGTACGATGGTAAAAACAGCGGCGTTTGCTGCTCGCGCTTTCATTCGAGCAGTTGGACCTCCCCTAGCCTCGTCTCGCCTAGCCTAGCTTTGCCTAGCCTCGCCTTGCTAATGCTGCCGGCCCCTTCCTCTCGCCCGTCTACTCCTTCTTCTTTCCTTTCGTTCCAAAGGCGTCTTTTCCCGGGAGCGTGCCGGCAGCAGCTACCATCGTTCGCCTCTCCTTTCTCCTACACCAGCGATCCTACCACCCCCGATCGTCTCTTCCATTCTCCGACAGTTTTCCTCCCTTCTTGGTCGTTTCTCGCGCTTATCGTTCCTTCTCTTTCTTGGCTCTTCTTAGAAAATCCAAGCTTGAAGCTGGTTGCTCTTGGTTTCGGCCTATCTCCTCTCTCTCTCTCTCTCTCTCTCTCTCTCTTTAGCTAGTACCGTCTATTTTTCCGTTAGCATTGTTCATTAGCCCCTTTTGGTTCATATTCCATACATTCCTTCCTTCCTTTCTTTCCGTTCGCTTCGTTAAGGTAAGACCATGAGTAGTGGCTAAACGTGGCTGATAAGCAAGTTCTCATCTCCTCGCGATGGAGACCTGGCGATTTAAGAGCCAAAGACGAAGAACAAGAAGAAGAAGAAGATAAAAATAGCGACGTTTGCTGCTCGCCCTTTGTTAACATCGCCAGCCTCCCCTAGCCTAGCCTAGCCTAGCCTAGCCAGCGCTGCAGGCGACTTCCTCCCTCACCATTTACTCCTCCTCCTTCTCCTGCTTCTTCTTCTTCTTCTTC
>JAITYT010000330.1:1882679-1895821 GCA_025433975.1 Liostenogaster flavolineata
TAGGAATACGTGTTAATGCGAGTAAGTGCGTTGCTTAAACTTACGAGAAGATAATAACGAGCGTTAACGAGGCGCAAGCTCCCTTTCGAAAACTTTAAGATAATCTTACGTCGCGAACGAAACGTCAGTTCCGTTCTCGTACGGATTACAAGCGACTAACAATCGCGCCGTGACGACCGTCGTCGTCGAGACTAGGCTAAAGAACAGCCGTAAGAACGTTTCCTCGTTGGCGAGTGGCGGTGCAGTGGGGCGCGGGAGTGGGGAGGGGAACGAAACGCTGGGGTGTGCCTTCGAGAATATCGTTTGGAATCGCAGTGAGGGATGCGATACGTAATTCGATCGAAGCGATCCTAAATATCAGGTCGCGTGACGCGAGTCGTTGGATTTCTCAACAGTCGCGAATTGATCGCTAACATGACTTTGATCGATACAATTGTAGGAGGTGGAGACTTGAAGCTGCTTCGTTTCCTGCGATCGTTTGGGATCGTTCTAACGTGTTTCGAGCTTGTTGGATGATTTCGAATGAAATAATACTCTTGCGATAGGCAAAAACGGAATCGCGGGTCGAGAAACACTGTCGGTAGCGTTGAGGAAAAAGAAATCAATCGAGATCACTTCTCGAAGGTGTCCCTTGTTCTCGAGTGGCACCTAGATGCTCTTCCCCTCGAGGGAATCGCTTGGCTTCTAGCTAGCCTTCGAAATAGTCAAGACGTTCCTCCGAGCAGTGAAATAAAAGAATTTTTTTAATAGAATTTAAAATACTACCGTTATTCCAAACGAAATAGGACGGAGTGGCGATAGGCAAAAACGTAATGGTGGGTCGAGAAACACCGTTTTATCGGGGGGAGTAGAGTAAAGAAAGAAACTCGGATCGCTTCTTGAAGGTGTCCCGTGTCCTAGAGTCGCACCTAGATGCCGCTTTCTTCGCGGGAGAAGGTGAAGGTGATGGCGAAGAGGAAGGAGAAAAATGTTACGCCAACGGCGACGTTGATAACGCGGTGGAAGAAGTCGAAGATCAAAGAAAAAGGACGATTCGACCTAGCGGGTTTACGCGTCGATCGTCGCGAGTTTTTATTCTCTCCCTACGAGACAACTATTGCCTAGTTTACGCTACGTTAACAACGATAATAATGCTCGTAATATACCCAACGGAACTGCGTATAAAATCTGAAATGTCGATAACGTAATAGTATTTACTCGAAATTTAGTTGATTATAAATACGTATTAGATAAACGATGAACGTATCGTCGAGATGAGCGCACACGAGGGAACGTTAATGGCCAATCCTGGGAGACTGGGTCGCGTTACTCGTTCGTCTCTTCCCCTTTCGCGTGCCACGAGGTCACCCGCGTCCTTTGCGCGTTCTTTCCCTTCCGTTTCGCGCGCTATTTATTCGCGGGGACGACGAATAAATCCGACGACTTCGATCGATCTTCTCGCGGGATGGGAGAAAGACGGTATCAGACGCTGAAACGGGAAGCGGAGCGTTGCTGGAAGAGTTCCGGTTACATCGATGAGCGCTTTTAGCTCAGTCGATGAAACGCGATTAACGGAGCGCTGCTAGAAGAGCTCTAACTGCGTCGATGGAACACGATTAATGGAGAGTTGCTGGAAGAGTTCCAGCTACATCGACGGAACGCGATTGGAGGAGCGTTGCTGGAAGAACTCCAGTCGCATCGATGAAACGCAATAAATGGAACCTTACCGGAAGAACTTCAACTGCGCTAATGGAAAAGAATTAATGCAGCGTTGCTAGAAGAGCTCCAGCTGCGTCGATGAAACGCGATCGGTGCGCGGGTCGGTCGAGGCACGCGGAGGGGTATGAGCGGCGATTCGCGAGGATGTTTCCAGGCTGGCGGTTAACGAGACCGTATCGTATTCCGCCAAGGACTTAAGGAACTATTTTGGCACTAGAATCCACCTTGCTTTAACCTTAAGCGTCACCTTAACCCTTTCAGTGTCGAGTTCGTCTACGCGCAGGCGCGAAGAACGTCACGGGCTGATCGTGGGATGTTCGGTAGGTTCAGGGAATGGCGATCGAAGGAAGAGGAAAATGTCGGTCTCCTGGAGAAGAAAGAAATTGCGATTATAGACGATCGCGACTAAAGACGAGAAAAGGCCTCTCGACGGTTGGAGGAGCGACAAACGCGATGTCGATCAACGAGGCTGATACGTTGGTCCGTGGCATTTCTCGCTGGCACTGAAAGAGTCAAGCAATTCTTGACGGCGATCTTGAAGATCAAGAAGATCACGCTTACGTCTAAACGACTAAAGTTCAACGATCGATCCGCGATCGGACGTTTGAGCGATGTCGGAGGAAGACTTCGTCTTTCGAAGAGTTTCTCGTCCCCCGTTAGAACCCACCGACGATGGCGCATCGATCATCGAACGTGACTAACCAAAGAGTAACTATGGATTAAATACACACGATACGCATCGGCTACGATTAATTTGAAGTAAAATCTTAGTAAAAGCTTAGACGACGTAATAGATATACGTATAATATTTAATATAATATATTTATATATGCGTGTGTATAAGTAAATGTTAATACTTTTGACGATGACGATGCGATCTTACTTGCTACTTCGTACTCGTATCATATAAAATTCTACAGACATAATATATGTAAAATTGCTTCCATTAGATCCGTAAATTTCTAGCTTACGTACTCTATAAACACTTACAAAATTTCTACGCGACTTCGTACTCGTGTGTATGTCACTGCCTGCTGATATTCGCTCCCGTATTACGTGTGTATTTATGTATGTATGCATGCATGTTCTTCGTTACATATTTATGCGTATGTATTGGATGCTGACTTAACTCGACGATAAAATGCACGATTAAATACCTTTCGGATGTATACGTTGAGAAGACCTTCGGGAATACTTAAAATCACCGTTTCATCGTTCGGATCGTGCGCGATCGCTGAGAAAACTACTATCGAAGTTCGTGGGAGCCAATCGCGAGCTAAAGTAGACGCGATTCGACGTACTACTACAAAATCTTCGATACTTTTGGGTTCGTCGTATCTTCCTCTAGGTTCGAAAGAGTCTCGGAGGGGTTCACAGCGCCGCTCGAATCGACTGGACGCGCGTAATAGCGAAACGATCCAAGTTGGTGCGAAGGAAATACTCGGATAAAGTCTCGATGTTACTTAGAAAGACGATAGCGACGATGATAACGAGGATCGAAATAATAACGGGCATTGCCATGACAATGGTTAGTAATGATCACGATAACGATAATAATGACGACGTAATAGTGACGACGTTAACGGGCATACGAAGAGGCGGAAACGCTCGAGAACGTACCACCGCAATAGGATCCGCGTTAAACTTTCCATCTCGAGCGAGAAGCTAAAAATAAACCATGTCAAGCACGGTAAACCGTATGAAATACGCTACAGCCTGCTCGCGAAGTTGGAGACTTTATCGCGGCGTGGAAGAAAAAGGAAGGGAAGGAACGGAAATAACGAAGGAGACGCGCGTAAACGCGATCATGGAATTCTAGCGAAGGCGAAAGGAACGGAGTACGCAAAGAGGTGGAAGGTGACTCGCTCGTCGACCGATTGGACGTCGATCGAGAGAAATTCTAAAATTCGAACGACTCCCGGCGACCCTTCCTGATGAAATATCGGAAACGTTATTCGTCTGAAGGAAGTCGTGCGCTTACAAGAAACCCACTTTGAAGCCTCTTGATATCGATATATCGATGGCCGGCGGAATCGGGGTCGCAAAGTCTTTGAAACGCATTCGGCCCGCTTGCTAGTCGACAGTTCCGAGAAGGTCAGTTTTCGTGGGAGAGCCCAGATCGCTTCATTGAAGCTGATCCTAGGTGACTCTCGAATAAGTACAATAAAGGTACAGTAGTCGTCGTTATCGCGTTTGATTACCCCGTCGATTTAATTTTTGGCGGCGCCAAAATTTAAATTTTCGTTTCGTGGCAGAACCCACATCGTTTCGTGGCAGAACCCACATCGTTTAGCGGCAGAACCCACATCGTTTCGTGGCAGAACCCACACCGTTTAGTGGCAGAACCCAGATAGTTTCGTGACAGAACCCACATCGTTTCGTGGCAGAACCCACATCGTTTAGTAGCAAAACCCAGATCGTTTCGTGGAAGCTGATCCAAAGTGACTCGAATAATTACAACAAGTATCCTCGAGGCTACGGATCGAAACGATCGTCCAGTAGTCGTCGTTGTCGCGTTTCATTATCCCCGGCGATTTAATTTTAGGCGGGGTGTCACCAGAAACGTGCGCCCGGGATCGACTCGAAATTCTACTCGTCCGAGCAAATGAAAGGACGTCGACCGATAGTTGCGATATTCTTCGCGCGCACGCGCAGGAGCGAGTGTATGCGCTCGAGTAAGTAACGGAGCGAATCTCCGACACCGGAAGACGGCGAGAATGACGGAAGAAGATCCGCGGAACGAGCGTCGTGCTCGAGTTCGTTAGTCCGCGATTGTGCGTTCCCTTCAGCCGTAACAACTCGCTCCTTCTCCTCCTCCTTCTTCCATCATCCGCCCTCTTCCCTTTCGTAGGTAGTACCGACACCGGTACGCTCTACTTTCTCCACCGAATTTGCCGGAAGGGGAAATGAAACGCTGTGGCTCCCACCGTGGAATCCGGAAAATGAGAACGTCATCGCCGCGAGTCGTTGGTACCAACGAGGATGGCGATTCGCAGCAATCATCGGGGAATATTGTCGATTTCAACGCGCCTGAGCGCCTTCGTTTGGACTTTCGACCAAATTGCGATTTATCGTCAAGACACCCAACACGGGTTTACCGTTTAGCCTCGGGTGTATGATCGAGGATTCCCGTTATTTTCCATGTAGTTCGTGGACATCGTCGACTCCTCGAGAGACGCGGAATTGACGCGGTTTTCACCCGTTGGTCGAGTAGACGTAATTTTATTCGACGTTTACGTCGAAGGCAGCCTGTGCGACCGAGTTTCATCGTCGCTGTCTTCGAACTCGAGATCGAAGGCCGCTTACGGGGGAACCATCTCGGTGATCGTCTACCTCCGAGCGAAAAACGTAGAATTGGCGATGTCTATCGCGCGGATGGGCACGCTTGGATCGATAGTCGCATCGACGGACGACATCGCGCCACACTGACGCGTTGTCGTAGCGCGTGCAGTGCCAACGTCCTGCCACTCCTCTCGATTAACTCTCCTTCTCCTCGATGGGGCTAACTTCGTTCTGCAGCAGCTCGAACTTGGCACTCAGACCGGGTATTATGCTCTTGGTGCTGGCCTTTATTTGGCTGTAAATGTCCAGCGGTTTCTTTCGATCGAGCTCCAGGGATTCCTCGATCAGCCGAGGCGGTATGCTGCCGGTACGCTTGTGGCATGGCACGAAGGCGCTCCCCTCCGGCTTCTGCTCCTTAACAGGGATCTCCTTGTGCTCGGGCGTCAGCGTGCCGTTCCCCAATTTCCTTTGCTGCTCCTGGAACGTGTCCTCTTGCGCGTCGTCCTTCAACAGCGCGCCAGTTATCACCGGTCGGTTGGAATCTGTCGCCCTACCGAAGTCGTTGCTCAGCGCCTTCTGCTCCATTATCTCCAGTTTGTTCGGCGTCGCACCGTTCACCTGAAGATTTGGATTCGAACGCACGGTGTCCGTCGAGTTGCTCGCGTCCGTCGAATCCTGATGCTCCATCGACGAGCCGCCTGATTCTTGGAACGCCTCCAGACTCCTCGGCTTTGCCTGGTTCGGTTGCTGAAAAGAACGAACCGTCAGTGAACGAACTAGCGGACGAATGATCGAACTAGGCGAGTCGTCGTGGCGGATAGAAGCGCCCAATCGTTTCGAAAAGTTTGTATTATCGTTCTACGATATTATCAGGTATCGATGACGATTCGTAGGGCTTCTCGTTCAACCGGAAACGATGGGATAGTTCTTTGTCTCGCATGGAAATCTCGTTAGTTTAAAATATCTTAAGATTTTGAGAAATAACAGTCCAAAGAGTCCATTCGTTCTGCGAACCACTTATTTTAGCCTCTTTTGCTTTGATCGTCTAGTTTGGTTAACGCACCGCCATCTTCTTGCGTGCCAGAAGGGATTAATTAGTTGTACTTGGCGGTGATTGTAGGTTCGTGACTATCTTGGCCTCTTGGCGCAAATGAGTTCGTGTGAAACGCTTTTACGAAATCACGACTCCAAACATTCTCTCTTTTGACAGTTATTCCATCGTTTCCAGTTTAACCATACACCCTACGTCTCGTTGAACATACGCAAAATAAAATTTATTCTAGGATTCGGAAAAATGAAAAATTCCACGAAAATATATACTCAAAAAATTGTCGTTCGCAAGGATAGCGACATCGAACCAGCGAATATTCGATATTATTTTTAATTCGACCTATAATCGAGGAAAAAAGCTGAGATACGACGACGATACCGTTGTAGGCTGGTAAAATCTGTTTCTTGCTTACGGTCTCGTCGATTCCCATTTCGCCATCCGCGTTTTTGGTCTCGTTCGTTTGAACTTTCCTCGGCGAAGGCGAGATCTTGGTGTCCCCGCTCGTAATTTTGCCAGGCGTCGAGTTTTCAAATTGGGCAACCTGATCCGGCATCGCCGGGATTTCCATGCGCGAACCGCCACCAGAGACGTTGGCACCAGAGGCGGCGGACGAAGCAGCTTGGTCCGGGGACGACAGGATTTCGTACTCGTAACTGCCACCGTACAAGGGATATCCCAGGTGACCCGCATGGTATTCCACTTGACTACCGTAGCGATAACTGGGATTTACCGAGCCTTGATTCGAAATTGAAAGATCCGATTGCGATAGTCCCGTGTTTGTGCTACCGAATAGTCTCTTGCTCTCGATATCTGCAACGAAAAAAAAAACAGGTATTTTCGTATGAATTTAACGTCTTTATGCACTTTGTTTTTCTTGCTTTTCGTCTTATAGTTAAGCCGGTCTTTTTTCTTTTATTTTGTATTTATATCCAGGATATCGTTTCTGTCTTTTTAGCGACTTCGCGTACGATCGTAACGAATTCAATTTCGTTTCGTTTCGTTCTAACGTTAAATGGAGCGTATGGCGTCGTTAAATTCGTGGAAAAATTTAACGCGAGTTTTCGATGCGATGTAAACGTCAATTTGTTGATACGCTCATGACGGTACAATTGCGTTTCGCAGCAGCTTCTTCCGCTCGAATTGGCTCGATGCGAGCAGGAACGCGCGAAACGCACTCGTAACGGGGAAAATCGATGCGTCCCTGGAGAAATGCACAAACTGGTTTTCTTTTTATCGCGTTCACCAGCGCCGCCATGCAGCGATAAGCGCCAACGTGCCTACGGATCATCGATGGATCTTTGACAGAAGTCCACCAAGACGCGGAATTGCCACGTTGATCGAATTTAAATTCGAATCGTAAGCGACGTTAAATATGTATCGATCAACGATAGATTCTCGAAAGAATACCAGATCAACGTTCGATTAGATGTCGATCAAACGATAGACTGTCGAGAGAATAAATTTGATTAAATATCGATAGATTCCCGAGAGAAGGCCAAGATCGAGATCAAGATATGGAAATTAGATAGGCAAAATAGCGACGTAACTCTACCGCGAGGAAGAAGATGGATCGAGCTGCGTTCTTCCGGAAACGGTATCGTTTGTGATCTCGAGGATTCCACGAAACTACTTCGACCGCGATCTCGAAAGGCAGAAATCAAAGGAGGAGACGAGATGGCATGACGCTAGGATAGCTTTCGAAAACTCGATTGGAAGGACCGAGGGAAAATTCACTCGTCCAACGCGTACGTAAGTACTTACAATTAGACACGTTTACCTCTTGGACTCGTCAGCGTTTCCAGGGGAGCTTTTAAGCTTACGATCGCAAGGAATACGCGGGCGATCGTCCGAACGACGGCTTTTAGGTGGCGCCGTCTTCGCGAACTTCCTCCGGAGCTGACAACGTTACAAACGAGATATCGACCGATCATTACCGCCTGCCACTGCCACTACCACCACTGTTACACGGCTCTCGCATCTTTACGAGTTTCGATGAAAGCCCCGAGTTAACGAGGCGCGTCATCGTGCGACCGTGCACTCGCCAATCAAATTAATTACATCATTTTCACGAAGAGACTTTAACGTAGGATTTTATAGACACCGAGAGGAACAGAAGATAGGTAAAGTGGAACTCGAGCTCACGCTCGTTAACATGTCGCGTGTCACCGACACGGATAAAGCTTGCGCGTTAAGTACGACCTTGGAACCACGAAAGATCGCCTACGGATACGATTGAAATCGAATCGAACGATCGTCTGAACTTTTAGCTCCCGGAAGACCGCAAAGACGCGAAGGACGATTTTTCGTTCAGAAAGGAAAGCTTCTTATTCGATATACCTGGAAAAATATAATTCCATTTTCCAAACTTGCCTCCCTTCTTTCCAATCCTTCTTGTTTCTAGCTAAACCGAAGCATCTTGAAAGTAAAGTGCGAATAGGCCACGAATTCGAGTCTTTCGAATACAGGACGAAATTTTCCGTATCTCTAACACCAAAAAAGGGGTCGTGTTTCCTCTCCCTTCCCCTAGTCTCCCTTCCTAGACGAGTGAATCGATGAGGCGGTTGATGATAAAGAAAGCTGGCGCCTTTCGCCTAGTCCGACAAATCTCCATCGCGTCTTGGTTTCTATCGTCCCGACAAAAATCCAATTTCGGTTTTCACGGACAGATGACGCGGTACACCTGATTTTCGAGACAGATGGCGCTACGTTATTTTTCGAACCCTTACGATTATAAATCACGAAGTTGCCAAAAAGGTGGCAAACTTTCGAACAAAATGGAAAATATATTATACGATTGATCGAATTCGATTATTTTTACGTTGAACGTATTTTTTACGTATTTTGTACTTAAAATGAGCCCGAAATCACTTTCTTGACAGTCGAATAGACCCAGTCACTCGACAAATTCGAGCGCGATTCGGGATGGCGTAAGCATTAACCCGAGGAAAATTAGGAAGCGGCACGTACCGGACGTTTTGTCGGCGTACATCTCATCCCTATCGTCGAATATCTCTTCCCTGTGGACCAGCGCGCGTTGATCCGTCACGTTGCCGGTCATGTCGTCGAACGATCCTTTGTTGACGTCGGCTTGCTCGTTCTGACAGCCCGGCACTTCCATCACGAACGAGTACTCGTTGTCCTCGTACTTACGGTTCTTGTTGCCGGCACCGCCGCTCTCCACCGTGATCTACGACAGAAAATCGAATTTCACGCAATTGCCTCGCGCGTCTTGGTCCTCTGTCAGGTCCGCGCGAGCGTATCGTTAAAGGGCGCGTTCCTCAATCTCGTTCGTAGAAAACGTACGTAGTAAAGCGTAGAAAAGTTCGTCGTTTTTCCTCCCGATTAATCGCGAATAGTCCGCGTTTCGTCGTACTTCTCTTTCCTTCTTCGACGGTTTTAACCAACGTTAGGAAGACCAACGAGCAATTTTACCTTTGTCTCTTGGCCTGATAGAAGGAAATAATTTTATTACGCGTCTTTGTCTCGAGTCGACGATCAGCGTCATCGTTGATATCGATATTACCGTCGACATTCATAGCATTCCAATTTATATCAGAATGATACACATTTATATGTAATTATCAATAGCTTATTAATGACAAACTCATTTCGCCTCAAACTTTCCGCAAGTAAATAACAAATTTTGTACAACGATAAAATCTTCCTTAGCGATACTGCATCTGTATTATGCGTAATTATAATAATAATATCAATTACGCATAAAACGATATGTCATTATTATTATTACTATTATTTTTATAGGATTTAAAACAAAAGAACAGACGCATTTGAAAAGATACGGTTGGTTTCTTCTAGTAACCGAAAAGCGTTTGTCCTTGGTCCAGGTGAAAACGTTTTAGAGTCTGGTCAGGTGAAATACAGTCATGTTATTATTTTGAAAGTAACTAATCAATACCTCTCGGTAAACGACGTTTCCTACGTTATTAGATTTTTGCTTTGATTCTTAATGTACGACGTTATTTTCGACTTCCGTTGAGAGAACGAAACGTCGAATCTGTACTTAAAGACACGTTGGTAGGAGAGACTGGATACAGAGAAAGGAAGGAAAATTATTGGAAAAAATTGAAGCAGCACGAGAGACTCGTCGAACCCACCCTGCATCGATCTTCATTACGTCACACTCTCGTTCGATCATCGTCGTATCGTTTTAATTTTCACGACGTTCGATCAGGCATCGTCGAACTCGTTTCAATCGGTTCGACGGTCGACATCGTTTCCATTCAGCCTCCGGAGAATCGTACCGTATTTCCCGATGCTGCGTGCATCCATCCCTTGGAAAGAGCAAGACGCCCTCTTTTATCCGAAGGAAAGTCTTTCTTTCTTCCTTCGAGAGACGACACACCGTTATTACGTTCCGGCGCGAATACCTCGGGTCGAAGCTGATAAATTTAACGGTAGCATTGTTCGAGAGGCTTTTATTTCTCGGGAGGGCGCGCTACGGGGTAGTAATAATTCCGCGTATCCGTGGCAGGCGTCGACGGCTCCTCTTTCTTCCCACCAGTTCGCCTTCTCTTCCTGTCCTCGATAAAGAATCCGCCATCAAAGCGGAGAGCGTCGCTACGGTTATTGACTTTGTTATCATTGAGAAACGGTACCGTCGTTATCCAGCGCGAGGGAGCTCGGCAAGGGGAGACGTTTTCGCTTTCTTCGATTCTTTCCCATCCTCCCTCCCTCCTTTCAAGCGAAACAATTCCACCGTCGCTGGTTACGTTCGTTTACATCGGTGTCGTAACGCGTACGCGATCGAGCGGTAGAAATAAAAACTAGACAATAAATCGTTGCATCGTCCTGCTACGATTTTGCCAAGTCCAACAGGGCACGGAGAGTTGCGATCGAACGACTTCACCAGCGGCGAGGTTGTATCGGCTTGTTCCGAAAGTCAGAAAAATAACTTTTGTTTTGTTATATTTACGAATTCAATGTCTTTTTATCGGTGGAAACTTTCCGAACGATCCTCTTATTTTTACAAATGCAATGTTTTCTACGGGCGGACATTTTTCGAACAATTCTCTTATTTTTATAAATGCGATGTTCTCTATCGGCGGAGACTTTCCGAACGATCCTCTTATTTTTATAAATGTAATATTTTTATTGGCGGAATCTTTCCGTACGTATACGATGTTAGGAACGCGAACGAACGCTTCATTGACGATCGTGAGTCGATTCTAATAGCTCGATCGAGCGACGTGCGATCTTCGGACGATTCTGAGGACGACAAAAACGTCGTATCGATGTTTTCGGAAGCTCGCCGAGAATTCGACGAACGATTCGTCGTTGTACGAGCGTCGTCGAGTCGAATGACGCGCAATCGCGAGTAGTTTCGTCGGTGAAAGGTCTATTCGTTCGTTCGACGCCGTCCTCTCGGTCCTTCGTGCACGGACGAAATACTTAGCAACGACGATCCACCTTTCCGCTCGGTACTCGAGATTTTCTCCTTCCGCCCTATTGGCGCAACCACCGTCACGGGAGAGTCTCGTCTTAATCCGCGTCGACGCTCGTCTCGAGAAATCCCGAGAGACAATTTTCAGGAATGTTCTTTGAAAATTTCATGGTCCGGCGCGACGTCCATAATCGCCTTCGTGCTTAAATCGTGCCGCGCGTACTTCGAGTCGTGACTGTGTGAGTCGCTTTTAAGCGTCAATCCTTTACTCTCGGTGTTGCCACTCGTTTTTCGTACGATTACCGAGGAATTCACCGACGACGACCGAAAGGGAACTTCCTGTCTTCGAATTTAAAGACTACATTTATTAGATTGTTCGGAAAATAGTTTCGTTTGTTTTTTTATGGAAAAACGTCGTTTTTTATGCTTGTTTTATGCTTATAAAAAAGTGTTGGAAAATAAGGAAATTACTTTCCGAGCAACCTTTCAATTCTAACGCGACGATTTTCCACATTTATCGAGAATCGATAAAACGATCGCTCTTCGAGCGGAATACCTTCGATCTTGATCGACATTTTGGAATTAAGAGTTCGCGTCTCATCGACGGCGACATCCATCTTGTTCGAACTTCCAAGATGGCGCCACAAACTTAACCTCCAAGCCGGCGAAACGAACAACTCCCAAAAAGTTCCTCCAAGACGACGTCACGATCAGCTGCCTCAAAATCCTTTCGACCTTCCAAGATGACGTGACGAACAGCTCCAAATATTCTCAGAACCTTCAAGCCGAACGGCTTCTAAAAAATTCGCCCGAACTTGCAAGATGGCGGGGAAACGGCTATCTAAAAATTTTCTCGAGCTCCAAAACGGACAACAGACGGCTCCAAAAAATCTCCTCGAACTAACGACCGACCGACGGAAGGAAGAACATTGGCAATACAACGAGACAAGAATTCCTTCGACAAGAATAGACGCGTAATTAATAGCTTATTAACGGGCGGTCGATATGCGTCTTATAATAAAATGGGTATCGGCTATGCTTCTGGCTCGCCTCGGTGTTCCCTTCGCCGACGAGCGGGGAGAAAAAAAACCAGGAAAGAGCATCCGCATCGGCGAACGAACTTCGAACGTTGTCGCCGTCGACGACGAGTTTTCGAAGGAGAAACGAGGCGAGAAGGAAGGGTAATTAGAGCGCGATGAAAAATGCGAGGAAGGACGATGATCGTCCGCGATGGACGACGATGGAAGACGCAAAGAGACGGGGCCATCGGTTAACGATTATCTGCTGGCTCGTTAGATCGCGTCGCGCCTCACGATCCCCGCCGATGGCGTATTCGTATCGGCTCATCCACTGATACCGACTCTTCTCATCCTCGCCCTCGCTCACTCACACCCTCTCCCGCCGGCCTGTGTACACACTCGGCTTGATATGCGGGACGCCGACCTCTCGATCGACGGCGCTCTCACGATATCGCGCCACGACATCCTCGTCGATCGAGATTCCTTCCTTCGTCGGGCGTCTGGCCTATTCGAGCTGTCGCGATCGTCGGGCATTCGCTCGTTTTCGAGCTTTCATCCGTACGTGTCGCGTCGCGAAAGGATGGAGCGATGTTTAATCCTTTCGCTTCGAACGCAACGTAACACGTCGGCTGATAAGTTTCCGGTCTGACGGGTATATGGCGCCGCAAATACGAAATTAATTTTTTTTTTT
>JAITYT010000330.1:1896016-1907838 GCA_025433975.1 Liostenogaster flavolineata
TTCAAAAGTTACGCTGGTTTTAGCGAAACGAAAGAAATTGATTGCTTTTTGGTGGAAAAAAACACCGTGAAACGAAAGCTTGGCTTGATAAGTGTCGTCCGGATTCTGCACCAGAAAAATCGACCATTATCGACTGGTTTGCTGAAATTAAACGCGGTCCAAAAGAGGTGGTTACATCGGACAACGTCAAAAAAGTCCTGAAAATTGTTTCGGCAAATCGTAAAGTGAAGATGCAAGAGATGGCTGGCACTCTAAAGATATCAAAGGAACGAGTAGGCTTTATTTTGCATTACCGGGCATTGTTTTTACACCGAGAACTTATCAGTCGCTGTGATATATGCGAGTCTCAAAGACGAAGGCCAACTTTAAGGTTAATCGTTTGAATATCGAGTCGAGTCATAAATAATTTCCAATACGGTCAGGTGGAATCTATTAATATAATTTTCTTATTCAATGGAAGCGAAATAAATGTCTGATAGAAAGTCGAAAGTTATCGATTGACTCGACCTAACGATAACGAAACATTCTATCGGACGATAAATCTGTAATACAATGTATGAAACAAATTTTACGTTCGAGGTTCCTTTCGTCATTCATCGTTTTAAGATCACGACCCGATAAAAAATACAAGTCGTCGGAATTCCTCGCAAGACTGCCCAAACTGTAGAAAAAAACTGCCCGAAAGACTTCCGTGGTCTGACGCGGTGATGGAGTGACTAGGGGGAAATCTAGTCACCACTGAAGAGGTTAAATCGCCTCTTTCTCGAAATTTATTCGTTGGTGCGTGCGCGTAGTTTGGCGATCGATTCGGTGAGCGGTCGGAGACCTCGTTTACCTCGACAGCGAAATATCGGGAGTCGGGCGAAGCTCTCTCGAAAAGAAAAGGTCTATGTAAAATACGTTGGTCGGTACGGTGGCTCGCAGAGACGAGCGTTCGCTAGGATTTTATGGCGCGTGTTTGCCCTTTGTGTCGCTTCGATCACGCTTTGGATTATGAGGGATTCGAGCGAGGTGACTAATGTATTTCCTGCTTCCGCCTTTATCTACGTACGTCGATGAATAAAGCAAAGTAAATCGATCTACCGTTGAACGTAGGTGCTGTAAGAGGCTTTCCGCAGGGATCTCGCGGCCCGCGGGATTCTCACAAGCTAGCAGCTAACCGTCGCGGTCGTGCGTTCGCTTCCATCGTCATTTCGTTCGACTATTGTTCCGCGGTTCGAAGATACTCGGATAAAGCTGGAAAGTTTCATACCTTTGTCCATGCTCGTCGAAACGAAAGGTCTATTTTAACCCATTATCCGCCAATGTCCCATCTTTCAGAGACATTTTCAAATTTCAAATTCAAGGTTGGTTAGCACGAATGTCGTTATACGGTTTAATGTATTTTTTTTTTTTGTAAGTTTTGAATCGCGACGGGTAACGAGTTAAAGGCAGAAACAGCGACGTTCGAGGTATGCTTCGTTTTATCGAAGGAGTCGGAACGGAAGCTTGTCAAAAAAAAGAAGTTATTTAAGAAATATAATATTGTAAGAAATAAATCAATTGTTTTCTTGCTTAAGCATTTTACATTCTTCCGACGAATATTAGATCTACCGGAAAATTCTGTCCGTTTTAAATTAAAAGAAACTCATACATTTTCGGTACATTAATTAATTAATATTTACTAGACAACATACATTTCATCGCTATTAACCACCTTTTCGCGAATATAAAAAAGTTAATGGTAAGAAGTTAGTGTTAAAATTTGAAATGACATTTTTGAAGGAACTTTTCGGTAGAGCTAATAATTAGCGAAATAAACGTACGTAGAAATTTCGGAAACACGTTTGGTTAGCAGAGTAAAGCCGTGTAACAGCGTAACGTGTTAAGTAGCAAGGTTAACCACCCATCGTCGTTTTGTAGAAGCACGAAGATTGGAAAAGACGCTGTTTCGGTCTCTCCGTTAAAACGACTACGTTGTAGAATCAGAACACTAGCACGGAAGTCCACTCGTGCTATCGTTCTTTCAGGTGAGCGATAAAAAGTTTCTCGAGAACTCTCACGAGTACGTGGATCAACGTTCGATACAGAGGCGAGAAAAAACAAAGCAGAGGCAATCGCGAGTCCTGCTGAAATCGTTCACGAGAGACGCGATACGAGGCCGAGTCTCGACTCGGAACACCGACGAGGATCTTTGCCTAGAGGCGTGTTTCCAGCGAAGGGTGACGCGATTTTTGTCGAAACTACGACGACGGCGACACGGTCGAATCGCGAGAAAGGAAAAGAAATGTACGTCGTGGTTCGTTCCACTCTCGGTATCCGGCAGGAAATCACCGCAGAGGATAGAGAAATTCCACGTCCGAGACCGTTTTCGAAGAAGCGACTTCACCGAAAACTACCATAACTCACCGCCGTCTCGCCCTTTTCGAGTAACGCGCTGAATCCCCGAATCCCTGGTCGAATCTCTCGTGCCGTGAGAAACGCGTCAGTTCCAACGTAAAATCGTTCTTCTTCGAAGCATTTTTCCACATAGTTTCTTCGTAGAATTCAATGAACGACCGCGTCATAAGTATTCCGATATTTTCTTGTCGATGTTTCTTCTTGGCGCTTGCGCCGTCTCCAGCGAATTGTTCGCGATACTTTGCTCGTGTATCCACGGAAAATAAGATCTAGACGCGTATCTGTGTTCGTATTATACGCTATATATTATTTATACGTATGTATTCGGGCTGAGGGTAGATCAAAGCGGCGTGTAGTCGCACCATGAAATTCAAGCTTTGTCTCGTAAATTTGCTTTTCACGCTGGAAAACGTAAATTAATATTATACTTGTCTTTTAAAGAGATTTTAATTACACTCCGTAATTAACATTCGCGTGTGTTGCAGCGTGAACTTCGACGAGTAAATAAGCGCGATAGAAAAAGTTTGGTATACGGAATCCAAACTTCGAATATTTCCGCTTTTAATTAGATAGACAGATGTAGATAGGTAAAGACGAGTAACCGGAAAATAGTGGAATAATTTTGAAACGCTCGTATATTCGTTTAGGTGCGAAGTAACTCGCGACGAACGTAGCTTGTCAAACAAAAATTGATAGAGGTTGTAATTTTTGTTCGACGTAGAATTTTCAAACAAGTCGTTTCGCCGTTGGTTCGATCGTATCGCTTTTCTTGTCTGGTCGTTTTCAACTACTTGCAAACGGCACTTGACTCATACTTTCCACTCGACTCGACTATGGCCGAGATTTTCCGTGAAACATCTTCGGCCAGCACACTAGTCTAGACCACGTAATTCTTCGACCGTCGTCGTAGATCTTAAGGAGCGTTTCAGAGCGCGCCGCGGAATCTCAACTCGATGCTAGACTCGAAGGTAGGTGGTTGTTGTTAGGTAAGTACACGAAATTGAAGAACATCTCCGATGAAACCGTTTAAAGCGTAGTTGAAGCGCCTCTCGTCCGCCGTTACGAGTCGTTGAGAAGTTCGACGAAAAGACGAGGCTAAGAACAAAGAAGAAAAAGGAGAAAACCAACAAAAAAGAAAGAAAAGAAAACAACGATCGGTAGATCTCATTTTAATTATGATAAAGCGCGATGTCCTTGTTGAGATCTTAAACGCGATTTAACGTTTTTACCTGGTCGTTTCCGGGTAGGAGCGTGGAAAAGGCACGACGAGAGCTCGAAAAAAAAGAAGTGGATAAACGAAAATATTTTAAAAGGATGAGGCAATTACTGAGATACGACCTAAAAGAGAAAAGTACCGGAAAGGAAGGGTTCCGCGTGAAATAATATAATTACGGTCCTACGAAAATCCAAAACCGTTTGCAAATAAAATCCCTCTTAGAAAAATGTCACTGAATCGTTCTCTTTCTCGTCCTCTCGATCACCGAAGCACGCCTGGACCTCGAGTGTTTCCATTTTTACGAAAATAAGAATACAAAACCTTTTGAAAAAAGATAAGGCGCACTTTTATATATTCGCTTAAAAATCTGACATTTCGTACGCACCAACCTTATACAAGGCGTAAAGTTGGCTAATTCCGTGAGATCGACGCCAAAGATCTAATAAATCAATCATTCGACACGTAAAGAAGTCCTAACCCGAAACCAATACGTGTTCGAATAATAAAAAAAAAAAAGCAAAATTAAAGATTCGATAAAATTAGCGACGCTGAGCGCGATGGAGCTTACAACGATTTCCCTACCGATCGATTCGAGCGCTCGAAGATCTTCGAGGGATGTTTGGAGGAAGCGGAGAGGCAAGGGCGCTCTTTGCCCTTTACGGAGGAGACGCTCTCGTCCTCGAGTATTTTCGAGAGAATGGAAGCCTCTAACGATCGTTGTCACGAGCACCCATCGAATCTCGCGATGTCCGACGCGAGGCGTCGGCGTCGGCGTCGGCGTCGTGCTTCGAGATAAAAGGATCCGACTAAAGGGATTTACGTCGCGCGAGAAGAAAGGACGACCGATCTCGCCGTTCTCGAGGAAAGATTATCCGGCAAATAATTGCATTTGGACGCTCGCGTTCTTACGACGACGAATCAAACGACGTCGCGTCGAAGGAAAGATTAACTGCGCTTTAATAGGAATCGCAGTGGCCGCTGGTATCGCGTTGAGGAGCGGACGTGTCCGCGACACTCCGATGGTTTTCAATTAATACGCGTTCTCTTTGATCTTCCTGGCGATTTCGACTTCTCGATCGAACTCGAACGTTTTTTAAGCTTTTCGGGGCCGAAAGCGAAGCTAGCGGGAGAGGCGCCATTAAATACTTACGTCTTAAATAAATATTACGCTTAAATATAAAAATGACTTTAAACGTAACGCTAATGTCGTCGATAACGATAAATATTTCTGAAGTTATCCAGAAGTAAAAACGTTGATCGCTAAAATTCGATTAACATCGAAAAGTACGCCAATCTGACTGAGTTCGTTGAAACGATGCAGAACGTAAGAATTTAACGCGAATACGACTGGGAATGCCAGGGGATTTCTTTCCATCGAAAGAACTTGATACTTGAATAAAGTGAAAAAGGCTTCCTCCGCGAAGGGAATAAGCGAATAATATTTTCATGCGTTGCAATTCCAAGGCAACGTCTCCGGTCTCATGAATTCAGAGATGTCAACTTAGCATAGAGAATCGTTGTCGTTAAAAAAAAATAAAAAAGAATGCAGGAAATTGGCGGGGAAAGGCGTTGAACTCGTCTGTATACCAATTCTATTCCTTCCCTTTAATTTTAAAAAACAGCAGTCCATATTCATACTCTTGAATTGTCTACGTTTGGACGATTTTGCGTTCGTATCGAGTCCTCGAATATTTCATACGAAACTTCGGATTTCGAAAAATCGCTCGCGAATCGATTGCTAAACCGATCAAAATTCTAACAGCACTCTTTACTTAACTTACCGTATTTTCTTTTTCTTCAAATTCGCATTCGTTTAAAGAATTTAAAAATCTATTACACGACCTAATAACATCCGAATTGCCTTTCGCGGAAGGATGCAAACACTTCGCTAGCGTTAGCTTTCACCCAGTACGTATCCACTTTGCTTACCGCCGTCTCTACTATTTGACCTCTCGTGGCAGAAGTCGACGAAGAAGACGACGAAGACAAGAAGCCACTGGCACCGCCATCGACGCTCGAATTCTATGGACATACCGCGGGGACCAAAGGTGAGTACCATGGTGACCGTGGCGCTGGCAGTGCGCCGAGTATTATGCCAAGTTATCCCGGGCATTCTGTTCTCCCCTTTCTTCCTCGCCGAGCATATTGCACGCTTTTTGCGTTCCACCGTAAGGGAGAAAACGCGAGCGAGGGAAGAGCCGCGCGAATAGAACCGTAAGACGTTCTTGACGATCGAAACGAGCAGAAGAGGAGGCTAGAACGAAGGCGACGAGCAAGAAAAAGCGCGCCAGCTCGTGTGTGACCGAGAGAGAAAGAGAGAAAGAGAAAAAGAGAATCTTCCGCCACGGGTGAATTCCTTTACGCGTCGTCGGCGTTGCTGTTTCTTTACGGAAGTCGGAAGCGAATCGAAGGTAAGCGAGTTCGTCGTCCTCGAAGGGAGAATTCAACGTCTTACCGTGCCAAGGTTGTTACACGTAGGGCTCGTAACGATTCCTCGTAGGTTCGTTTGAAAATTTCATTTTTTTTCCTTTTTGTTTCTTCTTTCTTTCCTGCGAATATTTCAACGTTCGCGACATTTCCAGATCGAGATTCGTCCTTCGATTTATTTCCATTGTGTTTCGGCCGTTTTTTTTTGACTTCTTGCGTACGACGTAAAAATGTTGCCGCGCATTTTGTTACACTTTCGCTTACACAAAGACGCGATCTTATAGGATTCGTAGTCAATTTGTAGAAATTCGTAATCCTTCTACGAATTTCATCTTCGAATATCCGATATTTTTCGTTTGCTTCCTTTATTGGAAGCCTTTTTTTTCCTCTTACGAACCCGCTCTCTTTCTCTCTTTTTCCTATTTTCTCTCTTTACCGAAGTCCCGCAGATCTGCTCGTGATACCACCTTTAAATCCGGGGAATTTCTATTTCACGCGTCTAGTCCGATTTTTGTACGTACCTTCCGCATACCCAGCGTGCCGAAGGCTTCGCTTTCAGACAGCATTGACACTATCTTCGTTATCGGATTTTTCGGCTTGCTGCTCGCGAAAAATTCGTTAAAATACCGACGAACTAATAAAATTCATGGAAAACAGATATTTCGTGCCACTAATCCCGATCGAAAGCACTTCCAAACGAAAGAGAACGATTTTATTTCAATGCAAAAATTAAAGAGAAATCGCGATATGAAAACCAACGACGTAAAGTCGACAGCACGACTGTCGGCTTCACCGAATCTTTTTTCCCTCTCTCGAGGATCTTATCGTAATCCGCCGTATTTAACGTTGACGTACAACAACGAATACGAATTCACCGAAAATCCGTGTCACGGATTAAGCTGATTCTTCGTTGGCGAAGAAAAAAAGCGAAAGGAAGAGAAATAAAGACGGTATATTGTACGAATGAAAAAATCGTGCGCTTAGGTCCGGCTTTCCTTCGTTCTCAACGTTATTTGTAATTGGACGAGTCGTCGAGGTTGGCGGCGAATCCACTGGCTCGTCTCCTTTATCCGTCGATTTATTAGAGGGATCTCGATCACGAAGCGAGAAAAGTTGCCGATTCCTAGGAGTTTTTCGGGGATACTTTCGTGCCTGGAGGGCACGTGCGGGTCCACGCCCCTCCCTTATCGGAACGGTTCGATAAGAAGAGAAGAGAGAGAGAGAGAGAGAGAGAGAGAGAGAGAGAGAAGAGGAGAACGCGAGAGAAGTCGAAGAATCCCGGCCACGAGATGGATTTCCACGGATAAGCCTGAACGGTAAGTAGGACGTTAGGAGGGGGCGAAATTGCCTGGTAACCTTCGACCTTACAGACCGCACGAGCTCCGATAATTGCGAACCTGTTCTCCTTGTCAAAGACGAGTTACCAAGCTCCAGTCGACCGCGGTACTTTTTCGAGGTGTTCCTTCGATCCTATCTTTCTAACCCTCGATTCATAAACATTCGTCTCATAGACCGCGCAAAAATATTAGGTTCTTCGATAATAACGATAAAGAGATTTTATAGACACTATTAATTTCTATTGGACAATACATTACCATTCGTGATCACTTACGCAAATTTATTACGAATAGCGTGTCACGACCGAAAAGAAATACGCGATCGGACACACCAGAGGACGACAAAGAAAGGACCACTATCTAGGCTGCTTTCGTGCCTCGAGATTAAATAGGAAAAAATCCAAGGGCAATTTCGACCTCGAAACCCACGCGCTGCGACGTCGTTTCGCACTACTCGAGTTTAACCGATTAACTGTAACATTCTTTTTTTTAATTTTTGACCGGATAAGTTACATAAAAGCAGACTTTTAGCGCCCAGTGGTGTACATAAAATTCCAAAAATCCCCACTTGGGGATCGTGGCACGATATAACACGCAAGACGACTATCTGGCTGATTTCGTGGCTCGAGATTAAATTAAAAAAAAAATCGATGAGCGATTTCGACCTCGAAACCCACGCGCTGCGACGTCGTTTTCGCACTACTCGAGTTTAATTATCCACGAAAAGGAAATCGTCGGTTCCTTCGAGTCACTCCGATTCGTCGATATCGCAGCTCTTCGTCCTCGAGGACGCACCTGTTGCTCCGTTATTGTCGTCGGTATGCCGATTACTTCCTGGTAGGCCGTCGCGTCTTGGACCGCGAGAAGATACTCGTCGCATTGTCGACGCATCGAGTGCCACGCGTTTCTAGGACGCGTACGAACGCGCGATACGTTTACGTCGAGTTCGCGACGAACAAAGGGCAACGCCACGCTCGAGGAGCGCATTGTCCTCGCGTCTCTAAGATTCTCCTATTCGACGCTTTAAATAAATAATGCTTGTGGTACGTCGTTCTTTAAAGTCGTGTCAAAACCGCGACCGCTGCATCGAAATACCACATTTTCAATCCTTATTGTGCCGACGACGATTTATATCAGGTATATCGGAACAGATTCATTTTGAATTAAAAAAAAAGAGCTGATATATTTTCGATATAATAATTAATATTTACTGGACGATATAATTTCTATCAAAAGGAGTCAATGTTCAACTTGAGATGAGATTTTTGACGGAACTTTTCATAGACTTAACACTTTTCTTTAGAAAATTTTGCGAGGAGTGTCAATGTTCTAATTTAAATATCACGAGAGAAGTCTAAAATGTAAAAATTGTTTCATGTAATGGGGATTATCGTCTGGTGAAATATTTGGTTACTGTTTAAATAATTTACTCTTATGGTGCATCGAGCAAAGTTGCAATGAAAGACACTGTTTTCGTTTAAATAGTTGTAGCTACGTGTCTTCAAAAATTCAGTCATCCAATGTTATTTTGAGTTTGTACGGTGATAAAAATGCTCCATGATTTTCGAGTCGTTACGACTTTTAATTTTGATCCTCCCTGCAGATGCGATTTTGGCGTTTATTCACGGCGTAACGTTGTTCATTTCGTTTGTTTCTCGCAAACGTTTTGGCACAAACGCTTCTATTATCGTGGAGTATTTTAATAAGTTATGTCGCAACGGTTTTGAAATTCAGTGCGCGAGCGTGTTTATATAATACGTATTTCGCGACATTCGATAACGAAAACCAAAAATTCATTGCTTCGATTTGAAGTGCACGTAACGTTCGACGTGTTCTACGTAATAATTAATGCTTTTCCAATGGGCATCGTCCACCTCCACGAGCAATTTCCAAAACCTACCGTCAACGTTTCCATTCGTAGTCGTGTTTAATTTTACTTCGAAAATATACGGGAATAAGCGAACCAATATTATCGATTATACATCAATGTTGTAACGAGTAATCGACGAGACAAATTTCTACGTCAATTATTCTGCAGAGTGTACATGATAAACGCTTTGTCGCGTGTTTACGATATTTTACGGCATAAAACATGTACTCGTGCCACAGAAATGCGAAATTGATCGACGTTAAAAGTATTTAACTTATTTTTGCTTCGAATAACGCACCGAAGTGACGAAATTCTTTAATTTTAGCAGCTCGGCGGTTGGAGGTAATAACGAACGAGCGAACGAAAGAATCGCCGCGGACAGTCGCTTTCAACACTCGAACAATTTGCAATTTGCATACGCGAATTTGTATTAATTTGTAAAATTGCGCGATATCGTAACGAGTAATCGAGGAGACAAATTTTAACGTCAATTATTCTGCCGAGCGTGCGTGATTAGAATTAAACGCTTTACGAAATTCTACGATATAAAAAAATGCACTCGCACCGTAGAAACGCGACATCTATTACGGTTAAAAAAATATCTGAATTATTTTCGCTTGAAATGACGTACCGAAGCGAAGAAAATTCTTTAATTCGGCGGCTCGGCGAAGAATCGCTAAATTGACCGGTTGTTTGCGACAAAAAGTTGATCGGTAAAAACGCAAGAGTCCCGGAAAAATATTTCAACACCGACGAATCGATCGAATCGACACCGCGTTCGAGGGGTAAAAAAAGATCGAGACAGGATTCGTTTTGACAAATGGTCGGCGAGATTCGCGCGTTTGTCCCGCGATATTCGCGTTGATGGAGTGTCGTTCGTGGTGCAGCAGCCACTCACCCCTCGTTCCTCGGTCTCGACGATAATGTGATTATTCTTGAGCGTGAGGGTGATGATGTTGCCATTGGCGTTTTTGTTCGTGTGATTCCCAGGGGACATGTACTCCACCGGCGACGCCGTGGCTACCTTTATCTCCTCCATGACGTCGGCCTCGCATATGTACCTATGACCATCGATTCCATCCACCAGCTGAAAGCAGAAAGGAAGGGAACAATTTTTCAAATGCACCGACACCGAGCGAACTTCGCCGATGCGAAATCCGCATTTCCGCGAACGCTGCGCCACGGAGCAACGAAATCGATGCTCCAGCGTAACGACGTTCCTCCGCCATCTTAATTATCTAAAGCTCTCACGCGCGCTACAATTCGCGAGCATCGCAAAGTCGTAAGGCGTCGAATCGATTTATCGAGGATACACATTTATTATGTCACGCGAAATGCACGCGCTTTCGTAGTAACCGCTGTACCAAACAAGCTGTGTGTGTATGTGTGTGTGTGTGTGGGTATATATGTACGTACGAACGTCCGTATGTGCGTGTTGTGTAATCTGCCGTGGTTAGGAAATGGAAAACAAGTCAGTTTTTCGCTGAGTGGAAGTCGTTTGTGAAAACCGATGTTTGACTTCGAATGCGTTTATTAGAATTAGTGTTAGTCGTTACTATTTCTGTTATTGATCCCATTCGATCGTCAATAACATATTACAAAGAATATGTATAATTAAACATTACAATACGTGTTCTCCTTGATCAGGAAACCGTGCCTAATGGGGAAAAGCTTTGCTGGATCTTAGCAAAATGGTCGATTTTTTGGCTACAGCTTTTGTACGATGAGTGAGTATTTTGTACGTTCTTGTAACTTTTCTGATTAAACACCTTTTGGTAACTTCGTTACATATGACTCCGGATAAATTCTCAACTCGATTAAATTTTCAAAGACTTTTGGCGGAGGAAGGATCGTTCTTCTTGTCGGAAATTGAAGAACCGAAATTATTTATGATACCTAAGCGCACGCTATTTGGCAAAGAAACGTTACAACGTACTGTAAATCACGCGTTACGAAGTACATTTAGGGAAACGGTGGAAAAGCAGATCGCTTTTTTATCGGCTTTGAGAAACGTTGAAAAGGATCTTCTCGTAACGAGAATGTCAAAGTCTAAGACGTCGATGATCGTACCTATGGGAAATAAAACGAGTCTTACGAACGGAAGGAATCCATCCGTCGGTGAGTAGCTATTAAAAAGTGATTACGTATATCTACAGGACGAGAGCGACGTAATGGAAACCGTTTGAACGACGTAAATCCGTGCGTCGCGATAAAAAGGAACAATAAAAGCAAGTACGACGAGTCGGTAGATACGTGGGTTTGCACGCGATATTTATCGTCGATCAAGACATAAATTTCTCGGTCGTTGAGTCTCGCGGAGTTACGTAAATACGAACGATAAAAGCGTTAAGCGCGTGAAAGGATTAGACTTATTTTTCGAGTAACGAACGATTTTTTTTTCTTCTTCGTCCTCTCATCGATGTGCGACATTCTGTATTTTGAAGGAAATATTTAAGAAAGACCGAATCGATGCGTTCTGGACCGTCGCGGTTAGTTGTATCAGGGGAACCGAAAAGTAACGTCGTATGAAAGAGAAATATAATAATTTAACAATTGAAATACACGATATAAAAAAAAGAAAATTTTTGCTTGC
>JAITYT010000330.1:1907949-1920065 GCA_025433975.1 Liostenogaster flavolineata
GTATGAATTTTTTAAATTAGAAAATTGTCAAACCACCGGTCTATTTTTCTTACTTCATAACAATCAAAAATTCTGAATAAAGCGTCAAAAAATTGTATGACACTTTTTAAACCCATTTCCTGAAAAAATTCCGTCAAGGAAGGTGTTAATTGGACGAAAAAATACGAGATTGCTTCCGGTCCACCTGATAATAAAAACTAAGAGATATTCGATCGGACGCAGCGAACGACATCAGGATCCTTCGTCGTCCAACCGCCCTTGAATAACTGCGAGACACCCCCGAGAAATTTCTTTATGGTGGCGTGGGAGGCGAGATACGAACGATTCGACGATGTTCCACGGTGATAAAGGATACGAAGTATACGGCATAACGAGGAAGGAGGAGAAAAGGGGTCGTCGATTCCGACGAAATCGGTGACTTCCCTCGCGATTCCTTCCTTTTTTATCGCAATGTGGATTTACTCGGCGAAGACGAAATGGGAAAGCAAACATCCTCTTGAGTCGAATCGAGCTCTACGTGAACGACAAATATGAAGAAAGAAACAAGATATCTATTCCAGCCTCGCCCCGCGTATCTCGGCGTCGTCTCTTCGCCCTTCTTCGAGTGCTTCGCGAGTCGTGAAGTGACTCGACTCGATGATGGATGTACATCGGAAGCTTCCAAGCGCTCGTTAAGCTCCTGCGATTAACACTGTCGACGTTTCGTGAATTTACTACGACTGGCATAAAAGCGATAAGAGTCAATCCGACAAGACGAATTTAATTTCTTTCGTCGAATAAATTTTTTAAATGAATTTTTTTAAATGCTACGAAAAACGAGAACTTAGAAAATCGTAGCGCGTCCAGTCGTATCGAGTATCGTCTCTCGTTCTCGTTGGTCTTACTTCCGAAGAGCAGCGAGGCCATCCTCGCGTTTCCGGAAGGACATCGCGCACGTTCGTCAGCTCATTGATGTTTATGGCTTCGAACGTGCCCGTTTGCGACCAACCTCTTTTCTCGTTTCTTGGTAGACGACGGAACGCGATTCCATTCCAGTCGCAACGGACGAACAACGAAGGAAATAACAATTTCGAGCAATGCTTCTCGAGATTCAAGGAGAATCATTGCAAAGAATATCGAGAATTATTGGCAAGGAAGTCGAGAATTATTGCCAAGAACGTCGAGAATTATTGCGAGAAGCTACGAGGACTATTTTCACTTTCCAATTTTCTTTTCTTATGGTACGACGTATTTTATCTTTCCAATTTTCTCTCTCTCTCTCTCGTAGATGCGAGAGACTAGGCAGGATTCGCCGTTGAAATTATTCGAAAAGCACGTAGTCGATAGCCATCGGATCGATCCGTGAACCGCGTCCTCCTTTTGGACTCGTCCGCGGAGCTAGGATAACATTCCCTAGAAGTTGCGGCGCACGATAGGGCAAAACAGAGCGAAATCGGGACAAGAGGAGGCGGTATAATCCGACGAATCGATACAACACGTCGAGGAAAACTAGTGGTCGTTTACTTCCGTGTGATCGATCGTCTTACGAATTGATGAACTTGGTCAAGACTCGTTCATCCCTAATTCTCTGTTGCTCCTTCTAACGTTTCCAATTTTCCCGCTTCGAACGTTCGACTGACTAAATATTTTTCCTAATTTCATCTCCAGCAGTGGTACACCCGGTCTGATGAGACATTAGGCAACGTACACCGGTGGTACAGACCGTTCGCGAACGCGTTAATCGCGAAACAGAAAGGATGTAACGTTTGTTAAATATTGGGGTGTCCGGAAAGTTCGTGCCGATTTCGAAGAAAAATTCTTTTCTTTTCTTTGAAGGAAAAAAATTAATTATATAATATATATAATTATTTATTTTGTATATATTATATATTAACAATAAAATAATAAATAAGTTAAATAAAAGAAGCGAAAATCGGCACGAACTTTCCGGACAACCCAATAGAATAATAACGCGACAAGGAAAATCGACTGGTCTGCGCTCTTCGATGGCTTCAGATCGACTCGTCCGTTTTAGTTTATTTCTTCTGCGGTTGCACCGTTCGATCGAGAGTTGCCTTCGATCCGGTCTCCGCTCGATCGAACTTGGCAGTGTCTTCGCAACGGTATCAGGCGTCAGAACGAACGGTGGATTCTCCTTTTGTTCTTTTTTTCTCTCGGTTAGATTTACTCCCGTTCCGCGACTGGAGCGTGCGACGGTCTTTCCTAACTCTCGCTCTTTAACTTCGCGGAACACGTAGGACACGTAGAGCGCGAAGGCAGGCCGCGTAGGGCGAGCGGCTCTCGGCAAAGTCATTTCGTCTTTATTTCCGTCGTCGACTTGATTTACCGTGAGGAATCATTCGCCTCGTTTCATCGAGGTTTGCAAAAACTCTTTCATCGGTACGTTTCGCAACGTGATGTATTCGATTCTTCGAGGACATTTGAGAATCTCAGCTTGAACCTTACTTCGGAAATTGTCGTGACATGTAACCAACTGCATTTTTAAAGTATCGTATATTTCCTCGCGTAATCGTTCTTAAAAGAATGCTGGATCGTTCGTCCTTTATATTTTTAAATGCAATTTATCTTACATTTAAAAAGTATTCTTAGAATGAATCTTTTTATAATCTTTGTCGCATTCTCTTTTAGTCACTATCAACGGAGAAATTATTTAATACATTTACCTGCTTTCTCAAGTGAATATCTTATTACCGTTAAGAATTATATTTAACGTTTCGTAAAAGCATTTTTCTTTTAATTTCAAGCGAATAGATGTTAATCCTCGTAATTTGATAAATCGTTTATTTTGCGAAATATGGAAAAACGTATTCGTGGATCTGCTCGTGAAAGGGCGAAGGTATAGAAATTCCGTGCAAGTGACTCGAAGCAATGGCGCCTTCGATGCGCTCGCAGATACCGAGGGTAAGGTTCCAGGGTTACTTTCTCACCCAAGGGCCACGTGGCTCGCGGCAAGGTTCCGAACGGGGTGGATTTCGTTTCTCCTTGGAATTTCATCCGGAAGAACGTAGAAAAACGTGATACGTCGTCGAGCGGAAAATAATCTTCACGGTGGAAGAATTCTCGAGAGGCGACGACTCGCGCGTACGTCGCTTTCTCGTCGATCGATCGATCGGTAGCGATCTCGAGTCGATTTTTCCTTCGATCGAACAGAACGAGAGTGATCGACCTCGATCATCGATCGCGAACAACGAATCAATGGAGAGAAAAAAAGCGAAGCGTCGATCGGCGCGAATGCTTCGGCTCTCTTTGCTCGTTTTTCCTTTTTCTTTTTTTTTTCACGATCGTTCGTCGCTGTTCGACGATGCGCATGACGCGACGAGTGCAACGCGCGATAAGAAGAAGCGAATAATGGAAGGGAGGAAGGAAGGAAGGCGTCTATCGCGAAGAAAACTCGTCGCTTCGATTTGAACGTCGTTTGACGCGTAACCCGCGGATTCTACGTTATTATCGGAAATCGAAGAACGACGAGACTTCGCCATGCTTTATTTATCTCTCGCTCTTTCTACGAAGGACAGAGATGGTCGTTAACCTAAGAGAGAGAGAGAGAGAGAGAAAGCGATTGCAAATTAATAAATAAGAATAGTAATAAATGTATTAATATTATTATTATTATTAATAGTGAGAAATTAGTAAATAAGAACAGTAATAAATTATATCAATATTATTAACATTGATAGTAAAAAAATTAGTAAACAAAAATTGTCTGACTTCGGCTTCCTCTCACTCGCTCGTCCCCCCTTTCCCCCCTCAACGACTCGATTAAGCTTTCCTTTAGCATCGTGGAAACTTCCTCTCCCTTCTTGCTGGTTATTAATCGATCGTTCGATTCTCTTCGGTGAAAGCCACGATCGCGAGTACAAATGTCTGTTCGGGATCGTAGACGCGCTTATTTCCCTCTCTCCCTCTTTCGCATTCGCTTTCAATGCCCTCACGCTCTGCTTTCCCGAGAAACCATCTACTCCTGTTTCGACGAGTCTCATCCACCACGAGTCGTACGGATCATCAAGGACGGAACGATCAAAGGACGCCGTTACACCGCATTGAAGCCTCGTAGTATCTCCCGCGGCAGGTTCCGCTCCTTTCATGCGGGACGAATCATAACGGCAAGGACGATGGATAATCCAGCCTCTATTTGAGATGCCGGGAACACTCGAAAAGACTATCCGAAGATCCTCGAGTTATCTTTGACGTTCCGATATCATTCGAAAATTACGAGAACGCGATACGCACGTTTATCCCCTCGTCGGAGATGAAATATTATTGTTACATATTAATCGTTATTGTAAAACCAATAACGATGTTATAATCGTAAAATTATTACGTATTATAAAATAATATATTTAATATTATTATATTTAAAATATTAAATAAAATTCAAATGGCGCTATTGTGCGGATGGAAAGAAGTATTTCGATCGTCATGGAAAAACGATTTTAAATCGTCACGTAGGAACGCTTTCAAATCGAAAATTCCACGCGAATGTTTGCCATTTTTTTTCAGAGAAATCCGCGGAAAAATGAAGCGAACGGAATTCCGATTCGCGCGGAATCGCCATGTATTTTGGAATTAGCGCTCGAAAAATTCGCGATTTTTTCGTTCGGTCGATCGAATTTCGTGAAAAAAATTCAGCACGATTTTTCGTACGACCGGAGCGATTTCGTAGACGCAAAAATACGGCGCAAATATTGCTAGAATATTCGGCCGAACTTCCGAGAGAGTTTATCTCGCGTCGGAAGGAACACAGGCCGTTCGGAGCGCGCGCCTTACGCCTTCGCGTTTTAAATATTCATTTGCGCGATAGAGTTCGCGCGTACGCCGTTTCGTTTAGGAATAAGCAAAAGTAGGAAACGAAGTTACCGTGCTTTCTAATACGGCGCGTGCAACGCGAGAGCACCCGCGAGTTTCTCGCGAGGTAAAATTATCGCTTTCGTTGAACTCGACGAGCTTTCTACCCGCTCGCGCGTATTACCATCGAATACGAAGCGACTAATCCCAAAAGTCATCGTGTTTACACGACGGAACTTCCAGTCGTTCGAGTTTAAATGGCATCATCGCCTTATCGCGAATAAGTAACAGACTCGGTAGCTTCCTCTAAATATTGTTACTCGAACGAACGAGATTAATCGTTGCCGTTGCTCTTAAAATTAATTACGGCGCGAGTATCTTCGTACGAATTAAACGATCCGGATCAAAAGCAGCCTGAATAAACGCCGCGTATCGTCGATTCATAGAATGCGAAAAAATATCACGCCTTTTTTATCGCACTGGCCACGTTTAATTCGTCTTATACGTACGGAGGGGGAAAAAATCCAGGTTATTTCAACGAGTCGGTTCTTTAGCACTGGTAGGATATTCATCAGGCTGGAAGAAACAACGATACGAATAATCGACGTTCCGCCGTGTTTTTCAACGAATCGCGTATTAACGAAGAGACATTCGAGCCTCGGATTTTTCTCCATAGATAATTCACGGAGTCAACGAGTTTTAAATGCACCGACGTGAACGTTTCCTCGCGTACGACCGCGCTCGGATGCATCGGCAGTGCGACGCGGCGCCTGCGAATAAAAAGGCAATTCTACAAAAGCGGAGTTTGAAAAATTAGAAAGGCGCGCGTCGAATTTTGCACGCGAGACATCGCGCGGTCAGTCTTCGTTTCTTCTATCGGAGGGAGGGCGATCGGAGAGATCGATTTTATTGGCGACTTTGGAATTCGATAGGCGCGAACGAGACTCGCCTTGCGTCTTTTATAGAAGAAAAACGAGCGTTTGTCGTTGGCGCGATCGCAACAATGCCGATGGAGCGCTCGCGAATCGTAACTAAACACGCAAAGACGAACAATACGAAGCGATCGAGGAAAAGTACCGCGCGGCATTAATTTTATCGGCAGTTTGTAAATCGAAACGCGACACGTCCGATCTATCGTGCCAGCGAAAATCGATGGGATAGAGCCGGCGAGTGGGAAATTCGCTGTTACGCGTGAAAATGAAATCTGACGTTCGCATTAAAAAGCGCGTTCCCGAAATACGACGATAGAAAATGTCCTTCATCCGTCGCAATTCGGTATTCCAACGATAAATCTCCGCTTCGTCATTCGTCGGAGGTAAAAAGATAAGGAAAAGGCGATCAATTGGCTTAAACGTCGCTTATCTTAGTATAGGTAACGATAAAATCGGATCTTTCGTCGCCAAATTGGCGATTTTTGCGTTACTTGAGAATTATCCAAAGGCTATGGCGCGTTTTTGACTTCGAACAACTTCGAACCTTTCGCTTAATTTTAAAATCATCTCGTCGCGACATCGGTTAAGAGCAGTTCTAAATTATATTAACGACGTAGTTGGAGTTATTCGACGGGGTCCGTCGTTATCTTCGGCTCTGTCCGCCTTCATCTCGATCGTTAAAGGCGACATTACCGCGACGATAAATCAAATTCCGCGATCTCGACGCTTCGAAGGGCACTGGAAAGCGATTACGTCGTCGTAAACGACTTAGATACGCCGCGGGATCCCGAATGAAATTTTTATGAGTCTCGATTCTTCGCACACGACTCGATACGCGAGCGTGCACGTGCTCGCGCGTGTCCTCGATCGACTATCACGTTTCTATCGTAGAAATTATCGTTCGTTGTCCGTTTTCGTCGTTTGCCAGTGGCTGGATGAAGAAAGTTTCTCGTCTTTATTTCGCCATCGTCCTCGGTCTACGACGTATTTTCAATTTCATGAGAACGAATACCGCGGAGACGGAGAAAACGTCCCTCCTTCGGAAACGAAGGAATTGGCAATTTAAGCGAAATGTCCTTTCGGAGGTATCGAAGAACGCCTGTAACTAACGTCGTGCCAAGATCGAGGCGCCGGATACGCGCTGCTTCGTTTTCTACGTTTCTTGTCGAATTTCTACCTTCTTCTCGCTCCTTTTACTCTCTTTCCCTCTTTCTCTCTCGCGCAATTAAAGATTTCGTAGAATGTAGGAAATCGAGAATCTCGTCTCGCGAATAAAGTCAGTTCGTTCTTTTAAAATGAATTTTCGTCGCCGAGGAATTTAATCTGTCGCGACTTGCAGAATAGTTAATAGAAGGTTCTTAAAATTGATGGTGTAATACGAAATAGCGGATTTTTCGTCATTTGCGAATCGATGAATTTCTCTTCTTCCTTCTCCATTTTTATTACATCGAATTATTTGAAAAAAAAGGAAAATTGAAAAATTTGCCACTTTGACGACCGATTAATTAAATGCACGTAATTGCAGCTATTGATTATCGAATCGTGCGTAGAAAATCTGCACCTATTTTCAAATTTATTGATACCACGAGCGAACGTCAGCCTCCGTTTTTTTTTTATAACGTTGGTAGTAACTTTTCCATTAATCGACAAATTTGCGATAAACGAAAATACGTTCGTTTACAATGGACAACTCGTGTCCGTCGAGATTATTTTAGACTGCGATTTCGGTGTCGAATCGAAGAACTCAATCCATTGTACCGTTTAACGTAATTGTCCCATTTCGAATCGTAACTTTTCTCATTTGCCACTGCTTTATTTAGTAGCGTTCGCGAAACGGAACGTTCCTCGCTAACAACTATCTTTCAAAGAATCTACTCCGTTTACCTTCGTACAACGAGTAATTTACCGTAAATACCGAACGGAATAATTCCAGCGAGCTCCACGAACCGTCGAAGATTATCGAAGTTATAAATCTTAAATCTTTTCTTTTACTCTTTTTTTTAAATTAAAAAAAACGCGACGTTCATGCGATCGAACGCAGACATCGTTCGCTGAATTGTCCGTAAAAGTCGTTCGAATAGCAAGCTTACGGATTTATCGCGTTATCTGGCGATTCGTTGTTGAATCGTCGACGTTCAGTGACGACTATCACTGCCGCTATCAGGCGAAATTTCGTATCACGTACAAATACTCTCGAATGGAGACGAATTTAGTGCGCTACCTGCGTTCGAACAAATTATGAAGTTTGAAAACGCAACATTAACGCGAGCTTATAACTTTTCGAATTATCGTGAAGTGCGAAAAGCTACAAGCGTCGCGGGCAATATTGAGAGCTTGTGGGCAGTTCCTAATAATGTTGCGACGTTTTTCCTGTTTTACCTATTCCACCTATTTTCTCTTCGGGCATTTAGACAGGCTTTAAATTAAATACGGTAAATTGCGTCGCTTGAATCGGATTTAAATCGACGATTTCCGAATAGTCCGAATGAAGTATCGAGACGCTTATTTCTTACGATTCCCCAACTTTTTCGGAATCTTTATCGAAGCTATATCAGGACAATGGTACGAATAAGTGGCGTCGTTGGAGCCATTTTAGTTTAGAAACTACGGTGTTACAAAAATACTCCTGTGCCGTGAAAAGTTACGACAGTGACTTCTGCCAGATTTCGATCGATCTGACGAAAATCGAACTTCCACGAGCGCGTAATTCTTGCATCCATGCGATATTCCTCGCAAGCCAACGAGATCGGGACTCGGAGAAACTGCATCTCGGTGCGCATGCGCTCGACGATTCGACGTGTCCGTTCGCGATCGTCTCCACGTCGAAAAGGGAGAAAGTACCTCGTGGCTGAAGAGGAATCGACGCGCATCGAAAGCGTCCTCCTTTGTTATCGTCGATCTCCGTGTTCCTCTGATTATCCCCCTCTCGTTACGCCGTCGTCCCTAAATCGGCGTGGATCGATCGTTACCGCAAAACTCCACGTTGCACGATCCCTCGTCTTGGCAATTTAGAAAATTTCGAGCTCGCGAGAACGAACAACCGGTAATTTATTCGAAAATTTTCGTTCATCGATCGCATTATCGACCGATCGGTCGTTCGATCCGAGGAACTTGACCGCGTAATCGGTTTATCGTTCGGATTCGTCGTCGATCGGTTATCATCGCATTCTGCGAAATTAAATTGATCGGGAAATTAGCATTTTTTTCACCACTGTATTTCGGGCATTTAGCGCGTTTATGGATCGTTCGTTCGATCTTTTGCTACCGATATACAAAATTATTTCGAAACAGTGTGAAAAGAGAGTCGAAAGGCTCGGTCGAGTCGCTCGCGACATTTCGTTACTGCGAGTAATCGTTAAAGTCATCTTTCCACTTCTAACAACACTCTATTCTAACGACTAAAGAGTTATAACTTTTTACAGTCAATCTGGCGTCGAATTAAGTTCCAAATGACGCGATTTTCACAATTGGACAACACGAATTTATTTTTCTACTTCGTTTACAATTTAAAATGAAAAAAAAAAACGGTATTCCAGCGAAGGAAGTTCCAAAGAAGGTTTAAGAACCGTCATTTGACCGGTCGTTGGCAGACTAAATTTCGAAGTAACCTCATTTAAATACCTGCTGTTCGTAACGTGTTAAGACGTTCCTCGAATCTTTCTTCGTCTTTTTCTGATCGATTACGGACGAAGAATTGACATTTAGACATCGAGATTCTTTAGAAAAATTCGTCAAAATCAATGGAGAAAATTTGTTGCTTCGCTCTAGGGCGTTCGATCGGTACCAACGATGTCGAAAGGCAGCTACGAAGGCTCCATAGACGACGCGATCGTGGTAGTACTTGGCAGGTCGTTCGTGTTCTTTCACCGACGCAGTCGAGACCGGCAAGACGGGTTTGTGTTCTTCGACTGGAACAACCTTGGCCGTCTAGGCGGCGCACCATTTAGGTCTAGTTCGCGTCTAGCCAAGCCGAGCGTGACTAAACACCTTTCTTCTCGTCTCCTTCCCGCGGCAGCGTCGCCAAGAAACCGTTTGTTCCTTCGTTTCTCCCTCCCAGTCGCTGACAGCCGAGATGAAAAGATCTCAGAATGTCACGGGGATCTCGCGATCGACCCCAGAATTTAGGAAATCATTACGAAGATCGAGTCTCGTCTCGTGACAAATTTTGAGGGTGTTTGTAATTGGGATCTTGATGAGGTATTTTGAACGATATTTTTTTTTGACGGTTCCAAAGGAGTCGGATGAGGGTCAGACGTGCTGGAATTTTCAAAAATTAAAGGAAAAAGCGATGCAAGCGACGAACATCGGGCCAAGAATGTCTGTTTTCTTTGGAGCTTTCGAGTCTCGCGCACGACGTCTTCCCTTCGGTCTGCGTCACCTCCAGCAAAGGCGTCCAACTATCGCAGTTAGACGCGGCGTGGTCTCTTCGCTTTGACAGGAAAGGAATAAAAGCGCCAGGGCTTGCGTTTTACGACGAGCTTTCAAACTTTATAATTTGCTTCAACGCGGCTACGCCGTTAAATTTCTCTTGACTCGCGAGATAGATAAAACAACGATAAGAAGAGGTGTACGTGAAACGTCGATAAATTAAGTGTTCAAACGCACCCTGCCCTTCAAAATGCTATTAATTCTGTCATTTATACTTTGTATCTACAAATTCATCAAATTTGTTATATTTACTCGCCTACGATGCCAGTAATCCTTCCTGGTGCGGCACCGCAAAAAAAAAAACGGTAACTTTCGTGCAGCGGTACTCGGCAAAATAAAACGAATGAAGAATAAAAACGAGAATTCTCGCAATCCGTCTTCAACTTCCTAAAAAAACTATCAGGTCTACCGGAAAGTTCTGCCGTTTTTGAATGAAAAGAAACCGATACGTTTTCGATAGATTAATTAATATTTATCGAATAATATAATTGTTATGGTTGCTGGCCATCTTTTCTCGTGTATATCAAGCACTACACGATAATTACAATAATACTGTAGTACAATTTAACAGAATATAACCTAATAAAATAGAGATAATAAACGACGATTATAACGATTGCTAGATTCTATCGGAGCTCGAAATTATTTTATTACTGTTTGCACTCCTGTTCGTTTCTATCCGAGCCCCTCGGTTGGTTGCGCGTTTATATATCTTCCGACGTTCTCCTTTCTTCCATCGCTCGTCGGTTCGCGCTCGGCTGTATTTCACCTAGGCCGAGGGCAGGTATCGAAACATTCTACCTATACGCCGTGCTTCTTTCGTTGATTCCTTCTAGCGTCTTTCGAATAAATATCGTTTGTTTTCTATTCCGGTTACTAGAAGGAATCAACGGTCGCCACAGATTTAATAAAATAATGAACCAGATCAAGACGAGAAACAGAACGAAATCAAGGAAGTTCGACGGTCGAAGGAGACTCGGTGCAAGATAATTAGATCTCATTTCTATCATGATTGTTAATTCGTAGTGAAATAAAAATTCTTTGAAATTGTTTATTTATGCAAAATTGCTTTTCTCATATTTTAAAACATTTTCATTAGAATACAACCAAAAAAAATATTGGTGAAAGGAACAAATTTTCCACTTTTCCATATGATCCAAATAGATTAATATTCTTTATTTTATCTGGAAGAAGATGACGTCTCGGATCGTTCGATAGCATCTCGAAGGCGTCACGGACGCCTCGCGTCGCTTTACGAGGATCGAGCGTCGAGACGACTTGGCATTTCTCGCTTACGAAGCGAGGGAAATGCGTACGTTGACGCGTCCATGTGTCTACTCGAGGGACTGGCTTGGCTGGCTTCGAATGCGACGCGAGGTCGAAGGCGAGAAAAGGTCAAGCCGCGTTCCCTGGCATTTTTGCCAGTCCCAGGGCGTCGAGACGCCGAGCGTAGGTAAGAGCACGTCGTTCTCGCGCGGCGACGAGCTCGTTTCCAGCTGCTTAGTCTCGCCGTACCAATCGAGTTAACCGAGCCTCGTAAAAACGGATAGCCCTTTTGTCCTTCCGACCGCGTTAACGCGGCGATTTCTTAACCGTCGCCTCGTCCTCGTCGTCTTTGTCGCTCGATAGGAGGAACTCTCGAAGAAACTCTCGAGAGACCGAGACGCGAACACGGCATGCGCGATGCACCGAGTTCGCCTTATTCTTTTCAGCTTCCTACTCTCCATCGCGTCGATTTTCGTCCTTCGCTTCCTACCGCGTTTCCACCATCTACGATAACGCCATACGAGCTACGAAAGAATCTTTTTTTCACCTCCGTGAAGTATATATGAGTCGTTCAGTGCACACAGCGATTGACTCTACTCTTAGAAAAATCTTAAATTTAAGCGTCAAAGCACTTGTTATAGTCATAGCTTTTTATATTTATAATAAAATTCCCAAATAATAAAGATCAACACCATTAAACGACAA
>JAITYT010000330.1:1929684-1940394 GCA_025433975.1 Liostenogaster flavolineata
CGTAGACGAGTTTTGCCAGTGTCCCATATTCCAGGCCTTTCACCTTTGCCTCGAATCGGCTTGAAGTCGCGCGAACCGGACGAGCGCTGCCTTAGGCACGCCTTATTTTTTGCACGGTGCGTCCGACATCGCCGAGTGACACGACGCTGCCTCACCTCCCCTCTTCAACGCCTGTGTAACGAAAATCGTGAAAACTTGGAGTTATCGACGACGAGCCGACGCCACTGGCTTACTTCCCTTCCTCGCGAGTTATGCAACAAAAATCTAAAAAAACTCCCCTCCGTAACTCTTGTCTAACAAAAATCTAAAAACTGGGAATTATCGACGTCGAGTCGACGCCACTGTCTTACTTCCCCTCCATCCGTGTAATAAAAATGACTAGAATTGGGAGTTGTCGATGACGAAACGACACCGATAGACAGAGGAGAGAGTATCAGCGCGCGAAAGACGAGGAAAGACCGCTATCCTGACCGATCTTTTCAAATTCCCTCCCACCCACCTCCCCATCCAAAAAAAAACGACTTCTCTTCCTCTCGCAAAATTTTCAAATTTTCTCTCGCGAGTCCACGAACGCGTTAGATCACTCCTTTATCCAGGTAAACGACTGAAAATCGAGTCGACGACCAAATCGACGCGTTCGCTCGCGATCTCACGACGAAGCGCCATTTTTCAAGGTGATTTTCGTCGGTTGCTCGCATGAGCGGCCGATCGATCGCTCCGTCGAGGATTTAATTAACGCGGTGCGTCTTAAAGAGCCGCGACGAACGACCGTCTGGTTGGTCTCTACTTCGTCTGGATCGCGAGGGAGGAGGTTGCAGACGGTCAAACGACGAAGAGGCGACGGCGTTCGCTCCGGCACGTACGTACGTACGTAAATACGTACGTCGAACTGGCGAGCAGCTATTTGCTCGCTCTAATTCGGCCTTGAGTCTAATCCCTCGTCGTTGACCGCTGGTCATAGACCTCGGAGAACGTCCGTTTCGTCGCCTCTGGTTCGTTCGCCCCGTGAACGTGAACTGGTCGTGAACGATCGCGAAGTCGGCGACTTTGTTGCTGCTCGAGCGAAACGATCCGTTTGCCTCCGCGTGACGAACGAACACGACTACGCCAAACGGCTCTGGTTTCGTCGTTTCTCGGCTACGTTCGAATAGAATCCGACGATCGAGGACACGCCACGCTCGAAAGACCATCCAACTTACTGGTGAGACGCGTAAATATCGCCAAAAGAGGCATACGCTCGATCGTTAGCCAAGCAACTTCATTCGTCTGATCTATCGGATTCGCAAGAAAGTAATTTTGGGTTTTAATTTCATATGATTTGATTTTATTTACTGCGTCGAGCACGACTAAAAGCTCATTTACAGAGTTAACGAATGCCCGCTACTTTTTAATTAAAGTTTAGCGAAATGTCTTATTGAGTGAGGTTCTTTCTAACGAGGTTCGCTGATGTTTGAAATGGTCGACATCTTGTGGGAAGGTCCAGAATTATACGGAACGGCGGCATCTTGAATTGTACGGAACAGTCGGTTTTTACAAGTAAATTAATTGTAACGCCATCCATTTGTAATAACGTAATAATCACGATTATTAATTTTGAAGTTCTCGGAAATATGGCGAATGTGACCAACGTGAAGGAATAAAGGATAAAAAGAAATGTCGAATTTCAATGGCGGGTCGTTTCGTCCCTTCCATCGAATTTTTTTCGATATTTTTTCGCGCGACGAACGATCGGCCTCGTGCCTTGATATAAATTGTAAAGTCTTCACGATTTCCAGGCACCTCAAATAACGCGATTGCCCACTGGCGATCCTTGACGACGTCTTTCCAATGAAAAGAGCGTCCAAGCAACTGTCAACAGTTCGCTAACATAATTTACCGAACGCCCACAAACGGACAAACGCGAAGGAATAAAGGTTGAAAAAGAAAACGTCGAATTTCAATGGCGAGTCGTTCTCGTGCCTTCCATCGTATTTTCTTCGATATTTTCTCGCCTGACGAGCGAGCGGATCGTATTTTCTCCAAAATATGGGATTCTGCTTCTTCTTTCAAAATACTCGTTGCTGGCAACGCTTCGAGGTCGGCTCTCGGAGGCGATTCTTTTTGGGTTTCGAAGGTTCGCGAAGACCTAGGTTAAACGACGCACCGGACGATCGTCGTCCAGCCGTTCTTTCCTCGATGGAATCCAATTTGCACGTCGTCGGTGAATGTCGCGACTCGAGACGGTGTCTATTTTTACAGTTGCATCGAAGGCACGCGACGCGAACCTCCAATTTAACGGACGTCGTACGCGTCGAAGGAATTATGCATGCTCGATGCGGTAACTATGCAACGGTCGTTTATTTCAATCAGATTAAAAGCGCAACGTGCGACGCACCGAGTCCTCCATGTACATGGTTTTGAGGTTAAGACGGTCAAGTAAATGCAATCAATTCTATTTTACGCGATCGTAGACTCGATCTTTTGCTCCAGGCGTTCTCTTCTTGCTAATTTTCGTCCTCGCTTGCGAATCGTTCGTTTCGAAAGAAGTAGAATGTCTCCATTTTTTTCAACCCACCAAAGACAATTTTTTTATTAATACTTTTTTTTGGGAATACTCTCCCATTGTACGGTGGGTATTTTTTACAACCCACCAAAGACAATGTTTTTATTAATTCTTTTTTTTCGGGAATAACGCGACACTCGTGACTTTGACGATTATTAATAGCCGTCGTTTCTAATAACGATCTCTTTATCCCCTCGTTTCTACGTCTTTCGTGGCTCGTTAATCTTAATTCGGGCAATGCTTTCCTGTGATTCGTCCACCGTGTTAATCGCGAGTAAACCAAGGAGGTACGGATACCGCGTAACCGCATAAACGTCATGACGTACACGCGTCGTGCTGTTACTTATCGTGAACACGCATCTGCCGTCTCGACGACGTTCTAACGCGTACGAGTACGTGTACGATACCGCGAACTGCAACGTTACGATTAATTGATTACTCTATTATTCGCGCGTTATTCGGTACTTCGTGGAAAGTTATTCGACGCCAAAAAAGGGGACGACCTTCGTACCAAAAGAAAAAACGCTCATCGACTGTTACGCGGAGTCTGATGACCGAAAAAAAAATCATTTTTACATTACGCTCTCCATTAGGAATGTTGAGATTACTCTAGAAATGCGACACGCGATACATTTTTGCCGAAAAAATGATTCGTATATTATAATTAAACATTTTGTTCGTGATACATCTTGCGACTATACAGATTATCTGCCCTTAATTTTGAAAACGGCCTATGTCGATTCAAACTTTAAAAACAACATTTTCGTTGGAGATTCGCACAAAATTTCACGCTCGTAATAAACTTTCTTTGATCAAGATTAATAATATTCGAAATTAAGATGTTACGTAATATAAAAGTATTATTTAATTTATTCAAACGTGATCTTTTGAATATCTCGAAAGAAGAAATATGTGACTTAGGCCGTTTCTAAAATTAAGGGCACATACGTATAATAGCTGCAAAACAAAACCAATAGCCAGCAAAATATTTTGGAATTTACAATTTGACCAACCTAAGCAAAACTTTGGGAATTTCTGCCATAGATACTATGTTTTATTACAAATTGTTGGGGAAAATGTAAGTACGATTCTAAATAGTTGTAATCGAGTGATTATCGAGTGAACGGATACAAATATAATGAAGTAATTGTTCTATCGAAGTGCAGACACGAAGGACATTTCTGCTTCAGTCGTCGGAGACGATAAATTCAAGATGTGCCGCCTTCGTCGTCGTCATGAAGAGCTCTCGTAGTTCCTTTCAATTTAACAGCTTCGTTTAGGCGAAGAGGTTGGAGTGGTCAGCTGGTCGTAGCAATTAAATAAATCGTAGCTCGAAACTATTCGTGGGTTGTTGGGCGGTAATACCAATCGACACGAGGAAATTGCATAAATTTCTGGATAAATACCGGATTATAAACACACGATATTATCTTCTTCGAGGCAAATAAAATGCATCTATCGGGGAAACGTGACCAAAATTCGAGCGATTCTCTCGGTGAATCCCACGTTAACGACAACATTTATCGTTATTTTAGATATGCTTAATTCTCGATGATTAACATCGCGATGTAAACAACGTACCCGTCACGATATAAATTATTAGCTCGTGTTATAAATAATTTCCGTCGTTCGACAAAAATCGGCGCCATCGACGAGTAACGATTAAAATTGTCAGCTGTAAAACGTCATTAAGGTTGAACATCTGTCGACAACATAACCTGGAAATATTAGTGTATTTTTATCAGTATAATACCTAATATTAATATATTATGCATTTTTGAGCTATTTATGACTCAACCTAATAAATACGTATACGACCAATTCGATAATATAGGGTTGGGGAAAAAGTAATGCGCGTTTTAGCAGTAAATTTTACACAACCTTTTTCTTATGTTTGAATGAACTTTATTGAACCAACTACGTCCCATTTGATGAATAACTTTTTGCAATTTTTGAGGTAGAACTTCTGGTTGCTTTTTTTGCGATAAATCGAGACAGGTGATTTTCGCAATCTTCGGACAGCGCAGTTTCGCGCAGAAATTTTCTGAAACGGCATTCGTAAAGCCAAATTGTCGAACTGCGTTTCCATTGGAATCGTTCGAGATGGAGAGCGTTTACTCGAGCGGAATCGAGCAGGAAAATACGAAATAAACCTGAGTTAACGAGGGCGAAAGCAAAACGCGCACGGTATGTCTCGTAGTCGCTCCGATTCGAGCATGGACGTTGCTACCTTCGAGCATGTTAACACTCATTCGTTCTGCACAGTCGAGCGTGTCCGCTGCTTATCGCCGTGTCTGTTTTCGCGACGATTACGCGCAATCTCATACGGTCAAAATCAACATTAAACCATTAAAACGCATTTAACGCGCTTCGAAGTGAGATTTTTCACGTTCACCGACCGTGTCTTGCGACGAGGGATTTGCACAGTGGCACGATCACGCGAACGACGAGAAATAACTTTCGATCGATTGGCTCGCATCGCGATCGAACCTTTACATTAAAACGTTTTTTTTTCGCGTCCGTTTCGTTGATACGATGTTTACGATGTCGCAGACACGACAGTCTTTTCCTTCTTTTCCTCTCTCGACGATTTCGATTTTATTCGCTCGTACGAACGACGACTTTTAAGCTTCGATTTTAATCGTTTCTGCGTTTGAGTCTTTCTTCTGTATCTGTCGTGAAAAGCAGGCAGAAATGTGCGCATAATTTTCTCGGAATTATTTAATTACAAAGGAATAATCGGACGATAGAACATTTCGTTTGAAGACATTTCGTACGATGCTTTTACAAGCATCTTCCATTTCTTATCGTCGGACGCGCGTTCCACGAGGCGCGTACGAATCGAAAAGTGGAAAGTTCGCCGCCGTCGAAGGTCGCAATAGCGCCATTCTTACTTTCCTATCGTTTCACGGATTACGCGCACGATACAGAGACGATTTTAAACACGAAATTCGTTACGTAGGGAGACTCTCGTATTCTCGTGGTGGAAAGCGCAATTTTATCGCGCGTTCGTACACGGCGAATTTTAACGAAGCGCGTTATCCGCGAATCGCCCTTTGTCACGCCCTACAAATTCCATAATTTCATAGCACGAGAGTGCGTCCAATTAAAGAAAATCCCATACGAACCCGTTCGTACTTCCGTATTTTACGATAGTTTGTAACATCGTGTCCGCTTGTCTCGTTCGCAGAGGCGAACGATTGCCGAGACGGAGGGCAATGTATCGACGCGAGGTCGATCGTTGATCTTTTTAACAAACAGCCGTCAAATTTCGTCATGCTGATACGCTTCATCGTGATTGAGCCTAAAAGAGTCACGAGATAACGTTAAATTACGTGAAATTGCGTGGTATTATGAGAAATTGCCGATAGACGTGTAATTTTTTGCACGGTCGACCTTTTCGACGAACGATCGTCGAATGTCATCGCGAAACAAAGACATTTTTTAATAAAAAAAAATTTAAATACAATTCTAGCCTTCTTCTACGGCTGTGTCATTTATCTTTCGTTGTCGCTCGATATCGAAAGGAGTCACAAGATAACGTTAAATTACGCGTAATTGCGTAAAACTGTGAGAAATTTTGGCCCGAATTTCATGGTGGAAGGACGAAAGTTGGGTGAAAAAAATTGGATAGACGCTACGACGCTCCTATGCAAAGTTCGAAGGCGATCCAGCGCGATTCTAGCCTTCGTCTACGGCTGCGTCGTTCGCCTTTCGTTGACGCACGACATTGGCACGCTTCCATTTTGGCGGACGACCACAAAGACGAAGACGAAGACAAAGAAGAAGAGCCGTCGTAAGCACGTAGGCAGCGCGTCGGCGCTAGTTCAAGGTTGACAACAGACGGAAGTCTGGCAGCTGGCTCTCCTAGTGTGTTTGGAATATCATTAGCGTGGCCGCGGCGATAGCGGCTCACCTTCTTCGTGGCGTCGAACGGAGCACCGCCAGCTCGACTACGCGGTCTTTCAGCGCGTTTTGGCGTCCTCGAGCGCCCCTGACGTTAGACGAGCGTCTGCACGGTAACATAGGTTAGTGACACTGCGAAGGTCACCAGACGCGAGTTAGACATCGTCGTACGTGCACATGTGCGCTCACTCGCGCTGAAAATCGCCTACCGCGATTAAACGAGCGACCGGTCGAATCCGCGTCGGCTCTCTTCGGATCGCGACCTTGTCGCTTAAATCGCGCGATTTCAATATTTTCTTTCCTCTTTTCTTATTTATCTCCGTTAGAGCCGCATCGGTACCAGGTTAGGACCTCTCGCGCGTTGCGCAATGTATTAAGGGAATTAAATTTATTCGATCGATGCGAACTTGGCGAAAAAAAAAAAAAACCTTCTTCCAAGTGGAATCCTTCGCAGGAATGCGGAACCCGATTTTAATACATCGAGATCCTCCGTATAATACCGCTTTATTCGAGACTCCTCGGTATACGGACCTCGGAGATCGGAGAAATAAATACATTTTCGAAATAAAAGTCTGTCAATTTTTTTCTTTACCTGAATTGACAGCTTACGCGCTATAATAATAAAAAATTACATACACGCGTCTGTTCGTTTATTTCAGCTCCATTATTTTTCTGTTATTTTCAGTTCAGTATCTTCTTGTATGGACATATCTGTTCGTATACTACCTACTATTACTGAAAATGTCCATAAAATTCAATAAATATTAATCGTGCGCTTTTTCTCGCTCTGGTAATAAAGCAATTAATTTCATAAAATACCGTCGATTTGCTGGCCATTGTTCTAGAAAAATGCCAGCTCGTTCGTTAAGGGTCAAAAGTTATCGGGGAGTAAAAGTATTAAGGTTGGACGACGAATAGATCTTTTTTTCCCCATCTTTGCACCGAAGCTGCCCAAGGATGCTCGTCAGTTCGGAAATTATGGTGAAAATTCTTTGAAGGCTCGGAACGCGTTCGTTCTTCCATTGGATAGAGTTCCAACGGCTCTTTTGGGATTTTCCAATGGCCGCGACTATCGCGTACGGAAAACGATCGTAATTACGACTCCCGAAGCTCCCACGTTGAAAAGAAGCTCGATGAAAGAAAGATTCGCGACAAAGAAGTAAAGAGGCATTGGTTGCGCGAAAGAGTAGCGGCTTGCTTGTTTTTAGATGTACGAGAAAATTGGTACACGAAGTGATTGCGAGATTCGTGCTTGAGTTCTCGCGTTTGGCCGTACGAATTTTTCATCTTCCGAGCTGCGCTGGGCTTCGATGCATCCTTTCGAAGCTTTTTTTCGTAGCATAAAGCAATTCAATTCTTACGAAGGCGCTTACTTGCGAATTACATCGGCGGTAGATTAAAATCATAACTCGTTTCGTAAATGTCGAAATAAACGAGGACATCGGCGAAAAGACGAAGAAGATAAATTTTATAGTTAGATATATTTTCGTGCATCGACGTAGCGACTACATCGAAGAACGATCGCGTTGCGTTCGTCTCGAGAAAGAACTTTGAAAAGTTCCAAATTGATACGATTATTCTGGCGATTAATTTTAGAAAAATATAAAATGACCTTTCACTCGTTTGCAAAGGTCATTCTACGATGTTTATAATTTTATACGTGCGTAAGTACACGTATCTAAGAGATACATTGCAAATAATTAGTTTAACGTTAATTATCTCGTCTTAATCGCGCGCGTTGTTAATTATCGGAGTAGACGTTTTCCTTTTTGCGATATCGTTTGTTTATGCAGTAGTGCTTGGCGATTAGAAGGCGAGTATTTGGATACGCGAATGTCCCATTTGCATATCGGTGTAGGTCGAGAGATAACCGGTAATAATAATCGTAGTGTTCCGATTTGACGCCCGAGTATTCCGATCGAACTTGCATAACAAAATTCTCCGCCGCGATAATACTCCAACGTATTATTTCAGTTCGAATGCAAATCCGTTTCGTCGTACGACGAACGACGCGTCGTCTGCATATTTTTCGGTTACTCGATTCAATTCTCCAACTCGTTTTAAATTCTGCGTTCCACCTAGTCGTTGTAATTCCCATTCACGGCGAGATTCATCCAAGTCGACGGAACGATGGAACTCTTAAAATGAGAAAATTGCTAGCTAGCTACGCAGAGGCTGCATGTATACGCTTGCATAGGTATTTTTCACCCGTCGGACGTAACATACGCGTCGTTCGAGCGCGAAGGATTTTCAAGCCGCATCGATCCAGTTCGACTCGAAAATGCGATGGTGTCTCTCGTTTTTTTCGGAAACGAACTTAAGCCTTGGTATTATACGAATGCCAGTGTCTCTATGCGCAAGGATAAGACGCTCCTCGACTGGACCGAGTTTTTTTTGGCTCGGTCTTCTCGAGTCGAACGACGTTTGCTCTTTCCTCGTCTAATAATTCTCCTCGAAGATACGCATTCGACTGTATGGAAGCGTAGAAACGTCGAAATTCACGGCGACGTTTCGCATTATGCGAAAGTTCGGACGTCGATTCGACGATTTAAACATCGATTTTCATTACAATTTTATTATCTTCACCTCCGTGCTACTCGATAAATTTGAATACTTAAAACATTTTATTCCTCGCTGAAGCGAATAATAGATGGTTCGGCGATTCAGAATATAAAATCGAAAATGCAACGCGACAATGACGCAACCCACGACAGTCGAATTAATTTTTCTCCATTGTACTGGCAACCTTTCCGTTGAGATTTTCAAGAATCTCGCGATATCGTTGTAGCATCGATAACGTTTTCGATTCTACAAAATCTGCCTATCAATTTCTCCATCGTAATAAATCGTAACGGGGCTAGATACGATTTTATTTCCCTTCGAGGCCTTAAAGAACGAATAGCGGTACGAGAGCAAACAATTTTCGGCGTACATCGAGGTCTCGTAAAGAATATAAACACCATCTCAAACAAAATATCCCTTTGCGCCTCATCGACTTCGTGCTAAATTAAATATCGCCGGTATCCATTTCTGATTGGAGGACGTCCGTCGATTAATACAATATTTAGCAAACGTAGTCGCGCTCGTTATAAATGGATTTCGCAAAACAGTAACGAGTGCATCTCGCCTCGATAACGTAGCTCCAACTCGTAATTTTCCTCCATATATTAGATCGTATAATACGAAATGTCAAACTTCTCATGACTCGAGAATCGATTTTTAAACTGCTGCGCATTGTGACTTCCATCTTTTTTAATTTTTATTGCGTCGGAATCGAAGAAAAAAAAAAACTGAAATAAAAAAATTCACCACTTCAGCAATAAATTCGCGAATAACGAGAAATTCGAAATTCCATACAATACGATTCAGCAGTCAATTATAGCTGCTTAGACTTAGTATATTGGCAGTAGAAAATACGAACGCGATACGCGCGCTATGATTCATCGACGTCGATGCGCCGTCGGCTTTCGTCAATGTCGCGGATAATTGCGACTCCGCCGTATTTAATCCTGATTATCGTTGAACAGAAGTCGTCGACACCGAACCGAAGAACCGAACGGACGATCGAGAATCATCCGTGCAACGAACGAAAGAAAATTGAAACGAGAAAAACGAAAGGATAGAAGAGAAGTTGAAAATTCGTCGACGCCTCGTCGCCTCTGCGCTACGATTCGAGAGCTTACGAAAGTTGCTTTAGATGCGTCAGAGGAAGCGCAGCAGCAGCCAAACGTTCCAAACTTTGGACTACCTCTTCGCGAGATTAATTGGAACCCACGGTTTAATCTCGATTTGCCCCTCTCGCCCCTCCTTCCTCCCTCACCACCCTAAAGGTAGACGTCACGCAAGGTGCGCGACTGTTCGAAAAACGAGGTAGCGCTTACGTGACGCTCCCGCATGACCGATGTGCATTCGCGCGAAATTATTCAGCGTTATTCGCATTGCAGTTGGCCCAAAAAGTAGCCTACGATCGCGTCGACGCCGATATTCGCGTTATACGCGATTTTAAATCCATCGTGCGTGCGAGCAGTACCGAAAGTAGGCGCTCCATTTTTTTCTCTTTTTTTTTTCGTTTGGCGTTTCGAACTTTTCGGGATAAAAATAACGCGATACCGCGAAAGGCAAAAACGTGAGCGTTCTTCTAATCGCGTATTTTTATTACGCGGAAATACGAGGACAGATTCGTCGAGTGTTCCGTTACGACGATGCGTGACGCGACGTTGCGCTCGGGCATTTTTCTTTTTTTTTTTTTTTCAAGTCGACGG
>JAITYT010000330.1:1940487-1964698 GCA_025433975.1 Liostenogaster flavolineata
TACTTCGGTTTATTTCTACCTTCCGAGCGAGTCGTTATGAAATTGCCGATGCTCGGTAACGTTGGAAGGAAAGAAGTCGATTGTATACAGCGGGCAATAACTTTCGGTGATTCGCAATAACCGTCTGAATATGAAGGTGAACGCGCGTTGCCTGACATCCGAGAAATGAATACTACTAATTGCCTGGTTGCTGTTTGCGCGTTGTTTTCTTCGCTTTGGATCGCTTTTTCGACGCGTAAATTCAAACATTTATTTAAAAAGGTGACGATGAGACTCGTGATGCGTTTAACACGTCGACTGCCACGGTGATCACGCGTGGCCGTAGACTCTTTCGTCTGTGAAGTTGGTCATCAATGACGGACATTTTCCAAATATTTTTAATCGTAAGAATTGAACGAGCGCCGTTGGCCAACGAGTTTTGAACATCGTAGCTAATTAGAGATCGACCAATCACTGGCTAATTAGTCGTGACTATCGTAACTAATTTGAGAACGACCATCAGCGCGATACGCACTCTCGAGATAATCACGTGATCTTACGTTAGGCAGGACCAGGAAGTGAACAATTATTTTACGAAGTAACGCGTTCAACTTTATTAGAAAAAGAATTATGACTCGAAGACACGGAATATATAATATAATTTCCGTTATTTCTGATTATCCTTTCCCGTCTATTTCGTAAATTATTATCCACCGCGTAGGATCAGAGACGAACTCGAACCAAATGGCTCGGAGATTTTCTCAGAGTCTGAAAATAATTGCGGAAATTCCGCTCTCCTGATCGTATCTATTTCGGCCAACGATCCGCGAAGGCGAGGCTGAAATATTGCAACTAATCATATTTATTATTGTTATTATTATTAGAACAGCGAAAATATTTTCGTGGCGCCAAGATGCGACTTCGACGCGTTGATCCATTTTCCACGGAGGAGGTCGCAAAAGCGTAAGAGCTCGATCTTTAGGATCTGAGAGGCTCCGGTTGAGTTTCACAAAAAGGTTTAGCATACGCGATGACGTCTCGTACTTATCAGCATACGTATTTACGGCGAACGACGAGAACTCGTCAACCCACGTATCCTTTATTTAACCCTGTCACGTGCAAGTTCTTCGACTCCGCAACGGCAAATCGCAAACGAGTTCTAACAGCGACGACTTCTCCTTTCCCCGCCTTTTCCCACACCGCAGGACAACGGTCCGCGAATTCCCGAATACATAAATCATTATACGCTGTCGCCTACGTGCGTGTGCGAGCGTCTTCCTTTTTCTTTTTTTTCTTCTTTTTTTTCGACGAGTCCTCGTAAACGCAAAAAGTCCACCGAAACGACGAGCACCGTCGTTAACAGGCGTCTTAGAAGCGACGAAATGTTGACTTTCCTCCGTACAGTTCAGACCGTCGCGTTCGAACGTCTAAGACTCGTGGTCTTCGGCGCGAACGTTTGCTTTCGTAATATTTTTTTTTCTTTTAACGATTACCGATAATCGTATCACAATTCGCACACTAATACATCCACCAATACAAGGGATAAATAATTTTGTATAATAATGAGATACGCGACGTTGTATTTGCTTAAAAAAAGAACAAAAAAGAAGAAATATTTGCCACTCGTATAAACTTCGTTTTTTATTATTGTATTAATGACGTGATTAATATTTACAACGTAGAGGGAAACGAGTTAGATCCAGCTGAAAGTAAACATTTCAATATTGACTCAAAGTCAAAGTCAAATAGCAAAGTTTCAACGAACAGAGATTATATCTCCCATTAAATATTAATCAATGTATCTAAACCGAGTTAACTTCTTTTGTTCAAAAAAGGACAGAACAATCTGGTAGATTCAATATCTCGAATTTTTTGGTCTACCAGAAAGTTACGTCAAAAATGTCATCTGAAATTTCAACGCTGACTCCAAGTCAAAGTTAAATGGCAAAGTTTCAACGAATTGAAATTATATCGCCCATTAAATATTAATTAATATATCGAAAACGCATTAGTATCTTTTAATTGGAAAACGACAGAACTTTCGGTAAACTAATAATCGTTCGAACGAAGTTGCTTCGAGAGAGGCGAACGTTCGACTGCGTTCTGTTTCGCGCGATATTTGGTCTGTCTTAAAAAATCTGTCGCCACTTGAGTACGTGTTCGCGTACGTAGTATTCACGCACGTATGCACTTTGCGTGCCCATTGAAGCGTTGCGCTTTTATATTTAAGCTTTAAGGCCTCGACGTGTACGCCACTTCCTTTCCGCGTGTTTCATTTTAACTCGTACGGTCGCCGTCGTCGAGAGTACGAAGGACAAGGCTATTCGCGAAGAATGAGTTTCGTGAATGTATCGCGCGCGCAAGCTGAAACATTCTCAAGGATGCTTCTCGTCGCATCGAAACTTTTAAATTCTCACGTTTTAGAAGCGGACGGTCGAATCGCTCGTCGCTTGGAACGACTTCCACCGTGGCGGGCGACAAAATTGCCCAAAAAAATTGCACGGCTTTCCAAGAACGTAATTCGGGAAGAATAAGACTCGCGACAGCGTCCGTACGAGAGAAGAGCTTTCGAGGATGCCTCCGAGTCAACCCGAGGTTAGAATATTTTTCTCTCGAGAAACAAAAAAAAAGGAGAAAAAATTTGAGAAAAACGAGTCAGTCGTTTTCGACGGTTTCTACAATCTTCTTCGTCATTCGTTATCGAACGTTCTTCGCGATATAGTAAGTCGAAGGAGAACGGCTGTATCGTGTCCGTGTATCGACCCGATCCAACTAACGCGATTCGTCGATCGTCGCTTTAATTTCTCCATCGTAACTTTTTCTAGTCGGTGCTAGACGTTCAAGGACGAGCGTCTTTCGTCTCTTTCTTTTTCTCTTCTTTCATAGTGGCACCGTTAGAGGTTGCAGACGGTCAAAGCGTTACGAAGGACTCTCGAATTTACAGGCGGTGTTAGGCGCTTAACCGTTGCCACTTCCTGTCGTATCCAACGGACGGAACGAGGATTCGTCGAGTACATTTTTTATTCGTTAGATCGTCTTTTGCTCGACCCGCGACCTTTCTTAATTTATGAACTTCGGATTGTTCGCATCGAAGCTTCGCGTCGCGATGTAAATCGCGACAAAGGGAGACGAAAATTCGCTGGATTTCTCAAGAGCGACGCAACGTAACGTACGCAAAAATTCATTAGAACGAATTATCGTAACTCGTAAAGTCGAACGACAAAATTAACATAAACATTCGCTTTATATTTCACGGATCGTTCGCAAACGAGTTTGAAGAAAAAATTTCAAACGAATCTTATCGCGCGTTTTATCGCCTTTGCAAGTTACGCAAGCTTCGTGTCAATCAACGTTAGGAGAACTAGAAATTTAATTAGAACGAGGCGACGTTCGAACTCGTTCGTAAATTCGAAAGCGAGAGATTCCTTTCCATCGAACGGAAAGAGACAACGTCAAAGCGAAGCCTCGTAGTACGAATCGTACTCGTAATCTTACGTCGGCTAAGACGACGAACGTGCTAATTTTAAATACCTAATCGTCTATGTCGCCGTGTCGAAAGAGACGATCTATCGTAGCGGTTGCCAGCTGTCGATTATCGTCCAAAGGATGTCTCGACACTCGGCGTCTGGTTCTCGCCTGGTAGATTGCGAACGATCGCGCTTCTTTCTTACGTCATCGTCTACGTCGTCGTAGATTTTCACAACGCGAAATAGACGCGAAATGACGTTCGACGCGCTCCCGATCGTCATTGATTTCGATCTCTCCGCGTTTCTCTCAGCGATACGAAGTATTCTCGAAACGGTTCACCTCTCTTACGTCCGCCATGATTCGAGGATTAATTGAACGGGATTCTTTCGAGCGTCTCTGTGCAGAGGCATGAATTTAAACGAGGTAGAGAAGATAGAAGTCGATAATATTCGCGAACTTATCGAGAGGAGGTGGATTAAAGTCAGAAGATGGAATAAGAGGAGTGAGAGAAATGGGTGAGTGCGAAGCAGGTCTGAGGAATTTGCGAATTGTATGGGAAGATGGAAAAAGGAGATTGTAAAAATTGGAATTGTTTATAATATTATAAATATTTATATTTTTTAATATATATATATATTTATTTAAATTTATATATTTAAAATATTTTGTATTTTATACGTATCATACATATATAATTACATATCGAGTCATAAATAACTTTCGTTTTTCAATCAGACGTTTATTTTACTTCCATTAAATACGAAAATTATACTAATACGTGAAAGACGTGAATAGATGAAAGATGCCCGCAACCCTTACGAGAGTCAGAGAAACAAAATAGAAAAAAAAATACTTTTTTCTCTCTCCCGTTATCTTCCTATTCGCGAAATACGAAATTTCGTCCAAGAGCCGGAGTCGTTGAAGATTTTGTATAATCGGCGAGCAGCGTGGTGTGCCGACGAACGCCATAAAAACACCGAGTGTATTAACGTAATGTTACCGGAGGCTATTACAACGTGGGTACGAAACCACTTTGCGGGACCACTATGTGCTAGTCAAAGGGTTATCTCTCATTCGCTTTGCGTGCAGTTAACTCACGGTGAAGATCTTATATCTAATTTCGCTATGAACTATATCCGTTCTAACTATGCTTTTGACTAAGTTTAGCCGCGCTAAGCGTTGTTGGAAGTACCGACATGGTACAGAGATTAAAATTCAACGAGAGTCCAATTTGACGCTAGGTGCTTCTCTGCGGGCGCGTACCTCGAATAAAAACGTCTAATCGAAGTAACGCGTCGGTATCGTTCGATCATTCGTTTCTTGATCTTACCGTGACGTTTCTGCACGATTGTAAGAAGGAAGAAACAAACGAGTGAGCGAACGCGAGAGCTAGAAGAGTGAAAGGCAATACAATATCGCTTATGCTTACGAGAGATTGACGAAGCGTCTGGTTTTCGAGAGACTGTGCGGCTTTACGCGTGTTTAGGCGTTAGGAGGTAATGCGAACAGTTCGTTTCCATTTATACTTTTCAATCTTATTAAATTATGCCCCAGACAAACGTTGCTTTTTTCTCTCTCCATAAAATGTTCGTAGCGCGATTATCGAAGCGGTTGGTTGTATAGATGCTGCATTTGCGCATACAATTTGTATTTATAATAACAGGAGAATCAATAAAGTATACTACAACAAAAAGTATACTTTCATCTTTATTAAATTATGTCCTAGACAAACGTTGCTTTTCTCTCTTTCGAAAATTGAGACCCTATAAATGTTTATTGCGCGATTATCAGCCGTTGGTTGAATACTGACTTTATTCGCGTATATTATTTCTGTTTATAGTAACAGGAGAAGCAATGGAGTAGACTAAAAAAAATGTATACTTTTCATCCTTATTTAATTAGACCCTAGCGAAACGTCGCCTTTTTTCTCTTTCCATTAGCGAAAGCCAGGCAACATTAGCACCGACGCACGTGCAAATGTATTTGTGTCCTTCCTAAGACGACGATGTACCGATGGCGGTGGTCCGCGCGAAACCTGGGCGATTCCCGAGCGACTATTCGAGGTCGAAGCCACGCAACGACGAGGCTCGTTTCGTAATGCCGTCTACCGAGTGCCCCGTTAGGAGTTACAGACGGTCAAAGCGTCGGAGAGAGCGTCCGATGGAGACGCTCGAGATACCAGGCAAGCCACGACCAGATACACCAAAGTACGAGCTCAACCTTGACTTTTGATTTCTAACGCTCGGGTCGCAGACGGTCATTTCGCGGTATGGTTCGTTTGAATTCGCCAAGGCTCCTTATTATTCCAGACGGATTGCGCAACTCGCTCACCAACACGACGACGCAGCCGACGAAGCAGACGATGACTGGCTCTCTCTTTCGATTTCGACGCTGGCCTTACGTAAGCGTTCCGACCCGGCAAAGAAACGTTTGACAAACGAGCCACCGCGGCACGTTCGTCCAGTCGATAGATGGCGCGTTTGAACGGCAAAATGAAAGGAAGCAATCGGATTGTCCAGTTGCCAAGGCTGGCCGTGCCGCTTTCCAGAGAGAGGCAGTGTTGTGTATGTGTGTGTGTGTGTGTGAGAGAGAAAGAGAGAGAGAAAAAAAAGAACGAAATTGAGTCGTTCCATTCGTTAGCGCGATTGCTTGGCGAGACACGTCAATTTTTCATATTCGCGCACCTAAAACAGGATGTAGAGATTCGTTTGAGGGTTCTCCGATGTCTTAAACGCGATTAACTCTAGATTCATAGATATTCGTCTCACAGACCGCGCATAATTCGTCAACACTGTGGATTTAAGGAAAAAATGTGTACCTTCGGGTATTATTATTTAAAAAACGTCGAACGACAAGGTTCGGTTTTACCCAATGAAAAAAATTCGGAACATTTCAGAAAATTAATGATCGATAGACAAATTTTCAGATTTAAAGTGTTTCATTGCTCCCTGTATTCTACGAAACAAAAATCATCGATGTAATACGTTCGTCCGAGAGACGAATGTTTATGAATCGTGTATTTCCCATGCATGTTTACGAATCTAGGGTTTAGTGGGCGAATTCGTTCGTTCGACGTCGCGTCGTTTCTTCCCCGATTTTTTTGGTCGTTTTGTCATGAGCTCGTGGAAGCAATGGACCTCGAATCGGTCGCGTTGGAACTTCGAGATTGAGGAAAGGAGTCAAAAAGCGACGACAGGCAGAGGAATCGAGAACGTTCTATTTCAGAGCGATTAGCAAAGGTCGAAGAGATTCGGTCAACCGTTGCGAAAAGGCGGAAGTCGATCGGAGATCCGTGACAGGTGTTTCTAGCTAACGCTCGATCTCGATCGCCAGGCAGCGCGAAATATCGTCGTATTTCGCGTAACGCCTGCATCTTTCTGCGTGCTGCTTTTTTTAAGGCGCGCAGTCGATCGTACGATGATAAAATTATCTTACGACTCGATCGAGCGATTCGTTCGAATCGACGTACGATTGGAAAACAGTCGCGACTCTTTCGTGGAGCGTCTCGATCGAGGAAGCTCATCGACGTAACCGAGAGTTATCGTTACGTCGAAGCCGTTGAACGTTCCTTCGTTCGGAGAGACCCTCGTTTCGATAAACGTCGTCATTTCTTTCGCATGATCGACCGTAAAATACGAACTCGAAATTCGTTCCACGTCGTTCGTTGTCCTGCTTTTCCTACTTTCCGGCTTTTTCTATATTTTTTTTTCTTTTTCTTTTATTTTTGCCGTCGACAAAAGGAAAATGGCGAAAAGTTTATTCGATATACCTTCGCGGAATGATAAAATCCTCGAAATACCTGCTAAATTCTTCCTGCGTTTCGTTGGACGTTTCTGAAGCTCGCGCTAGCGTAATTTCGCGAAGCTCTCGAGAACCTAAGTAGAAAAATAAACCATAAATAAAATGGAATCCCGTCGTTTCGCTTATCGGCGTAGCTCGATCTCGTTGCAGAAGAAAATCGCCAATGCGTCTTCCATCGAAAAATTCACCTTCCTCGCTAGGAAGAAGTTTTGAGTTAGTTGGAGCTTGCGATCGCGCGCTTCGATGCAAATCCCAACCATAAGATTTCGAATTACCAACGCGCTCCAATACGCGAATTAATTGGATAACGAGCCGTTCGAGTCCATTTCCCTTGCCATAAAGAAGCGTAAACACGCTAATTACGATTTCATGTAATTATCTCGATAAACCTTCCAGCGAGCTTCGCTCGACGTTTAATTTATTTCACTCGATTCCTCGAGCGTCGTCGTCACGTCTCGGAAACCTCAGACGCTTCGAACGCAACGCTCGTTCGTTATCTTTGCAATTCCAGCAAGGAATCGATTTACCTCTACAACCATGCGATTCGTATTTGTTTTTCAAGGTTAGGAACGAGCGGAAAAAGGTTGAGAGCTTTCTCTGTTCGTCTCTACGAAGGAAGAAGGGACAAAGGGCAGCCAATCGAGTCGCCAACACCGTAGGAATTTTTACGCGCGACGTTCAAAGGCTTTTCGATAGGGCAGGAGGTTTTCGTTCGAACTTCAAGGAAAACGAGGAATATCGAATATCGAAGCTCAACGGATGCGGAAGAATGGTTAAAAGCCACGGCGAAACGAATACATCGTAGCATCACGACCTATAGACCGCGTAACTCGAGGTTCGAGCTAGGAAAATCGTTATTCGACCCACTTCCGGCCGGGGTCAAGGTCGAGTCTTTGCCCTTCTCGATTAGCCTTCCTCGTTGTAGCCTCTATCATCTCGTATTTAATTCGATTAATAACCAGAGCCTCTCCTCCACGTATCCATCGGCAACTCTCGCCTCCTCGAGGCTTCACCGGGTGATCGAGAAGCCGTGCCACGTCAACTCGAGGAGTTTCGCCTCGTATACCAGCTTAACGCCTCTTAATGGCGACGCGCAGGTGCCCTGTTCTAAGATTAGTGGATGCGATGGTAAGGTATAGGCGCAACTGGATCGTTATGAATTATCTTGTATTTCAAAGTTTCAAGGTCAAAGTCGAAGTCAAGAGGCGAAGTTTCATCGAATGGAAATTATATCGTCCACTAAATATTGATTAATGTGTCTAAATTGGGTTAGTCTCTTCTATTCGAAACAGGATTAGGATTTTTGGGTAGATTTAATATTTCGAACTCTTAGGCCAACTGGAAAGTCAAATGTCATCTCAAGCTTCAACACTGACTCAACGTCAAAGTCAAGTGGCAAATTTTCATCGAATGGAAATTATATCGTCCATTAAATATTAATCAATCCATCGAACATGTTTTAGTTTCCTTTATTCGAAAAAGGTAGACCTAACATATAAACTCAACGAGTAACACGCGACAATTTCGCATGCGCCGCGCGTCATAATGTTTACTCAAAAGTGCTGATCTCTAAACAACGCTCGCTTTTTTGTGTTTCAGTGCACGTAGGTACGCAATACCACGACACTCGAGTGTCTCTCATCCACCTGGAATTATCATGTTTCGGTTAGTTACATTGCTTAAAAACTAGGTTAAAAGGCATGTGCTTTTTTTAGCAGGTTAAAACTTTCAAAAACCTAGTTTCTTGGTCCACCATGGCGGTAAACGTTCGCTTCCAGATTTACGTTCTTTTCAAAACTTCCTCGGAGATCCTCGTCCATCTATTCGTACAACCTCACGCGTCTTGGACATTCCTTCGTTCTTTTATTACCTTGCTTTATTACCTAGGCTAATCTCTCGCCTTAATCTCGGCTAAAGAAAACTCCACTCCTACGCTATTGCAATTGGAGTGTCCGTGGAGTTCGACGAGCGGCGAATTCCTTGCTAAGGAGACGCCAGCGAAGAAGGATGAACGCGAGGTTAGCAACTCGGGGGTAGACGATGGCTACCCAGTCGTACGTAGCTTTTTATCCTTCGATCTCTGTGAAAATCCCTGAAGGAATTAGCCCGCTCGACGTTCGTGTTTGCACAGTAAGACTTCAATTAGAAAGTTCGAGGGGAAGCGACGGAAGAACGGCGTTACAAGATACTCTCATTTCTAAGGTAAGAGGTTTTCCACGGGAAAGACGAAAGTGGCGAACGATGCTCCCCCGTAAACCGTGTTAGCGTCGCTATCGCTTTACGTCGGACAGCATTTCGCCAACGCGGGACAGACATACGGTCGAACAACGAATGAGAACGAGAGAGAGAGAGAGAGAGAGAGAGAGAGGAGAGAAAAGAGCCACGAAACTTTCGAGAAGTTCGCCGTAAACTTTTTCGAACGTTTTATAGGAAAGAAGTACACGACGTTCGGAAGGTGTTAAAGGAAAGATCCGCGTCCTCGAACGAACAAATTTTCCATGCTAGGAAGGACCGGATAAAATCGGAGTTTACTTTTCTTCTACGACCTTCTGTATTCCTCTAAGAAGATCCTAACGACATATTCCGCGCATCCATCACTCCGAGCCGCTGTAAAAAGGGGGGAAGAAAAAGGTTTCTCGCCGCGGAGGACCCGTAAGACGAATCACGACGTTTCGGGCGCTTTTACCGCAAAGTGCTCGTTCCTTCTTGCCACGAGCTTATCGCTTCCACCTACTCGTACGTCCTCGCGTCCGTACGTGCCTAGCTACGTGCCCGCCTTCGTACACTCCGCCAAGCTTCCAACCACGTTCCAGGGATTTCCCGTTTCGTTCTGCCGCGTCGGTGCGAATTTACGCGCGCAAGGGCGGCCGATAAAATCGGTTGGGTCGTTCCGTTCGTGCGGCGTCCATCGGAATTCGCGTGGCCGCGTGAATTCGCATTCGGTGCTAAAAATCGCCATCGTTCTCGAGGGATCCTCCAAATATTCTTGATTTATTCTTTTTTATTACTACGAACAATTACGATACACTGTTTATATATATATGTTTTTTTTTAATTACTACGAATAATTATTATACGATATACCGTTGATATTGCATTCAGAGATTTCAATGGTCTAGTTTCTGATCTGTTCGATGTGTTTGGATGTTATTGGATTGTTCGGTAAGTTTCGTTCGAATTCGACACTTTGAGCGTCTTTGCTGTTTTACGAGTGTCGATACGTTGATTATTTGTGATCAGTCTAGTGAATCTATCTACTATCTATTGGATCTATTGAAAACCGCTGGAGATTTTTCGAACAACCCGATACACTTACGATTTTAACAAAGAATTTATTCCCTTTGAATTCATCGAGATTCATCCGCGCTTTGCGCCATACGAATTGTCCTACAAAATTCGATCGATCGTTCGTACAGATACGTCGGCTAATAGAATCGGTTATAGATTTGCTCGGTTTAACGCGAATTTAGCTTTACGCGTAAAAGCTTTATCTCCTTCTCGCACCCGATATAAATTCGCTGAGCTCGAAATCCCAGCGTCGATATTTCCGTTTCTCCGCGGTCCACGACGAATGTCGATCGACCGCGAAGAGTTAAGCCCGTAAAGCGTCCTCGTTTTCATCGTGTCTCTCATCCAGCTATCGAGAAATTAGCTTCCGTTTAACCCTTTGAAGCTTCGCGGCAGAATTTAAAACGTCCTACCTTTTCGATACGAAAATATGCGCGATGGGACGCGTTTTGCACCACCTCGAAAAATTATAATTACTCGAAGCACGGAGAGGTTTGTATAGAGACCCGCCTACATCGACGATTCACCGTGTTCACCGATATATTTCGCATTTAATTGAACGTTTCTTTTTTCAATTTTTTTCAAATCAATTTTATAAGTCCATTTTGCTCCATTTTGTAAGAATAAAACTTTGGCGCAACGTGGGTTTCTTTGTTGTCTAAAATTCCGTGCTTCAAAGAGTTAATAATAGAATGCCATCGACGTGCGCAAAGGAGCGAATAAAATTTTTACCTCGTACCTAACCAACTCGTGCATTTTTCGTATTTGTATCTCGGGTCTGAAAATTAAAAAAAAAATGTAATCCTGCTCCTTAAGGCGTTGAATATTTTATCGCGAATTAATAATGCGTCGATCGAAGAATTTTCACCTTTTCCGACCTGATATTATCGCGAGATTTTTTTACGTTACGTCAAATTATTGTGCACTGTATAATATTTTTTGATCTCTACCTTTCTCCGCCCTGAATTATCTCGAAATGTGGCCGAATTTTTAAAATTTAAAGCGAAAATTTCAGCGGACTGTGATCGTTTTACAGAGTTATTAGTGGGACGATTTCTTCGGATCGTCAGTTCACATCTTAGGAACGAAACTCGACCAACACCGGTCTCGTTTCTACTTTGATACAATACGTAAATGTTTCGCTTTCGATGTCTCGGTTTGTACAGCACACGAACTCAAATTCGGCAGAGGGAACTTCGTAAACGACGAGAGTTTCAAACACGATGTTCCACATTTGCGAATTCGCTTAGAGAAGCGTCCGTTCAGAGATTCGCCTTGTCATTTGTTTTCCCACGGAACTGCCGAGATTTCGCCTTAAGTAAATTTTTAACGTACGAATGAAATATTCGATGCTTCTTTATCGATACGAAACGAGAATCGTTCGTTTCTCCGGATGTCTTCGCGTAATATGCGGAAAGATAGACGTAAGTTCACGTTGAACAGAATTTTACGAAAACCCTAAAATTCCCTCGTTAATAGAACAATCGAGAACTCGACAATTTTGCTGGAGAAAAATAATCTAGTCGGAAAATGCCGCTGGAATTTCGTCGTTCATTTTCGTAATCGTAATCGTTCACGTTCGAAAGTTAAGCGAAGTCGGTAATTTGTAATCGATAGAAAAAATTCCGATTTTAAAACGATGCAATTTTTAACAAACATCGGGAACGAATTGGTTGCGAGATTTCAGCGAATTTAAATTTGGTTAAATAGGAAACGATGCAATGTTCCTTGTTCTTTATACTTTTTACTTCGAGCTCGTTAAAGTAAACGGCCAGTTCGTTAATTTTCGCACGTTACGATGAATTACGCTACTCTTTCATACTCGTTACCGCATTCTAGATGAAAATGAACTTTATCGTTGAATCCAGAGATTTTTTTTATTTTCCCTTTATTTACCAATGTAATCGAATTTCACACGAGGGCGAAAAGTGCTTTCTTCTTTTCTCGTATTAGGGCTATCGCGATCGCTTGACGGTAAGTTACATTTTTTTTAAGTCCGCTGAATTTAATTTAACGCAACGCGATCTTTTTTTCCTTTTTTTCTCTGTCTCTCACTCTCTCTCTCTCTCTCCCTCTAGTTTCCCTTTTCTCAATTCTTTGCATTTCCAACGTCGCATTTAACTCGTGGTCGCAGAGGAAATGAAATTTCTCGTCGAACAACGAAAGTGCGCGCTTTCGAGGCAGCGATCCGTGCGACGTCCTCATCGACGGACGCGAGTTCGTCTTTGCGTTGAACTTGACCGAGTTTTCCGACGTTGCAACGCCCACGGATATCGTCCAATCTATTCTCGTTCTAACGGACGGTTCGCGGCCAACGACGCGGATCGCGACTCTACTTCGCATTCTAACAATAGGGCCGCCTTTGCGCTCGAGAGTATGCACGTACGTGTCCTAACGTGTGTCGAAACGTGTAGAATCAAGGAGATTTCCTCGGGACTCTGTTATTTCGACCCGTTTGCCGCTCGAAGGAAGAGACTTTAAACACGGCGAGCCTCGCGCGACCAAATCGTCCCAAAGTCATCTTCGTGGTTTTTAAATTGTCCTTTCGTAATTTCATTTTGGGAAAACGGTACGTAGCGCCGTGGAGTACGATACGTTTGCGAGATACGTTCACCGGTTATTGCGCTTTTACCTTTTATTTTTAGCAAATATTATTTTTACCAGAACGTTTGCCTTTTCGCCTGTAAAGTAATGGGACTTCGCGAATGCTAAATTCGATTGGCTTGTTTCAAAGTGCATGTATTGGGTTGTTTGGAAAGTTCCTACCGATTTTGAAGAAAAATTGTTCCTTTTTTTGGAAAAAAGAAATTAATTATATAATATATATAATTATTTATTATATATATAATAAAATAATAAATAAACTAAAAAAAAAACTGAAAATCGGCACGAACTTTCCGGACAACCCAATACATAGAATCGCTTCGTTAGCGTTTAAGAAATTCATTGCGAGGAAAAAGTCGATTTCTCGTTTTCATTTGTAACTTAAATTTATCGCAGAGGAAGAAAAGCGATGTTTAAAATAAATGGTTTCCTTCTTTTATGTATTTTATGTACCGTTGAGTGTTTCAGACGAAATTTCTTAATTTTACGTTATCGTTTGATTTCATGGCATCGAAGCTTCGAAGAGAAGGAATTAAGTACCGGGTAGAACGACGAGTTAGCTAGTTCGTAGCCGACTTTTTAAGTAGGTCGCGTCTAAAATAAATCATACGGCGAGTGGAAGAGTACGCTAATGCTTCTGCAAATTTCACAAGTTTCCCGCTTTCCGAAATAACAAGAAAGCATTACCACAAATTCGAACAATTTTAAAACTCGACGACACGCCATACGTCACCTTTAGACTTTGAAAATGTGCACAATTTACACAACTATACAAATATACAAAATATTATTTATTATCTATATAATCTTATTCGATCTGCATAAAAGCTGTAATTCGCAATAATCGTTTCTTAACTCAAGCGCCTGTTTTTATTGTACTTGGATTAAACCTATTACCAATTGTCTGTCTTTTCACTGCATTTAATTTTCACGATGATCGTTACGTCGCTTTTGAATTAAGCGATCGGAGAAACGATATAAGCGACCAGTGACGTTGGAAGGACGATAGACGATGCGAACGCTTGAACTTGACCGAATTCTAGGGGCGTCTACGGTCGGCGTGGGCCCGACCAGGGACATCGTCGGTCCCGTAGTCGAGTCTCATGGACGAGTTCTTGGTTTCTAACGACAAGATTCATTATCAAGGCGATCGCGCGCTCCAACTGGCGAGGCTACGATCTCGCGCGCTCCAGTCGAAAGGTTTTCGCATACCGACGCTCTGTTATTATCGCCCCAACCTAAATTCCACGGGAAGTTGTGGAGGCCACTGTGGAGGTTTAATGCCGGAATGAACGTTTCACGTAACTCCATCGACGTCGTGACTTTGCACCGACTTTTTTTCCCTTCTCGGATCCGCGATGGACGTTTAATAAACTGCCTTCATTCGCGTAACTTTCAATGCGTGTAACTGATCGTTCACCTCGTTATTGTCTCCATTCTTTATCGAATATTCTCCTTTTTTTCCCTGTCTTTCAAAACGAAGAACAATCGTTTGGCCCGATCGATCAGATTTTATTCCAACGTTCGAGAGGCGTCGCAACTATTCGTTGGAAACGTTTCGAACGTTTTAAATTTATATTCCATTTACGTTTTATTTATATCGATACGATTTGCAATTTATCGACGTATCGCCGCTGCAAAGAAATAACGTTTAATCGTTTCTCAACGTATTTCATATTTTTCTTTCGCTTATTTTAGATCTTCCGTTAGCGTTATCGCGTTTATCGAACGTTACGCGGGGACGTACACGGAATCGAATAATTTTACGGAATTACATATCTCGTCGATCGAAAGGCAAGAGCTTTCATTACGTACGCGCAATTCCCCCGGCTTTGTTAAAGCTTTCTAAGTGAAACGTTGCGCGTGTACACGTATACGCGAAAGATCGATAATTCTCCATCAAACGTAAACGAACGCCGCAATTTTCCATCGCTTTTTCCCAACGTGTTTCTCCGAGCGTTAAGATAATCCCATAAGACCCGCGCTTCTTTCGTTCTTTCGTTCTTTCCTTCGCGGTGAAACGGTTTGGATTAGCGAGACGAGCCACGCCAAGGTAGAGAAATTATTTCGCTTGGAACTTTTTTACCGTTGATCACGAGTAAGGAAACCGCGAGACTATTATGACAGATTTCACGAGCGTAGACGTCGATTAGACGCTACTAACGATAATCACGGAGCCATCTACGATTTATCTTTCCTTCGTTTCTCTTGCTGCTACATCGTCGTTTGCCCAAGCAGATCCATGATTCGATAGTAACTCTTTTTCCGATTTCGTAGCTGCTAACATACTCTATGTTAGTAGCTACACTTAAACGTAGCTGCAAAACTTGCATATATTGCTATGCATAATTTATATTAGGCACGATTATTTACAATAATTTTTTGTAGGAGAAGTCTCTCTGAACAAAATTCTTTCGTTTTCAACGACTGTTACGTTAACGATCGCGTTCGCGATTCTAACTAACGAACGACGATAACCTTGGCAGAAAATGGTGAAAGGTCGTCGAACAGAATGTTTCCAAATATATAATTGATCGATGCTCGTCCTCGGTATAAACAATTGAATTTTATTTGGCACTAAAATAACCTGCGTACATTATTGTGCATAATTTATATTAGCCATAGAATACGATTGTTCGAAAAGTCATTTCGTTTTTTTTTATGAAAAAACGTTGTCTTTCATGTTTCTTTTTGTCGTATTTTATGTCGTTCTCGACGAAGAAACCTAATACAATAAACGTATTTATTTGTAGCCTAGATATTTATGTATAATAACTTTTTGTAGTCGGAGTCTCTCCGAACGAACGATTAGATCCAAAGGTAGACGAACGTTCGAACGATACGCGTGGATCGGGGGACGAAAGGCGCAGGGTAGGTTGGCGAAGAAACAACGAGAAGAACGTCGCGTTATTAACATCGCGGAGCGTGAGTTACGATGGAGAGTGGTGGAGAGAGAGAGAGAGAGAGAGAGAGAGAGAGAGAGAGAGGAAGAGAAGCTCCTACGGACGAACTCGAAGCCACGGTATAAAACCAGTCTCAGGTTTATATACCGTTAGCCATACGAGGCGGTCGTACGTACGGTCGGTGGTAGGGCGACGACGAGGGGATATCGCAGGGCATTACGCCGATGTGTCCCGTATAATGCCCGAAAGCGATCTGCAGCGACTCAGAGAGGTCACCGGGACAAAGACCAGAGAGATGGCTCGTCCCGATAGCCGTGCATCGATGCTTCGACCGTGCGTCCCGGTACTTCCCGCGAGATCTTCGCGCACGTTGCCAACTGCCGGATATTCCTACGTTCCTTCTTGGTCTTCCTACAAATTTTCATATTCCCTTTCGCCTTCCTTGGGACATCGGCGCGATCCTTCGGAGTCTGGCAGTCTTGCGAAAGAAGCGATCCGAGGAGAAGAAGAAGAAGAAGCGTTGAAAAATGAACGTTTTTGTGGATAGTCCATGGAAATGGACGACGACGAAGAAACGAAGTTTTGGACGGTCTTTTTCTCTTCGAAGAGACTTTAAGGTGAATTTGAAGGAACGTGTAGAGGTACGAGTTAACTTGGGATCACCGCGTCAGCGACGTCGATTTTTGCCAATGGTGGACGACGATTTTTTACTTGCACTGGCTTTTCAACGAGCATTTGATTTTATGCAAAGGCGCGGCCGAACTCTATTCGAAGATGAGTGCGTCTAGAGGTACGTGCTAATGACGTTCGACGTAGCGTGGACGGTCTACTCGTTGAAACTATTTTGCCTTCGTATTTTCAGTACTTTGATGCGTTATCAAGCGACCGTTGCTCTCGAAGCAGTCGAGATTAATGTCATTAGCAACTGCAGCGAAAAAAGTACTTCCATCAAACGCGTCAAGACCTTCGTTGAATATTGCTGTCCTTGATGAACGGCTTTTCGAGTGCTGGTATATCATTGTAACGATAGAAAATGATGATATATATGATTGTGCAGATCACACGTTTATCATCTTAGTTGACATCCTCTAATTATTGAAAATATCGAATATTGAAGATTCGTTGGCTTAGGATGACGAACATTCGAGGGTCTTGGATCACTGATAACCATCGTCACAACCAAAAGGATCGATGTGATGAGAGAATAATAATAATAATTATGGTTACGTAATATTTCGTGATCACCCACAGAGCGTTTATAGTGCTGGTTTTCATCCTCTAGTTAGCTATAATATTGAAAAATCGTTGGCTTTGGATGATGAATATCAGTGGCACTCGAATCACTGATGACCACCGTTACAGGCAGACCAATCTGCGGTCGAATCTGATGAACATGGCGGTCAACGAGCTAACGAGGAGCATCGACGTTTGCGAATCTTTTGATCGAAATGGAGCTATTAAAATTAATTACTCCATTCGATATTCTACGCTAATAAAATATAAATCTATTAAGTCGATATCAGCTATAATATATTAGCTATAAATAGCTAATAAATACGATATTTATCGGGGTGAAATAAGAGCGTGCGACACAAATACGCGGAAAATTGACTTCATCGCGTTCAACGAAAATTTCCACGTAATACGAATCGACGTTGGGGCATCTGCAATAACAGGGATTCTCGTCTCCCAAGATCCCCAGGGTATTAACCCTTGCCAAGGGTTACGGGATCGATTTAATCCGAGTGTCGCGACACGACGATAGGATTCCTAAGTTTTCTATTCTACGTCGGGGCCATGCAATCGAATGCTACGAGCTTCCACTTCGGAAATGACGCCGCGAGTGTCCGATGGCGCGTAAACGAGTCTCCCGCGGGTATTCGTCCTTCCGTTTTCCACTGAGCGAAATAAAACGAAATAAATCGAAGAAATTACGACTCGTTCGTGAGCTCCGATAAAAATCAAAGAAGAATACAAACCGATAAAAAAAGAGATAAAAAAGAAAACAAGAGCGGGACGAAATAGTCCCGATAAAAGGAAGCACGTGACGACGACGACGACGATACCAGAAACGTTAACGAGAGCCACGCCGAGTCTGGGAATAGAAAAGCAAAGTCATGGTACGTGCGTTAACCTCGACGTCTTCTAGAATTAACAGCGTCTGTCCGGCCTCTACGCGCTCGGATTGACGGTTCCAATTAATCTCGCGAGAGCTCGCGTGTGATGGCGTTTCGTTTCCCTCGTGACGTCATCACCGCCGCCATTTCCATCGTCGCCGCCATTTTCATCGTCGCCGCGTCTGGCAAAGATCGCATCGAAGACGACGACAAAGACGTCGAGGACGGTTCCGTTTGAGAATCGGGAATCGAGCGAGTTGCCACGCAATTACGTTCCCTTCTTCGAGAGCCTCGAATCCCTTCGTATCAGCGAACGTACTCCGATCTCGCGCTCGAAAACGAGTTCTTCGCTTTCCACGTTACGAATACGAATTATTCGATTGTGCGTAAGCGCCGACGTCCCGATAGGCGTTTCTTCCTTTCAAAGGTAGGCCCGTGCACCCGAATAGCTGCTAATTCGCTAAAAGTACCTAAAAACGCAACGTACGCTCGCCAAAGGGAAGCCAATGCGCAAGTCGAATCGCAGGCTAAAAGAGGGAAGCGAGCCTCGGCGAAGGGACGATCATAGATCCGTGAAACGATCCGCAAATACCAAGAGACACTTTTGCCAGTTGCCAAACGTTCGGTTCCTCGCGCCATAAATTCGACGATCTCTCGACGAAATCCTCGTAGCAATCTCTACGATGATAAATCGCTACCGGAAAGAATTATTTCGCGTATTTCGACGCGAGAGTGCGCTGATACACGCAGTTCAATAATTCCGTGCGACTGTCTATCTCTCGGTCGCGAAGCAAGTTTTTTTCTCGTTCACGTTTAATTAATATAATTAATTAACCTTTAATTAGTAAATTTTAGTTAAAGAAATAACGCGTCGACGTAAATGCCGACAGTAGGCGTTTGGAAGTTAAGAAAATTAATATTTTTTAACGAAATAATCGTCCTTTATATTAAACGCCTACCCTTGTCCGCTACAGCGATATTATTTTCATAAAAGCCCGATGGAAGGGGAAAAAAATGGCCGATGAAGCGGCAATAAGGAAGAGCCCAAAAGGATCTACCGAGATCCTTTGGCGCTCTTCGACCTTCGGTCTTATCATCACGAGCTAATTTCCGAGTGTACGCACGAATTAGTCGGCCGTTGCAACGTCGTTCGAACCGACGGAGCGGCTTTTACGGATTACGTGACTGGAATCCGCCATTATTCTCGAAACAAAGCGACGGATAGGAGGAATAGGCGGTGGAATTGGCGCGTCCGGCCCGAACTTTCTCGATGGGTCGATCGACGTGGTCGTCGCGGATTCGACGCGGTCGAGGCGTCGCCGGCTCTCGCGAACGGCAAAGAAAAGCGCGAGAACTCGTTTCGCGAGAGCTTCCTTTCACGAGGCGTCGCCCGACGCTAATCTAACGGCATTTATTTCGTCCGTGCTCGGCGAGTGGGACGAGAGGTGGGGCGGGAGGGTCGAGAGACGCCGGTGAAAACGACGTTCAAAGGCGGCGCGGAAGCAACGAACGTAGAAGCGCTAATCTGCGAATTTGCCGAGCCGCGGAGGGAGTCGCGATTTCTCCTTTCTGCATCGTAATGAGTTTTTAAATTAAATTTTCAAAGGCGCGCCGCGCGCTTGCGCCCATTTTTGGCCACGGCTTTAATTGAACGCGTCCGATTCCACGACGATACTTCCGTGCTTTCGTGACGCCGCTCTTGCAAATGTTTCTTCTCTCCAAGTCACTCGCGATTATCGTCGATATTTCTCGGTCAGCGCGGCTCCTACGGATACTCGAACGAGCTCCTTCGACGATCGCGTCGTTGATTAAATCTTCGTGCTCTTTTGACGATTTTAAGATACTTCCTGGGAGAGAGAGAGAGAGAGAGAGAGCTTCTCGCTGGAAACAACGAGCTAATTGTTTCTAACGCGTCCATCGATTATCGAGAAACGGATGTGCTTCCTCCAGAGTTCTAATTAATCTTTCACCACGGCGCAACGGATTAACCGTTCGCGTGCCTGCGAATAATTTATTTGCTTTCGTACTGTAATTGGTTGGTATTGTTGTCGAAGAAGATTTCTATTTTAACGTCTAATTCTTAGTCTTCGTACGCTTGCGAATTACTCGTTAAAGCCGATTTAACCATTTAACCAGAATTATTAAGCATCGGGCGGGAAACACTGGAAATAATGAAAGGTATTTAATCGAGCGAGGTTGGATTACAAACGAGGAGAATAAGATCTTTGAATAACTTTCAGGGCCACGAATGAACGCAGCTTCTTATGCATTCGCGTATTATTCGAACCATCGGAGAGTTCCTTTCTCTCGCGTAAATCGAGGAAGTCTCTTCGAAGCTTCTTAACTTCATCGGGTCTTCCTTCATCGACAAGAGAAAATTTGTTGCTGAGTGATTTTAGTCGCCCGTGGCAACGAAAAGGTTAAGCGTGACTCGTTTCGTTCCGTTCACGGAATTTAATACTTTAATTTATTACGACATACCAACGTGTTTTGACAAACGTAGTCGCGTACAGCGTGCTTGACATTACAAAGGCTCAAGGAATTTGAATAAGGAACGACGCCCCGCGCGCCACAGTCGCCGGATATCGTCCCATCTGGTTTATCATTTATATCGCAGTCTATAATTTGGAGAGAAAAAATATGAATTCTATAAATTTGAGGTTAAAACGGAGGAATGCTCTCTCCTCTTCGCTAAATTTCTCAATTTCTAAAGAGGGGTCTCGAAAGCCTGCAGGAAAAATGGAAGGGTATCGTAGAAAATAAGGGCGAGCATATTTTACATCAAGAAAGAATTTTGTTTTTCTTCGTTGAAAAAAATAGAAACCAGAAAAATGAAAAACACGTTAGCTCCGTGTTTATCTTTGGTATGTAAAAAATCGACTCGATTTCTTAGACTTTCGGTTTGTCTATGTGATCGACAACAAAGCTAATGTGATAACAATCCTGACGCGTCGAACTACGACGTCATTTTTTGCGTGTTTATTTCGGTCGGTCTAGGTGACATATCGGGATGATATCCTCAGTTTGTCGTCGATCGTGAACCCGATCACACGCGGAATAAAACTCGTAATTACGTCGTGAGTTTCGTGTACCTAAGCGAAGTGAAAAGTGAAGTGAAGTGACACGGTGCGATTAACTGAAAGTGCAAGAAACCATCGTCGAGGATGCCAATCACAGAAGTAGTTTCGAGGAACCTCTTGGAAAGCTGTTCATCCCCTGGCCAATAATTAACCAAGCGACTGTCAATATTTTTTATAATTTTACCGTAATACATTTATTCGTTATAATATTTCGATATTTCGCCTTTGGATCTTTCTAAATTAAGGAGCGTAAACGAGTACTCGTAAACGTATTTCGAAAGTTATTGTCCACGTACACATTGTCGCATCGCTTTCGCGCATGGAAAAGACGCGTCATCGCTTTATGATCGATGGAAAATATATTTAAAAAACGAGTATGGAGGTGAAACTCGATTTCCATCCCGCATATTAATGAAACAACACGCGCGTAATGCAGCGTCAATCACGGCCATTCGATTATTCCAATCGAACGTTTCTCCATCGAAGTAAAAAGTACTCGTAGGTAGGTGAAACGCTCGAGGTCGTATAATTACGCGTGCATAAACGATAAAGATATTCGCGATAGAAGTTCGCTCTGTTCCGATTTTGCCATCGTTGTCAGCATTGGAACGCGCTGTAAAGGCAAACCGTTCCTAACGCAGTTGTATCAAACGTGATTACCCTCGGTAAGACTAATTTGACCGTGCATTCGATTGCTCGATGTATCGTGGACATTGGATAATGAATGACAAATACGATAATCCACCCAGCATGATCGTCGTTCATGAATGCCATTGTACCGTTAACCTTCGCGTTTGCCGTTCTTCTCGGTCGATCGACTAATGCTGAGGCGTTCCATGCATCTCGTGCCTGAAAATCTGACCCTCCATAACAGTGAGGATAAACAACGAAAGTATTCAAAATTGAAGTTCGACTTTTGTTGATCTCGACATCGTTATTAGCACAGAAACGCTGCTGTATTCTAGACTAATTTGATCGCGCATTCGATTGCTCCATATATCGTGAATCGATAATGAACGTCAAATACAATAATTCAACCAGCAGAATCGTGGCCCATAACTGCCGCTGTATGATTAGCCTTCTAGCTTCGTAATTCGCGTTTGTTTTTTTTTCCTGGTCGGCTGACAAATGCTCAGACATCGAACGCATCTCGTACTCGTAAATTTGACCCTCGAAAACACCGAGGATAAACAATAAAAATATTCAAAGATGGAGTTCGATCTTTTACCATGTAATATCTTGCCATAAAATAAAGACGATTATTAGCATAGAAACGCTGCTATATTCTAGACTATTTTCATCACGCATTCGATTGCTCAATGTACACTGAATCGTCAAACATACGTAATAGTGTACGTATTTTTCCTGGTCGACTGACAAATGCTCAGACATCGAACGCATCTCGTACTCGTAAATTTGACCCTCGAAAACACTGAAGATAAACAATAAAAATATTCGAAATAGGAGTTCGATCTTTTTCGACCTTGCCATATAATAAAGATGTTCATTAGCGTGGAAACGCTGATATATTCTAGACTAGTTTGATCACGCATTCGACTGCTCAATGTATCGCGAATCGATGATGAATGTTAAATACGGTAATCCAACCAGCATAATCATGGTCTACGAGTGCCACTATATAGTTAGCCTACTCGTTTTTTTTTTCTGGTCGACCGACAAATGCCGAGACGTCGAATGCATCTCGCGCTTGAAAATTTGACCCTCGTAGAGTCTCGAAATTTTCGACGCAATCTCAAATCTACGAGAAAACTTTACGGTTCGTTGCCGTCGGGATGCTAACATCTCGCGCGTTCGTTCTCTCGTGACTTTCGGCTGTACGTGCGCCTGTCCTCTGCCAATTCGAAGACAGGCGAACTTTCGTAACTCCGAATCAGCGAGGCGCTTAACTTGCGAAACGTACGTATGGTTCGTATTTGTTCGTGACTCGCGCGCTTTCACGCTGCAATATCGAAACGAGTAGCTTCGCGAGGACGAGCGATGTAACTCGCGATTATGTAAATTACCGTTTTTCATCTCTTCGCCGACTCCTTTCCACTCGATGTTTATCAGCGCGAAGTAAGGATGCACTTTGCTCTTGGCGCCTCCGTTTTCGTCTTGACGGTCATTTTATCGTCTTTTGATTAAAAAGGCTATGCGAATCGTTGCGAACGATTTACGAGCTAACGATACGGACTCGCGAACGTGTGAAGGCGTGTATGTGTATGAGTACCTTGTTGGAACGGATCGAATATAATTTCACAATACGATAATAATTTAATAGTTTCGTTTTTTTAATGAAAAAACGTTGTTTTTTACTGTCTTTCGTTGTTGTTTTTACGAAAAACTGCTGGCAAAAAAGCGAAATTACTTTCCGAACAGCATAATATAATATTAGGTTGTCCGAAAAGTTCGTACTGATTTTCGTTTCTTTTTTTAAATTCATTTATTATTTATATTATGTCTTTTATTATATATTTCATTACGTATATAAAATAAATAATTATATATATTAAATAATTAATTTTTTTTTCAAAAGAAATAAATCTTCAAATAAAAAAGAAACCAATAATAATGCGTTACGAGAATCGATCTCCGACTGTCCCGCGAGGGAGTGGCTGAGTGTGAACACGCGAGTGTGTGAGTGAAGTAGAAACGTGCACCACGATTCTGAGGATTCTAAGAACGATTAGATCGCAGCAAGAACTCATACGGGATTTATTCGACGATGGTAATCGTTAGTGTAGCGAGGTTGATTATCATAAATCACGGAAAGTCGTAAAGAGTCGCTCGACGTGCCTCGATGGGTGACCTCGCGCATAATACATTCGTCGTTCGTTTCGTTACGTTCTTTTTTTCAAATTTCGCACGGTGCAGCACGAAGTTGACGACACCAGCGAGCACGTTCCCCGAGTTTCATATGCCATTTCGAATTTTTATGCGAAATATTTGAATGTTTATTTTTTTTTTTTTT
>JAITYT010000330.1:2050885-2061122 GCA_025433975.1 Liostenogaster flavolineata
CCTGGAAAAAGAATAAGTGATCCACGATTAAAGACAATACATCGATTATGCACAACGATAACATCTTTGTATCGCTGCGAGTTACTAGTTTATATATTATTAAAAAGTTGAGAGCGATATCTTGCATACAATTTAAAAGTTACAATTTCGTCCTAGTTTTTAGACTCGTCGTCGAAATCCGAACACGCGCGGTATAACCAATTCAATTCATTTAGAATTAGGTAACATTTGAAATGCCATTCGCGTTTGTGGTATGTCAAAATTATCCTGATTAAACCTATAAGGTACTTCGTCGGACTCAGCTACTTCTTTTACAGCGAGGGAAGAATTTAGTTCATTGGAAGCTTTTGGCACGTTTAACGAACGTAACTACGTTTGTCCCAATTTAGAACTCTCTCGCGTACTCCCTGTTCTTCTGTCTCTCTTTCCGCTCCTCCCTCCATCACTCCCTCTCCCTCCCCCACCCCTCAATTCAGGTCACTAAAGTGAAGTTGATTCGCCATCAAAAGCATTAACTTTACGTTCGAGAATAACGAGACTCTAAATCTCGTTAAGCTTGCAATATTCATAGGTCTTTATTATTAACGCTACTCGAGTGCCATCGACGGAACTACGAAGTCAAAACTTTCAAAGTTCATCCTTGTTTTTTTTCATGGCTCCCAAAGTAAATCGAAACGTTTGTATCTGTACTTGTACTTGTAATTCGTAAATCTGTAAATCTGTAAATTGTACATTGTAAATTGTAAATGGATTTGTAAATCAACAGAATATGTAACAGGATTCTTCCTATTCTATGAAGGCTGTAAGTTTTAAAAACGAGAACACGATATATTTAGAACCTGAAATATCTTCGTCTTCGATGTTAATGAAACGATGGATCCGTGTAAGAATCTTGCTTGGAAAATAATAAGAATAATTTTTATAAAGTATTTCACGTACAAAGGGGTAATGTCGACAATGGTTTGCAACCGACAATGAATCGATTCCGACGAGATCGCTATTTTCTACGTGGACTCGACGATACAGTACCATCGCCGAGCCTCAAGGCGACTTTGTAATATTAGATAGACAAGAGCAACTTCATACCGGTCTGTACCGAATGAAATTCGTGCTAGAGATTCTCATCAAATTCGCCTTAGTTGGTGATCGTGCCTTTTGCATCAATAATCCAAAGATTCATAGAAACGTTAACCGTGAAAGCTCGGTTACCAGGTGCCTTTTCTTCGTTTAATTGCTTTTATGAAACAAAAATAAAACGAAACGAGACGAGTTTTCATAGGAGCTTTCATAATTGATTTACTATCAAAATGACAACGAGCTACGATGTTCTCCCTTTTTTTACTTCGGTCGATCAAGGTGTCTTGCACTTGGAATTGGAATTTACAATTGGAACTTACGGTGTTCAGTTGTTATTCGACGTTCAATGATCGACGATCGTTTTTTAGAATCTGTGAAAAAAAATCCTTCCCTTAAGTTCAGACGAGATTATATGCATATCGAAAATAATAGCACTTTGCTCGGTTTTGGAAAAGTAGACTATCATGTTTTGTAAGAGTATTTTTATTGCGGATTGTTATTTCACGTTCAATCCGCCAGCTAAAATTAACTTTGAACGCGAGCACTTTGAGTCGGGGTTGTCCGCGGATAAAATTACGGGGTTATTCAAAAAGTGTCTCTGACGATTTTTGAGGCAAATCCAATCGAACGATTTCATCAAATTCTCGTAAATGGTCTAAATTGGGCACCAAAAATCGGCGGAGATTTTCCAAACGATCCGATACAAACGAATAACAATATTAAATTCCATATTACCGAATAAAATATCGATAAAAATTGTGAAACGTCGAAAATAAATTCGGCGCAATACCGTTATATTTTTTACCATTGACAGGATAGGAACGGAATCAAATTTCTATCAGGAATGGGAAAACGTTGCTGCGATGGAGACTTTTTCGTGCTGCTATCTATTTTCTGCAGAAATTCGATGTATTCGAAACTCAAAGCGCAAATATAGAACAGACGTTTCGGGGAAGCTTTACACGGCGGTGACCGTTAGCTCGAAAAGGACCAATGGGCTGGACGTTTCGTTCGTCCCTTTTTCCACTGTTCGGGCAAAGCCCTCGAGGGATCGTAAAAGCCGAGACGCAATGCGTACTTACGCGTACGCGTGTGCGTGCATAGGCGCCGAGCTTCGAGAGGAATCTGCGAATCGATGTGGCAGTTCGCATAGAACGAGCATGGACACGAGAAGTTCGCCATACCGTCTGTAATACGAGTCACGTTAATTCGATGACGTTCCGACGCAAATCTAGCATGCAACGTAACAGCTAAATTAATTGGACTCACGCGAACGCGCTTAAATTCCTTCTTTGTCCGAATCGTAAACGAAATTTTCTAAACTTCCTTACTACCAATTACGAAACGTTAGTCGCATGTGCGCAAATGCGCGTATTTATGAGAAAAATTCTACGCTTCCCTGTGGGCTAAATGAATTAGGAACGTTAACGCATTTCCGTGTACTTAATCAAATGATTCCCTACAAAACAGACGTTGATTTAAAGAAAAAATTGTTAATTTGTAGAAAGAAATAATGCACGACATTTAACAATAAAATAGTCAAACATACATTTCCCTTTTTATAAGCAACGTAAAGAATTCAAGTAAGTTTTAAATAGGGTCGTTTGATCCCGCTTGGTACGTTTAGTGTTCAACTCTCGCGATCGGCGACTCGAGATTGTTAAGTTTACGTTTCCCGATGAAATTGAACTTTTTAGAAAATATAAGCGCTTACATAAGCGCCGTATGACGTAATCGATAGCTACGACGACCGATTTCAGTCGTTAAAGCTTCCAACAAATGGCGGATGTTCTTGTCGAAGGTGAAGGAAGGATAGAATTTCATTAATTTCCTTTTCTTTTCGAATCGATAGAAAAATGCGAGATCGATATTCTATTCGCAGGAAAAACTTAACGTAGGTAGAGAAACGTGGATGCGCGTACACGGCATACGCGTATTCGGCTTTCATCGCGATGACAATCGATACGTTCCTGCGCGCTTCCGCGCGTCCCTACCGAAAGTCAGACCAACCAGATAGGCGTCCGTTCGGTCGTCGAGTCGGGCCAATTTACCTCGGCGATTCCACGGGACTCGATATAACGAATCGGCGAAATCCGTGGAAAATGGTCATGGGGCTTGCTGTGCAAGCTAGAATGCTTAATGTACTCTCGCAGGAGCCTCTCGCGGAGTCAGCGATCCTCTGATAAGGAAACGAGCTGTTCCAGACAGCGGATAATCGTCTTTCAGACAGCGGAGAGGCTGTCTGACGCGAGAAGGGATCCCAGGATTTTCTTGGTGCCGTTGCCAGACAATGGCTTACGTCAACGTGTTGGCGTTACGATCGGCTTCTTTTCTTCTAAAAGTATCGCAGGACAGCGACGAGGAAGAAAATCAATCGCGATCGGCTTAGCCAACGTCGCTTAATTTTGCGTTTAACGCGACGATCTTGACACGAGATTTATCATTTTTGTCTAGGTTAGAAACGCATCGATTTTAAAAGCGTTAGAAGAAATCCCAGAATTTTCTTGGTGCAATTGCCAGACAATGACTTACGGCAACGTGTTGGCGTTACGATCGGCTTCTTTTCTTCTAAAAGTGTCGCACAATGGCGCCGAGGAAGAAAATCAGTCGCGATCGGCTTGGTCAATCGACTACACCGTCGGGTATTATTGCGTTTAACGCGTCGATCGTGACAAGTTCGAGTTAAAAACGCACCGATTTTAAAAGCGTTAGCGAGTTATTTATCGCGAAATTCGTCGATCGTTCACCGACTTGTTATATAACGTCGATAAACGCTTATACGCGCTCGTCCGCTGAAAATTCACTGGTGATTCGTGCGGTTTTACTATCTCGCTGCGGTGCGATTTAACAGGGAAACGCTCGCGGTGCGCGAACTCGTGAAATTTTTAGAATTCTCTTTTCCATTAAAACTGATCCTTCCTCGAGTGTACGGCTAGATACGTATCTATTGAAATTGGCTTATCGGTTCATATATTTTTCGAACGTTCGTAAGTGCGATGGACCGCCATGCAACGCTTCGATGCGTCCGACGTTGCAGAAAATTGAGTAAAAATATTTTCAAGAGCGAAATACGTGTTTCTTAATTACGAAGACAGTTCGCATATTGCAATTGCGCGCAGTGGCCGTTCCTCGAGGAACGAAACAGCCGCGAAATACTTCCGAAAGCGGTGAATACGCCGCCTGGTATCCGACTGAGATAGCGCGTGCGGAACGCATGCCATTAGTTTACTTGTTTTCCTCGCTAAAATACCTAAGGAGTCATAAAACGGCGCACTTTGACATCCGTTGGTCGTAAAAACAACGGAATAGCACCGATGAACGAAGTACACTACTGTTTCTGAATATTCCTTCGCTTTAACTTCTTTTTCTCTTAATGACAAGATTTAAAAATACGTTCTTTATCGCTTTTTGTCTCTCGCCAATTTCAGCTCTTCCTTTTTGCGCTACGGCGATAAATCCGTGCGGTGATTTAACACTTTTGAAATGCATTATTTTTTTTTTACAATCGTCAACGTCGACTCACGCGATTCACGTTTGTCATGAATGACGATTTATTATTTTCTTTTCTACAAAATAAGCGATCCTTCTAACGCGATAATTTTACTTAACTTTTATAGATAGTATAACTTACTATATATACGCTTAATACATATCGATTAATTTCCCTTGTTGAAAGGATCTGAAATATTTTTTTCGAAACGTACGATGACAGTGTTTTTCGTTGTATATTCCAAGTAAGAATTCGATAGTAATTAAAACAATATCGATGATCGTACGAATGAATAAGTCGTATCTCCTCTCCGTAAAATGATTTTAAGGGAAAGATTTCAATTATCGACTATTTAATTTTTACAACCAATTAGATGCTTTCATCCTGGTTTTATCGTTACGCGGCCATTGAATGAGAATTGTTAAGATAAATTTTATAATAAACTTATCGTTACAAACAGCGCATGACACAGCCACGTGAGATACTACATTTCTACTAGGTTATGCATAAGACAAAAGAGCTTCTCCTCTAACCGAAAGGCTAAAAACAACTGAAACGTCGCCATACTTTACTGCGACACCAGAATGTCAACGACTCGAATATTATCTTTAACAAAAACAGTGATAACGAATTTATCGATTAGTTGACTCGTGAAAAATGGCGAACTAACAGCTCGTTAAGATACGCAGAAGCACCGTGGCGCTCGGATTCGTTCGCTTAAATTTCAATGCGATGCAGCGCGACAAAACGTCGTATTTCACGTGGTGGAAACACAAAACCAAGGGCGAAATCGTGACTCGCGGGTCGACTTAAGGATTTAGCACGTCCCGACGAAACGAATGCTTGCCTCTGCCGTTGCAGCAAGCCCTTCCACCTCATTCTACCGAAATAGTACACGGTGAAATTTCGATGCATATTGCGGTTCACGGAGCAAAGCCACGACCTTCTTCGCTGTCACGGCTCTCCTTTATTCCCATATTTCGTTCTTTAACGGCGCGAGGATCCTCGAGAGAAACGATCGTAGCAAATTGCATGCCACCACGCCCCCGCCTACCGATTAAATCCTTTTCTAATTAGTCGTACTACGATTTTACGTAATTACGATTCCCCTCGATTTCTTTATTATTGCTATTATCTGGAAACGATAGCGCTTTCTATAATTTCACCATCTTCGATATTAACGCTTCGACTGCTAGCCATTGCTATCGATTTTTCCCCCATTTCAATGTAAATTCGATCGAATTAAAGTCCAAGGCGATTCCTCGCGGCCGCTCTTAAGATCGAACGAGAAATTAATTAAATATTCGTAAATAAGTGAGGTGCCGTCGAGAGCTTCCGGATAGTTCGCCAAGTATAATGGCGATAAATAATTGAGAAATAATTTGTTATACAAATTACACGATTTTTTCAATAATTTTCTTGCCATTAAACCAATTCAATGTTATTACGAGCCGTTTGATGTCACTTTTAAGTCCAAAAATTGCCACTAAAAGGTACCTTCGCGAGAACTGAAACTATTAATCCGCGACTTGCCTGTTAACCTTCCATCAATTTTAGTAACGATCTGAATTTTAACGCCATCCACGCGCGACGCGGCTGATAGGGTCAGCCTTGCAATTATCACGTCCATTTCTGATTCGCCGAATCGCGTTACGCGAATCCAGTCAGATTCCGCTCGATTTTAACATCTTTCACAGATTTCGCGCGATGAATTCACTTGGCGTTACGCGTTTCGATATTTTTGCAGCTTCCTTCGTATTTACCGACATTTATTGCGCACGATATATCGAATCTATTCGCGATGTTCCGTGGAACTATTTCGACGCTTCATCAATTTCGCGAATTTCTGTATCACTGGATCTATCGTTTTTTATCGCTTCTGTTCTTCTCATCGGGATAAAAAAAAATGTTACGACGTACACCCAGCATCGCTGGCGCTTCGAGCAATCAAACGTTTCGTTAATATTCGTCGCTGAAAATCGAGCGATAATGATTCGACCGTAAATTTGTTTTCGATCGCTCTGAAGTATTACGAATGGGAATCCCGTTTCTCGCGACTCGAATTAACAAAAATTTTACCTCGTCCGCAGTGACTCCGAGGACTTCGTTGGAATATTTTTGCGCTCCATTGTCGTCTTAATTGTTTTTCGTCTCCCTTCCAATGCGTATTTAAATTGTCGGATAGAAATGAGTAGACAATAGGAAGGCGAGCCGTGGAAGGAACGATCATCGCGAAAGATAAACTCCAATCTCGGAGAAAGCTTTTGTCGGAACAGCGTGCGTCGATCATTTTTGTTCTCCCTTTTCCTATTTCATTCTCTCCATTCTTTTTCCTTCCTCCAGCATCGAGCACGAACGCGATTTCGATAACAATGCGACCACGTTCGAACAATCTTACGGGAAAAAAGTACACGCGTACGATTTGCAGACAATCGAATTATTAGGCTGGCGCATACGAAATGTCGGATTTTCTTTACACGTGAACGTTTGTCTCCCTGTTTTCGTCATGCTTTCGTTTGTAGTCGTACCGTCCATCGCCAGAGTCACGTTTCAACAAAGAAGATTTTCTCAGAAGCGTTTCGTTTTGTTATTCGTTTTGAATTTCGTAAGGATGTGGATTCGACCGATATTCGTGTAATTTTTTTATTCGAGTATGAACTTGGTAGTAATGCTGCAAAAGCTGCAAGCGATATAAACCAGGCGTTTAGAGAGAATATCGTTAACGATCGAAAAGTGCAGCGTTGGTTAGACAAATTTCGGTCTGGTGATTTTTCTCTGGAAAATAAATCGAGTGGAAGACCCAAACGTCTGTGAAAAATGATGCTCCGAAAGCTTTGGTGGAAACGAATCCGACTGTATCTACGAGGGAACTTGCGAAAAACGATTGCGAAATTAAACGAATTAAACCGACTTTCATTTTTTCAAACATTCGAAACAGTTTCTACGGGCTATACGGTACGAAAATAAAGACGGTCTGAAAAATTCCATATCAGAGTTTATCGATTCGAAAGATCAGAATTTCTTTAAGACAAGCAGCCACGCATTAAAATCTCGTTGGAAAAAGTGTATCCAAACAAATGCAGCATATTTTGATTAACCTCTTAACCGGGGAATAAAATTTTGTAAAACTCGTTTCACACCAGGAACTGTGCGATAAAAGAAAATATTTTTTTTCTTTATACATATATATTTAACATATCGATGTTTTGTCTCTGGAACAAGTTTTACATTATTCAATATATAAATGAAATATTTTCAACATTCAAAGAATGTCGTCGTACCCGGTTAAGAGGTTAAATAAGCAGCTTTTGAAAAAAGATACGTTTATATATTCGCTTCAAAATCCGACATTCCGTACGCACCGACGTAATAATTTCACTCCCGTTACAGGCGACAAATCTTTCAATTTGCTTTCTTTTCCTAGACTCTGGCCGTTCCCTTTCTCCGTCGACTTCTCTTTCCCTCGAATCCCCTGGACATCCGCGCTCCTACTTTTTCCCCTCTCCTTCCTTTTTATTTCCTCTCGTATGTCCAATTTTCGTCGACTCGTGAAGCGCTTCGGAAACGGGAGCTCGGCAATGCCGAGCAATCGGAAAGCTATCCCGGAAAATTTATTGGTTCTGCCAGCGTCGCGCATGCCGGAAGTGACTGGCGCATATATTCGCGATCTAAAATACATTACGCAGCGCGCGAGTTTCAGTATCGCTGGAAATTTATGAAGCGACTCTCGGGCGTTACGCGATCGCTGAGTCGAAACCGCCAAAATTATTAATCGTTCCAGGCATCGACCCGGATAAATCGACGCGTTGAAAAACCGAGGAAACTCGCGACGGTCCCGGCGAAATTTTATTTAATTTCTTCTCCTTCTCTTTCGCGGCCGAGTCTCGTTAGAACGGACGCACGTACGCGATCGAGTCGAATTGAATCAAATAGGAACGCGGTCAAAGGCGAAGATAGAAACGAAATGATGGAGTAGGACGAATATCGCGAGAGAGAGAAACGATGTTTCACGCAGCAAGAAGGAGAGAAAACTTCGCGAGAGGAAAAAAAAAAGGAAAACGGAAGGATCGAGACGAGGGAGCAAGACGATAAAAAGGAATATTACTTTCCGCGTCGAAATCGTGTTCGGCTTCGTTCATACGAATTACCGCGTCTCTTTTTGACGTGGAAGATTAAAGAGTAAACGTTAAGTTTTTTCTTGCGAAACTATCGCTGCCGGTACGGGCGAGAACGTATCGCCTACGATATACCGTACGCGTGTATATTTCACAAGGAGCGCCAAAAATGTATATTCGTCGGGCACGCCGAGATACGGTTAATCCAATTACAGCGAAATGGAACGTCAGCCTGATAAATCATACGTACGAAGTTAACGATCGGCGGACGATCGTTTATCATTTGTCTAACTGATGCATTTCATGAGGTAAATAGCATGGGCAATTAGAGCGTACATTTTGTAACGGTACGTTGGATCGTGCGATCTCGCAACGTTCTTCCAACCAGCTCGACGTATTTTTTTTCTGCTTTTTTTTCTCATAATCGTAGTTTGCATTTGATCGGTTCGCGATGATAGGCAAAATTTAAGCTCGCGTATCGGTAGTCGTTTGACATCGTTCACCTTAAAAGCGAAGCACGATTTCGAATTATATTATGGGAATTAGCTCGTAAAGTATCGCATAGACACCTACGATTGGTGTAGAGTCGATTTACGTATTACTTATTTTTAAATAAATGCGAATAATTTTATAAATGTAAATTATGAATAATTGGACGTAGCTTGTTAGAATATAATGTTAAAAGTAAATAGTAAAAGTAAAGTAGTTAAAAGTAAAAGTAAATAAAGCGACGCGTTAAAACGTAGCGACTCACGACCCGAAGTTCGATAATCGTTTCGACTCGATTCGACTTTGAAATCTCATTTTAACTTCCGATCTTTCGAGAACATTCGGCATGATTTCTCGCGGTTTTTACGATGCCGGCGTACGCGGCAAGCCACGCCGAGAATGTCGGATGGAATACGTAAGTCACCATCCAGTCCATAAATATTTGAGGTACATACGGACGTGGTTTTTCATAGCTACTATCCCTCTCCTGAAGCCGCTTCTATTTTTTCTCGATTCTCTCCTTCATTCGATTCTACATTCAGTTTTTTCTACTCAATCAATAAAATGTATATAAACTTAAAAATATGCAAACCGTTCCTTTACATATAAATTAACGCGTCGTGATTGTCACGCCAAATTTATGGATTTTGCTCAGGGTGATATGAAAATATTTTCGTTATTCCAAGCTTCCAATGACAAAATTATAATAAATACGGTTAGGTAAGATGACATTAGTTCGATGACTTTTACCATTGCATACAATTTTGTCGTAGACAAAACTACTTAACTAGAAACTAAAGTAATTTTGTTTCTTCCCAACAGTTTAGTTTTTCATAAAAACAACGTCAAAACGAACAACGTGTCACTGACGTGTTAAATATTATACAACGCATAATTCTATTTTATAATAAAAATAATATCAAATAATATAAAATAATAAAAAATAATATAAAAGTTATCAATTTCAGGAAAATACGATATTTGTCCAAAACTTTCCGTACTTTAACGAGTCTGGCTCGTGATGAAGATTTTGGCCCAAACATGAATATCACGAGCCAGGTTCGCG
>JAITYT010000330.1:2114119-2125743 GCA_025433975.1 Liostenogaster flavolineata
ACATCTACGACGCTTTAATTATCCCCGATGATAAACGAGGGATATTTAAGCATCCTACTCTCGCGTTCTCGTTTACTCGTCTTTAAGGAATACACTCGACGCCCGCGAGATACGAGTTAAAAAATCATTAATATCCGGTCGCTGGGAGCGCGACGGTAAGTGATTTTAAGTCAATTTGCAAAATTTAATGAACGCACCGTAATAAACGATGGACCGACTGCTCTCCCGTAACCGTTAGCTCCCCCCATGAAAATGAAAATAAATGAGACGAACACTTACCAGGCGGCCGCGTTACTCCCGAGATTTATCGCGCCGAATCTCGAGATACCGTCGATTTCGTACGGTCGAAAGAATCGTGCGATTCGACCCGCAAGCCGAACCGAAAGCCAACGCGGTCGGTGGTAAGTCGATTCCTAACAGTGCTAATTTCCTTACGAGTTTCGTAAGTTCGAATCCGTGCCTGATAAGTTTCCAGAGAACGACAAGCGCCTCGTAGCTGCCTAACGAGCATCGACGTTGCGTTTCGTCGAAGATCGAGATTGGATCAAAATTCAATCGTCTCTCAAATACGACTGATCGCACTTCGAATATTCTTCACGGCTTAACGAGCATCGGCTAGCTACGACTACGAACGATCGAATCTTGCCATCGTAAGATCGCTAAAGTAGCTACGAAAACGCTCGCTTTCCAGGACGAAAAATATTCCGCAATCTTGTCGTCATGGCGACCGGATTTTTCACCGTCGTCGTCGTCGTTGTCATCGTCGAGAAATAATGAAGGTAACGTATCGTTTGCTGGTCGTGAGCCGGTCCTTTGTATGAATAATTGCACCATTATACCACTCTGGTTGTCGGTGGAATGGCGATACTCGGCCCGACCAACTACCATCGTCCGAATTTAATTATTGAATACGTATTCGTATCCACGCATCCGTGACCGTCGATCGTCGTTCTACCCTGAAATTGGCCACCTGCGAACCCCTACAGGTACATTCGCGTACGAGTATTTATCCGCGCGCTTACACGCACACGTACACCCGTTGAATCCGTGTCTACTGTCTCGGTCCACGCATCCACCTCACGACCACCCACTGTTCGTACTCAATCCATTAGTAATCAATGTCATCTGCGCGTCGCTGATGTTATACTCTGCTGCGCTGGACGGCCAGTCAATCAAACGTCTCGACGTCGGAGCCACCGATAGTTTGATGATGAGAGGGAGAGAAGAGAGAGACGGAAAATAGGTAGAGTGCTAGAAATTAGTCGAAGAAAGGCGCAGGGTTAATTAAAGAGACCAGAAGAGGAGAGAAGGCGGTAGCAACTCGTTAGGGACTATCGCGAACTTTCGATGGATCTTCGGTGCGATCCACTTCGTTCGCTGCCCCAATTCTAAAAATACCGGTTTCTGGATCGCGAGGAAGAAGGATGACATCCAACTCTTTTCTACAGACCTACGACCGTCTATATCTGTGGTTCGATATAGACTCGGCTGGTCCTAGAGTCCCTGTTCGTCGGGACTGAGACTCTTGATGCTCCATGAGATAGCGGAGTTCGTCGTGAACCCCCTGTCCAGGTGATTCGAGCGAAATCGCTGGACTACTTCGACAAGTTCTAAGTCCCCTGTTATTATCAGTCGATAGCAAGTTGTAAAACCTCTGTTAGTTTTCGTCGAGTACCAGTGCGCTAGACGCCGCTGATGACCGTCTTGATCGGTACACGCGTCACCGTGACACGTCCAAGTCGATGCGACGGTGCTCATAAAACTTGCACCTTTCTGAACTTTCCAAAAGGCACGACAGGATGAATCGGGAATTCGTGTTTGGCTGATTAAGAAAAACAAGCCCCCGCGGTTTCAAGATCTGCTAGGACACCACGCCTGGGTTCTTTTGTCCTAGTCTGTACTCTACGTTAGGCAATGCGTTGCTTGGTGCAAGTCGTTATTGTAGAAATCACCACTACGGCGCTCGTCTGACAATTTTCGACGTTTACACCTTTCAAATGAAGTTCCATCGGTGTTGAAAAGCGATTACTGATATCTAAATCACCCGACTACTTCGATCTGTAACCAGTTTCGTATAATACAAATCTTGATTTAACCAAATTCGTAGAGGGAGCACGATATGGTGTCTCTCGTCCCGGGGACGCAATCGAGCCGAGAATCGTTGGAAAATGGGTTGTTTCGAGCGATTGTGACATAAACCAAAAGCTGGAGTCTGCGTAATTTTACGAGGAAAACTAAGAAAGCGAGGAAATACACGAAAAAACTCTCGCTTCGACACAACAAAATGAATTCCAACACTTCGGCGCATTGACTTTGAAAGTCGTATATGACGTTTAAGGCCCTTTTTCGACCTTGAACGCAACTTAACCGTATCGTTTGCTTCGTAATTACATCGATGTCGCTCGCTCTTGCCAATCCATCATTACTAATCGCGTTTTCAACGCCGTACGCGATGTTAGGCGTCGATCGATCATCGTTTCGTTCCTCCGTGTTGAAAGGGTCGTCAAAGGCAAGGACGAACGAGTTGAGATACGCGTGCGATCGTAAGGGACGAATGACGTATCCTGACAGTCAGGAAAAATTAGAGAAGTCTGAGAAAATGTCGTCCGATGATCGAATCGCTTGATAAAATCGTGCAAGTAGTACGAGCGATTTTGGCGCGACGCAAGGGCTCGAATAAACTTTTACGTACGTCTTCTACTGTTCGTTATAAAATAGGTATTTTTAATTAGAGAATTCAACGACTTATTTAACGTATAAATTCTGCGTTTTCAATAATTAATAATTAATAAAATTCATAGGACCATTAAAGATCCCATTTTACACAAGGACGCATAGACAAATTCGAGTGTATTTTTGTTGACACCGTCATAAAATCATTTTTAAATTTCCCACTCGCTTTACTTAGCGAATATCGATCGGTTGATCTTTCGACGAACGTTTCGTCTAAATATTAAGAGATTAATTTTTTATGTTGAGAGAACAATTTCTGTATTCGTATTTAAGTTTGGTACATATAGGTTTTCAAAAAATTGTTAAGCACGCAAGTGCGTTTCGACGTACCAAAACAACGCGGCGTGCGAATATCCGACTTGTTTTCGCTCCGTGTTGACGTGTTTACGTGACCACGGCACGTTCACGTGTTTACTGTAATGCGAGTTCAGGGTTGTTCCGTCGCATCGTTCTAGTGTAATTGGGAAGTGCTTCGTCGATTTGTTTCGTCCATTTTGCTTCTCTTTCGTATCTCTGGAAGACCCAAATACTGAACATTCCACTCGTATCGTCGTAATCGATTGTACGTTATACAAATTTTCTCACGTATACCTACCTTCGCCTTGATTGGTATAAAAATTATATGTTTTAGAAGCGAGCTCGAGTTAAGAGTTAATGTAATATCGAATTAAATAACGGATGAAACGATTTTCACAAATCGACGAATTTATTTTCTATTTTCATTTACATCGCTAAGGTGAAAATAATCTATAGTTTCGCGTAGGAAATGCTTTGCAAAAATTAAGAACGCTCATTTGACCAATCGTTGGTAGGTTTAGTGTTAATTAACGATTAGGAGACAGAACAATGGCGTTAAATCGTGTTTTGTGGGATTTTCTTCATTCTATATCATTTTCTTTGCTTTTTGGAAACGTTTGATGTTTTTTCTTTAGATACTTCTCGAATACTTCTAATCTCTAACAGATTAATCTCTTTCTACGATCGAACATAAATTTCCCACAACAAAAAATTCCAGAATTTTCGAAATTCGAACAAAAAATGCCAGAATTCTTACCAGATTTTCAATCTACAAAGAAATTTCTTTCTCATCTTTGTATTTGGTTTTTGTTTATCCTTTTTATGACGAATTCTTCTTCGATTATACCGGAAGCTTCGATTTACCCATTGTTGGACGTCAATTTATTGAAGAAACGGCCGATCGCGAATCGTCGATAAAACTACTTGGTCGATAATCGGGAACGCGCTTCTCGCGGTTAATTAGTGAGACTAGCCACAATCGTTCTCGCCTCGAGGATTTCCGTGAAAACGATAGCCGTGTCGGTCGTTGGTTTTGACAGTAAGTGAGCTGTGCAGCGCACAAAGACACGGCCCAATTAGATCCCTGACCAGAAATGAACCGACGTCGTTCGATCGTTCCCGACATTTTTCGGATTTCGACTTTTTTCGATTTAACGTTAGGTCGTATCGACGTCCTCGATTCGTCGCATTATTTGACCCTACATTCACCGACATTTTTTTACCGTGAATACCAGGTCCAAAAACCTCTTTCTAAAAAGCTACATTTTTTACAATCGAACATAGCTAAGAGTTAATTTAATATAAATTAAATAAGAAACGAAACGATTTTCACAGATCGACAGTACGAATTTTTTGTTTCGTCGTTTGCGCTATAAAAATGAAAAGAAAAAACAGTGATTTAGAAAATTCCAAGCAAGCTTTAAGAACGGTCATTTGACCGATTGTTGGTTGGTTTAGTGCTAAATTCTAAGCACGAATGAATTTTTTTCAAATTAATTCCAAAATAGAGTTGTCAACAGGGAATGTCAATAATTTAAAATGAATGTACAATACAGACGCAAAGAAATGTTAGCGCTAAAAGTTGCTAATTTCGAATATATTATATATAAATAATTCCATGATCATAACCAATGTAAGATTAACAATAAATGTAACGAACAACTAACTATAAAGACTAATTCGTTCTCGATACGAAGCCTTCGCTCTTTTTTCTCGTTCTTGCACATATTGTTATCCTACTTTTAAAATTATTTAATTTTAGATTCGTAATTAAGTCGTTAAGTAATTAAAAAGTTCGGCACGAACTTTCCGGGCAACCCAATATTATCGTAGCTCGCCTAGAAATATTTATATCGTACAATCGGTAATAAAAGTATCGTTAAAAAACAATGCTACGTATCTACGTAAGAAAATCGCAGGAGATCGTTCGGAGTGGCTCAAGGATAATATCACGCCAGCCGAATTCGCCTACTTACAACCACGAACGAGTTCGCCCAATTCTCCTTGCAGCTGTTTAGAGAGGTACTGGAGTTTATCGTCTAAGTCCTCGTTGAGACAAGGACACGGAAACGCGTGCAATTTGGCACAGGATTCGTATCCACGGTGCGTGCGTCGCTAACGACGGAATTAGGCGTTATTCCACACCACGCGAACGTAACAATCGGTAAGTTGGTACGCGTAATCCTTTAAGTGGCTACGACCTACCGGTACTCCGGGCGCGTTGATACGAGAGTTAGCTCGATCGAAGGGAAGGAAGCAGCATCCTGCTGGAATCCCACGTACCTTGTTTTATTTTCGCGTCTGCGAGGAGCGAAGGAAATGAAACTTCTCGTATCTCCTTTTTTCTTCTCGTCTTCCTCATCGTACTCTCGAACTTCGATGAATTTCGAATTAAGCAACTTTAATTCGTGAGAATGGATCGTGTAAGTCTGATATTACGAGGCTCTCTCCGATGGCAATCTATTATAATATAATGCGGAAGAAGGGAGAAAATAAAGTTCCTCTTTTCTCCACATTTTTCTTCCTCTTCTTCTTCTTCTCGATTTCTTCGAATTCTCGATGAATTTCTAACCAACCGACTTCGATTCTCGATAATAGTGCGTGTAAGCGGATATTAGGCTACCCGGAAAATTCTGTTCGTTTTGAGTTGAAAGAAACTAATACTTTATTGGATGTTATAATCTCCGCATACCGCGTACGTAGAAATGCAACGTGTAACGAATCGATGTTCAAACTTGAAATGACATTATTCGACTGAACTTTCCAGGAGACCTAAAATATATACAATACATAGTTATATATCGTACGACACAACGGCAGTCTGATCGATTGTTTCATCCCTCACGACAGAGCTCCGCGATCGCTGTGCCGCTATTAACTGGTGCCCACGTTCTTCTAAAATAACAAAAATAACAAAAAAATAACGAACACCCGATCGAATCGGCTTATTCGCCAGACCCAGGGAGGAAAAATACACCCATGAAAAATGTTGATAAATAAAAAAGAAGGAAAAAAATAGAAGAGCCTAAAATATCAACGCCATTTCGCGCGAATCTTCGTGACCTCCGATCGAGAAAACGAAGGAGTCAAACGACGTACCGGCGTCATTGGTGAGTCGAAAGTCGGCGATCGTCGACGACGACGACGACGACGACGACGTCGCCATTTCAATGGACCGCGGTGTACATCGAGGAGGTGGAGGGGCGCGAGGGGAATTACGCGTTCTTTTGTGAGAGGACAATGCCCGCGAGAGGTGGTCCTCGTTAATTTATCGGGCCAGAGGCGCGGGAGGAACGGAAGTTCGGTAATTCAACGAGAACAACGGGCTCCGCAGTGATTACACCATGCGTCTCCCTACGTTGGACCGAGGCCATTTCGTTCTCCGCCGGCCTCTTCGCCATCTCCTTCCCCCTTTAAACCCAGCGGCATCCTGGAATTTGCCACCTTGTAATCGTTCGTTGCCACGCCCCAACCGCGGAAAGACCTTTGCGATCTCCAAAATAAGAACCCTTTGTGGGTAGTGTCCTTTCTGGTCTCGCTTACTCTCTGGTCGAGACAACGAATCACTTCCCACATTTGATAATAACGAAACATTCGTGAGAACCTCGATAATAATAGCAATAGTAATAATACTAATAATAATAACGATAACGATGATAGTAACAATGATAATGTAGGAATGAGGACAAAAGGGCAGAACCGTTCGAAAAGATACGGTTGGTTTCTTCTAATAATCGAAAAGTAAGCGATCCTTTGTTAATTCGAATGAATAAAAAAACAAATCCTATCAAGAGTCTGTCCTTGGCCTGGGTGAAAACGGGTAACCGACGCGATGACGAACGTTCTAGAACCACCAGGATAGAATAAAATCACACTCAGTGACACCGTAAGGACATAGACAGTTATAGAGTTAGAGGAGACACAGAGAGATAGAAGGAGATAGAGACAGTAGAAGAGAATTCGAAACGAGACGCACAGAAAAAGCGTGAGAGAGTTAGTGAGTTAATCCGTTAGTTAATCGGTCAGTTTGAAATAAGGGAGCTAGCCCATAGGGAGGTATTGAAATTGACCGATTTTGATGAATATGTACGGTGTAGTTACTATACAAATATCTGACACATCTTTTTCTTTTATTTGTAAATGTTATTTTAACGTAATTTCATGTATTAAATGTTATTAAAAGTTTAAACGAAGACTATTAGAGATTGAAAATTTGTATCGTGTAAATTGCTGTGATTACGGTTTTTTTTATGCCAAACGTGAAAATGTAAACTGTTTTGTTTAAATAATATTATAAATTTGCGAGTTTACTCGCAAAAAAATAAGCGTGATGAAAAATCCGCGACAAGTTAGTACTGCGATATTTAAAGTCGAGGATGCATCTCGAGAATTATTTTATAAAATACCATATTAACCAAAAATATAGAGCGTAATATTCAGCAAAATTCCCCTTGAAATCCAAAGAAAGATGAAACATTAAAATATAATACGTTCGTCAGATGTTCGAAAAATGTTCTCGAGTGCAGAGGATTAATCGTAGATTTCGCTCGAAGTTTGCGATGAAAAGGGGCGACTTTGCTCGAAGAAAAGAAATCGAAACTACACTCGATGCGATGTCAGTAGCAACTTCCATCCATTTACGCTTTATCGTGAATGCAATTGTGTGATTCCGATTTGACGCTTTCGATCGAAGATTCATTCGCTAGATGACAATTTTCAATGGACGCAGATGCATCTTGAATAGCGATCTCCGCATGAATGCATCTAAAGGACGCGTCACGGTGAACAATTTATTTCGACCGATCGATGAAACGCAAGATTGACGTCGGCCGTATTTCGTTGGGAGACGGGCAAAAGAGACGATTGAATAGTCGTTGCAAAAATGTTTTTCTTTTTCTTCTAGATAAAATCAACCTCGACTTTCGTACTTTAGCGTCGATCGTGTAAATCCCTCAAGACGTTTTCATATCGCAATGAACATTTAAACTTGGTTTCCGTGACTTGTGATTCAATGCTTTCGCAATATTTCGACGAAATAACGCAGGTCTCCTCCTCCACCTTCCTCTCCCCCTGCCCCACTTCTTCGATCTCGTTCAATAATAATAATAATAATAATACAAAAACAAAAAAGTGAGCAACATTAGTCTATAGCCGACACACCAGCCTCGTTGTTACTTAACGTTTTCATCTCGCCATTTTGCCACGGATTGTTGATAAAAGTCCAACTTGTCCGCAAGTAGAAGGCCACCATCTTCTCCTCCCTTACTTCACCTTTTTCATCTCCCTAGGCTAGTTCGGTAATAATAACACTAACAACAAAAACCTCAGGGACATCGATCCATCGTCGACGCGACAGCCTCGTTGTTACCCAAAGTTTTCACTTCCCCATTTACCGCGGATTCTCAATACAAGTCTAACTTGTCCGCGAGTGGAAGGCAACCACGTTCGTCCTTTCCTCCTCCACCTCCTCTTCTCCCTACCTCGCCTCTTCGATCTCCCTAGGCTCGTCCAATAATAATAACAACATCAAAAACGCGGGCGACATCAATCCATCGTCGACGCGGCAGCCTGGCAGTTACCCTCTTTTTTCACCTCCCCTTTCTGCCGCAGATTCTCAATGAAAGTCTAACTTGACGGCGAGCTGGAGGCCGACTAATTCAATACCGCTGGCTCATCGAGGATGGGTACCGCCGTACAAAGGGATATCACCCTCGGTCATAGCGTTGCACCCTTTGTCGCTGTTTTAATCGTCCGTGAAAAGCGTAACTCGTCGCGATCACCAGGCGTAGTTACATAACCGTGGCGAGTACGGGAGTTAGCGATTGCCCCCGCCTGAAGAAAAATGCACTCGCGGCACCTGGTGCATTAATTAGAAACTTCTGGGAGTATACTTTCACGAACGGGAGGTCGCTTGGTGGCGAGGTGTGCGACGGAGCCCAGACTGTCGCGATACGTGGCATAAAGCATGGCGACCATCGAATCGATCTGGCGAAACGTGACCATCGCTAGCCAGACTCCTGGCGTCCGCGCGAAACGAACCTCCACGTAACCTGGCGCACCTCGCCTATCGATCTAATGATCGATCTAATCCATCGTCTATAAGCTAAAGCTATACGCCTATAAGAAATCCTTCAAAGGTTCGAAGATCGATCCTAAACAGTACACGCGATAAACAGTAGCGATTGTATCGCTACAGAAGTCTTTAACTTGCCAGAAAAGTTATCTTTATCATTTGTTCGTATGTGTGTGTGTGTGTGTAGAACTTTCGTCGACTTATGCTTTTCCCGATTGGATTGAACGTGAGCTTTTGGGCTTGCGTAAACAAAATTCGACTTTTTCGACTATTCGCAAGACTTTGGGAGTATGACATTATTGAACAGGGCAATCCGTTTGGTAGGTGTAACGATTGAATTAAATTGTATTGTGATGCCAAGGTCGCTAACGAGTCAAAACATCGTTTGAGCCGATCACGATCGATCAGTGGAATCGAAGGGAACAGTCGTAAAGATAAAACGATCGAGATGGTAATCCAATATTTCGCTTGGCACGATTTCTTGAACCATAGACTTGCCTCGAAAACCCTCCGATGCCGTTTCTGCGACTCGTGAAATTTTCATCCACGAAGAACGGAAATAAAAGTCGCTTGTATATCCTTTTAAATTAAATAATGATTTGCAATAAATAATAAAAACTCGCGTAACGACAGGACAGGATCGAGATGGCAATCGTGACGCGGGCACTCGCGGAGACGTATGGAGCCCCGATCACGTGATTTATCCATCCGTCAAAGGTACCGCAAGGGAGAATTTCAATCACAGCTTCGTCGTCATCGCCGTGTCGTTCCTCCCTCCCTTTTCTCCCTCCTTTTTTTCAATGCAAAGCCTAAGTGAGCTTCGACGAAGCTGGGAAGTCGAAAAGACAAGGAAAATCAACGACGAACAAAGGAGCCAGCAGCCTCGCCCGAGGGTTTGCCTTTTGCCCCGAGTTTACTTCCCGTTCTCTCGAGATAAATGACGTGGAAACTTCGAGACCGTACCGGCGCTACCGATCCGTTCGAGAAAGAAAAAAGAAGAAAAGAACAAGCAAGAAGGACGAGAAGAAATCGGAGAAAGAAGTCGAAGCGACACCACGGCAACCAGGAGTCAAATAACGCAGAAGCGACGATGACTACGACGAAACGAAAGGACGACGCGCCACCCGCGAATGCGAGACGCCATTGCGCCACGACTGAGCCACCTTTCTTCCGTGGAGTTCGGATCAAAACGACGCAAAGACGAGTTCGTTTTACGATCGGATCTATAAGCTATTTCCTGGATCGAATGCCCCTCGTATTTTCGATCCACGACGAGTAGAAATCGACTTTCTCGAGTAACAGCTCGCCTACGGACGAACGACGACGCGAACAAATAATATTTAATAGAAGACGAGTCGCGAAAATGACGATAACGATTAAATGTTAGAAAAAAGAAGTTCGGAAGTACAGTTAAAAATCAGAGAAATAAAATTATCGGCATTAATTGAAGTCTGAGAAAATTCATCGATGGAAATTGCAGTGAAATTAACGAAATTAAGGACGATGAAATAGAGCGAACGGCTCTCTGCTAACAACAGCAGCGAAACTAATTTAAAGAACGGGAATTGTCCTCGCGTATTACCGAAGAAAGTTGGATAATCTCGCGACACTGCCAAGTTCGCGGTATCTTAAATAAAGCCGCGTCGCGGAAAAGTTCGTGCAGCGCGTCCGAAAGCGAGTGGACGCACGATAAACCACGAGATTCTGATTTATTGGAGCAAGCTCTTGCTCGATTCGCGACCAAAGGTCGTCCTACATTTTTCCTTCGTTTTCGAGAAAAACTGTTCGACATCGTGGTACATTAGCTTCTTCTTACGTGTCATCGCTGTCCGACGTACACGATATCGCACAGATACCGCTTCGACGTTACGCGCTTCGATAAAATGTCCGAACACTCAGCTTCGTACGAGTAAATAAGAAATCGTCGAGCGGTAATTTTAACATCGACGTTTTGAGTTAAAGTTCGTCGCTGAGATACTTTAGTCAAGGCTACGTTTCCTTACGCTTCATCGAAATTACCGCGAAATATTTATTTGTATCCTGTAAAGCAGTGGAATTTGAGTATTTTTATTTTACAGTATCGAGCTCGACTAAGAGCCCATTTATGGAGTTACCAGAATGTCTACTTTTCAGCAGACTACAAGATATATATGTTGCTTTAATTGAGATTCAACAATTTCACTGGTAGTGCCCAAAATAGACGCTAGCGCCCCCTGGGAGGCGAGGAGGCGATAGGCGCTAGGGGGCGCTAAACGGTAATCGTAAGCGATTGCTTTTGGCAAGCTTTCTTTACTTTAAAACTACATTGTTTTCCATCCGTTTTACACGAGGCAAACATTTGAAGAAGGTCAGACTCGTTTCGTTCGTCACTGAAGCAAACTACGAGTCCCTCTGAAGTTGGGATTAAACGATTTTCGAACTGAAATCGATCTAATAATTAGATTTGATAATTTTACGTGAAGTAATTACTAGTTTTACGAAGTGATCAGTTCCAAGTGTAGTCTGTGATCATTTTTTTTTT
>JAITYT010000330.1:2129229-2141691 GCA_025433975.1 Liostenogaster flavolineata
CACGATGCAGCGGACAGTTTGCATCTCCTTGTATCTCCGCGTGACCAACGATCGCGTCAAATATTATACGATATTATAGTCCATTATTTTCCATAATGTCATCAGCGCGTTTTAATATCTTCGACGTTTCTGCGTCTTTTAGAAAATCTTGACAGGATTCTTTCAACTTTCTCGTGGCTTAGAAATTATGAGAACTCGATAAATTGCAACGTAATATCACAATAATATCGACGCAATTGTAGGCGAAGATCCTCGAAAAACGAGAAATCCGAGTTAACGCGAACGATAGATCACCAAAAGCTCGATCCTAATTCCGCGGAAATATATTACGCCGCGAATAAATGAATCGCTAACAAATAATTTGCGTGAGAATTTTCTTCGTAATTTATCGTCGAAAAGCCTCGAGAAATTAGCAATACGAGTATCATCGCGGTTTAAAATCTTTCGCATTTTATCGTCACTGCGATCGTCCTTGTACCCGAATCGCGTCTAATCTCAATCTCGATTTTAGTCCAGGTAAACATTGGTACACGAATGGAACCACGAAATGACATTATTTAACAAAACTGTCCAGTAGATCTAATATTAAGTCGTTCGGAAAGTAATTTCATTTTTTCCCAAAATGTTTTCATGAAAACAACATAAAAAAACGTGAAAAATAAATGACATTTATATTCGTTAAAAAAAAACCAAACGACTTTCCGAAAGACCTAATATTTATCGCGCTAGTGTGAGTTTCCTTGGAATTTTCATTCCGGTAAAAACTGCCGATAGAGGCAGAAATTTATTTATCGTTCCATCTGTCTCATCCCTTTCACTTCGCGCTTCGAAACTCACCTCCCGATATTTCCATCCCTCACTTCGTTACGGTCGCGCGCTTGCGCCGATTCTCCCTCGAAATAACGATTGTTCGGTACATATCAACCCGCCTACGTTCGTATCTATCTATCTATCTATCTATCTATCTAGCCTAACGAGGCAATAATAATATTTATTTTCGTCGAGCGGTACCGAAGTGGCCTACAATCTGTATCGAGGCGCGCGTCACTGACATAAATTAAGCCGAATTGACAGTCGACGGAGACCAAGGCAATCGAATTTCGTTCGGCCAGTTTCGACGTCGATGCAGAAACGCCGAACCGATTTCCACGACCCAGCTTTCAATGCGCATTTACCAACGAAGTAACCACACGCGTGTGAGTACTCGAGTACGTGTGCGTCCCTGTGCGTTTTATCGTCGACCTTTCAGCTCTTTTTTGCCTCTGCCCTTACGCGCCACGGAGAAAATTCTTTACAGCTAGAGGAACTAGCTCGCGTCGCCGCGTTTGACGAAGGCTTATGGAAAACAGTAGCGCAAAACGATATAATATTAGAAGGAATATAGCGCTACGATATGAGAAAATGGCCTGGCGGTGAAAGGACGAAGTGATTGACTGTAAAATATTACACGAAAGAAATGGAGAGAGAAAGACGGAAGAGGGCGAGCGGATTGTAAATATTTTTAAAAAGTCAGGCGTGGCACGAAAGACGTAAATAAATTGTATCGATTTAGACATCTGGAAGCGATATTCAGTCTCCTATACTTACGCCGAACTTATCATAGAAATTGTACGGAAGTTACGAGAAAGATTGCAGAAGCTATTTGTTATAAAAGAGTTTTTACGTTTTATTGTATAATTAATTTGTTCGTAGCTGTGGAATACCTACGAAATACTCATGGAATAACACTTCCAGTTGTCGTGAAACGCACTGACATTTTTTAAAAATTTCTAACTTCAGCGTTTCTTCTTTTTTTAATTCTTCCTTTTGCTTAAAATTGCAACAAATATATGCATTTTACATCGGCTAGTTCAAGTTTTCCTATTCTGAAATTTCGAAGTACCGGTACACTTGAATCGCAACTTGCAAACCTGCTGATCACTCGTTGCCTGTCGCCTCTTCAGATCTCGCAGAGGGTTCGTAGAGATTCGGAATGGATACAGCACCCCAATATATCTCGATGTATCGGCTCTCGAGCCAATGTTGCTAGAATAATGATGAATCGAGGTATGACGTCGATAAAAACCGACCGACGGTGAATGTTTTGAACGAGTTCTCGAAAGAGGTTTCCCTAAACCGCTCATGTGTTGAATCATGGCGAGAAAACTGGATTATAGTCTGATGCTGACTGAGAAGCCTACAGTTACGATGAGTGAAGCCGTGGACCAAGAGTCGACTTGCCGAGGCAATGGAACCTTGGAAAGGGACTCGCTTCTATCAGTGAGATCGCTAGACCTATAGCTAGCGATAGATCGATAGTTCTCGTTTTGGCAAGTTTCCCCAAACTTGGTTATGGATTTGATCATTACGGGGGTGCTAGATTATAACCTGATGCTGACTAGAGGCCTGCAGTTTCGATGGATGCAGCCGTGAACCAATAGTCGATCTACCGAGCCAATGGAACCTTGGAAAGGGATTCGCTTCTATCAGTGAGATCACTAGACCTATAGCTAGCGATAGATCGATAGTTCTCGTTTTGGCAAGTTTCCCCAAACTTGGTTATGGGTTTGATCACCACGGGGATGCTAGATTATAGCCTGATGCTGACTAGAGGCCTGCAATTTCGATGGGTGCAGCCGTGGACCAACAATCGACCTGTCGAGGCAATGAAACCCTGGAAATGGACTAGCTTCTATCAGTGAGATCACTAAACCTGTAGCTGGCACTAATCGCGCGTATCCCAATCCCGAAACCACGGGGGGTTAGGTGTGGTTTTGGACTTCCAGCCAAATACTACGTATAAAACAAACTGACACTTGTTGTAGCCTTTTCTAGACATTTGACGAAAGCACGTAAATTAACAATTTTTTACAATCCATTTAATCTTGTATCGAAGAACTACGAAAAACAATCTTTCATATCGTGCTTGCTTACACTTCCAACTGTTAGTTTTCTATATGAAACTGTATGTTTTCCGGTTTTAAGATACTTCGCATTGTTCGTTCTACCTTTAATTATTTTTTTTTCTTTTCTCTAGGAATCTCTAGGAATATTCACGAATTGTATGTTTTGAACATTTATAGATGAATATAATTACCACGCAAAGTTTTGTTTGCACATAATTAGCGTATGCTTACAGCTTTCGAAGCTGTGAAATTTTAACGGAGTTTAATGCGTAATAAAGACTAACGGCAGGCTGTTCGTCGCACATTGTCTACGATACGCAATTAGTTTAACGTAGTTAACTACGTCTGTTAAATGTTTACGTGCATCTAATTTATAACGAACTCCGTGCGGCATTAAATCGTACGACAGATCATTATATTCGACTCGAGAAACGTTGTCGCGTTAGAAATAAAGAATAAAAAATTCATGATCTAATTTCAACGCGAGACTCGTAAGTAATCAGCGAACCCTCTAGGAAAGGAGATCCTAGAAATTCGTTCGTTCGTGCGTGACGAACGTCGGTCCTGATTTTCCTGATAAATATATTCGTTCGTCTGGGTGTGCGCGAATCCGTACGTGCAAATGTCGTCCTACATTTCAGTGGACATGACCGTACGACTAAACGAGGTTTAGCTATTGGATAGACCGATTGATCGATGTTAACGCTGACCAATGCCAAATAGAATCACATTTATCGTTACAAGTTCGAATCAAAGCGACCAAATTGGTTCCGGTAAAGTCAAGGCGAGTCGAATCGAGAGTCATTCGGTTACACTCGCTGTGGTATCGTCGGCTTGTCACACTCGCGATTCGCATGGTGGTTCTTTCCAGTAATTACTACGCCGTTTTCGTAAATTTATAAACAGAGATCGATCGAGATCGATATCCTTCCTATGGATCTTTTATGATTCCTTAAACAAACGAAGTTCAACTGAACTCCAAAACGAAGTGTTTCGATAAATCGACAAAAATTGATAATAATTTCCAAGTTCACCGATGTGTCTTTACAAAGGTCCCTATAGTATCGTGAAAATATTGTCTTTCTACGGTGGTTCGAAAATCACCGAAATTTGCTCCTCGATCTTAAAGTGATTTTTTTATCTCTTACTAATTATTATTAAGCTCTTGTTAATTACGACCATTATTATTATTATTATTATCATTAAGTTTATTCGATAATGCACTAACAATGCCGCACTCGTAGTGATTTATAACAAGACTCATCACTAGATCATCGAATCTGCTCTTCACCGATCAGAAAATACAAATTATTCTTCTTTTTCATTCCATGAATTTTACGATAGCACAGTATTTCTTAGTTCGTCAAGCGTGTTATTCTACGCGTTGTACGTTTTACTATTACAGCATGGTAAAAATGTGACCTTTCTACAGTGGTTTGAAAATCACCGAAACCTGCGCTCGATCTTACGGTCATCGTCTTATCTCTTCTTAATTATTATTAAGCTCGTGATAATTATAACCGATATTACTCATTACGCGTATTCGATGATAAACTATCAATACCGTAACATTAGTAATTGATGAGAAGACATCGCGAGCCTGAATAAAATCGCATCTCCATACTTCACCGAAAAACGAATTATTCCTCTTCTTTGTTCGTTGACTTTTACGACAAGGCGATATCTCTTCGTCAAATTAATCGCAACTTTCTACGAATTCGACGTCGAACACGAGGCAGGGCGCGTCTCAGTCGGACGGAGTCGCTTAGACCGCAACGTATGGAGTTAAACCGAAATAACCGAATCTCACGGATTCCCAACCGCGATGCTAATATCTTTGAGAAGCGACAGGCACAGGCGGGGCGCGCTATTATTGATAAACGATTCTGAAAGTGACACGTTTCGGGCGCTCGAATATACGGACTGAATTTCCACGACCTCGGGGCATCCAGACTCGTTTCATCGGGCAGTCGCGGTTTACAGCGGCGTCATTCAATTTCGTTCGCGCTTGTTTTATCACCGTCGGAATTTTAACGCGTTCATACCCATTCGATTCCCTCGAACCATGGAGATTATTCGTGTTTTAGCGCGCGCGAGGATTCGAACGAATCGTCAAACGTTACGTTTTCATCATCGGGAATCGACTATCGTACCGGAACATTAGTACCAATTGCCCTCCCAATTTTTCAAATTGGCCTCACGATCTTCGATTGCAATATCGAAACGAAGCGAAACCGCTTTTCTTCGTCGTCGTCGTCGTCGTGTCTCGCTCTCTATTTAACGAGATTAATGCGTGGGACGTTTTAACGAAGATCGACGAAAATAGATTGCAGAAGGTTTGGTAAATATCGCGAGCTTCGTAAAATATTTCTCGCGGGATATTCAAAAATACGCTCAACCGCGCTTTCTATACGAAGGAGATTTATATTTGACCGTAGGAGAAGAACGAGAGAAGAAAGCCAGTCGTACGCTCGAAGGACGAGGGAATTTCTATTCCGAACGAGGCCGAAGCGCAAACCCTAAGAAGAAATGTGACCGTTCGACAGCTGTCGAACGTAACGAGAATCTAGAGGGAATGTTACGAAAGTTAAGGGAATACACGTCGAGTTGCTAACTCCTTGAAAGTAGACGCGTTCGGAAATACGTAACATCTTGTGTCCGTAGGTTTTCTTCTATGGCGTGTATACAGACGTCGAATACGTTGACACGTGAATCGCGGTTACTGCTAATTATTTTAATGCCAGAGATTTAGCGTAGTTAGTACTGCGAAATTACGATAAAATTTATTCGATGCTATCGAGTTTAAGATCCGTACGATTGAAGGATTAAATATTTGCCTAATGTTCATCTTCGATATGTAGTGCTATACTTGATAAATTCATGCTCGATACGTAGGATTTACAAATACCTTTCTACTCGTTACAATTTTTTGTAACTTCTAAGAAGCACGCAGTTGTATAAAATTTAATCGCAATCTCTATTGAAGGTAAGAAATCAACGAAGTACGAAGAAGTGTAAAAAAAAAAGAGGAAGGAAGAATATTGGCTAATTCTTCTAGAATATTTCATCGAATTCCATCGGATCTGTTTCGATCCTATCTTCCAACCACTAATTGAGTTCCGGAAGCTGTTAGAGCCCCATTGAAAAAGTTGATAGGTTCCTATTGAGGCCTAACTTCTTCAAAAATCTCTTCTCCGCTCCAACGGCGTCTCTTCGCCGCTGTTAAATTATCCCGCAAGTACTTTCGAAGAACTATCGAATCCCAACGAAAAGTCCGACTTAGAACGTACCGAGCAATGTCCGAAGAATGTCGACAAATCTTGCGGAAATCGGTACGAGAGGCGCAACGACGCACTGTCTCATCCAACGGAATATTCGAGGATTTATTAAATGGAAAAGGATTCGCGTAAAGGCGAAATCGAAATCCCACAATTGACATCGTCGATTGACCAAAGAAAACGAATCCTGATGATTTTTCATAAAGATTAGGCAAAATTTCAACGAATCGTTAACTCTTGGCGAAGAAACGCTCTTCGTTCACTCGATGATCGTTATTCTCTATTTCGTAACGAAAGATGCGCAATATTTTGTCACTTCCATTAACACCGATCAAAGTACGAAAAATCCACTAAACTTTTCGTCGGCTAGTTCGTACGATTTAACGTGAGAAAATAAAATCGGAGATGGACGAAGAAAATTCGTCGAACACTTACGCTTCACCGAAACATGGCTGACGTGGCGAATTTCTTGCTCCACGAATTTATGAAAGTCATATCGAACGGATTTCTCCGTCGTTCGCGTTTGAATTTGCACGCCGATTCTCGACAAAAAGTTTTCGTACGATTAATTTGCCGAACGATCGAGCAAATTAGGTCGATCTTAAAATCGGCAAGAACTATCGTATTTAACGGTGAATGTTATCTCGTAAATGTATTTGCTCTTCGGGAGCATCGCTTCGAGAGCTTCAACGAAGCAAACAACGTCCTTTTTCCGATAATACGTTGGTACGCGCGCGTTGAGCAACACCCTTCCAGCTATTATTTATTCACACGCTTATTTATTTACCGAGACCCCTTCGAGCGCCTCATTATCAAACCCATTACCCATAGAACGAGCTGGATCCGTTATGTTGCTCCGCAGCTATTCATCCACGATGTCACGAATGTTGCTTCGTCGCAGTACATTACGTAATGCGACGTAATAAAATAGAGTCTATGCGGTGCTCCGATTTAAAAAATGCTCGACCGTTATCTCACCTTTTTTTTCGTCCTTCTCAACGCCATATATCTTCTCGAGTCCCCGAAGTTCAAGAGTCTTCGCTTGTTTATCAACGGGTATTACAATCTTCGAGAAATTCACGAGGAAAAGAAAATCGTTCAAAAACAAACGTATCGCCTGGAATTCGATAAGCTAGGAGCGCAAAGCTACACCCGCGAAACTCCAGCGAAATTAAGTCGTAGTCGGCGACTTGCCGAGAATTTTGGAGTTTCGAGCCGAGGGAATAACTTTTCTCTGTCGCCATATTTCCCCTCGCCCCGCCCTCGCCTAACCATTCCTGCCTCACGATTTTGCAAAAGGAGTAAAAAAGTCTCGTATAAATTTTAAAACAGGCTCGTTTCAATATCCCGCCTGTGTCACTATCTCGAGAATAATTATTCAGGTATGTTACCTGCGGGGTCGTAAAAGAACACGGCGAGAGCGTACGCGCTAGAAAAAGCTAACGTGCTGGAAAGGTTAATCTCTCGCCATGTTCGTATTAAACCCTATCCTATGAAATTTGTCTATATACGGCGGCGAGAGCTGGCAGGAAGTTGAAAGGGTTATAAAGGAGCTGCGGATAAATCGGTGGCGATACCGTGGCACTCCGGGCAATCGGCGTAAGTCGCGTAATACTTTCCAGATTAATGTGACAGTTCGTAGAAATGTACTCGTATCCCGTGAAGCTCACCGTTGCGCTATCTCCTGCTGGAACGAGGAAGGGAGACAAAGGGAAAGAAAGAGAGAGAGAGAGAGAGAGGGAAGAATAAAGGGAAAAAAGACACAAGATCACCGAGGTATGCAAGAAGATGGAGCAACCGAGCGTCAAAACTGAAGTAATCTTTATTTTTCTTTTTTCAATGTTCTCGTCTTTCTACTTTATTTTTATATATTATTCACGGGTAATTTGCCTCCATTGCACGAAAAGCGCCACAACGATCGTACACGGTTTTTTTCATAGTTTCGTAACTCTTACGTCTCTGAATAACCTCGAGTGATGTCTGCGAGAAGCATCTGGATTGAAATAATTTTCAAAGTTTCTAAGAACGAATTTCACCTTTTTCCTGCGCTCGACGTGTTAAGTATCTAGCGAAAATGGCGCTGCTATCGCGACGTACATTTTTAACGTTGTAAGATGCAATTTGATTACGCACTCGCGGCGTTAGCCCGTAATATTCTTCTCTCGTCGCCATTAATAATCTCGTTTCGGTGATTCTCGTTATCAAAACGAATATCTGTATTTTTCTTTTATAGCCAAGAATTTGTATAGATACGATCCCACGCGAATAGCATCGCGATGGAAAATTTCCATAAATAATGAATGGAGCTTGATTAAAATTACGGCGTACAATCAAGCCTTGATTTCGTGTTATTTATCGCACGAGAAAAGATATCTTAATCGCGTAGCACTTAATCGAATGCTTTCGTTAACATAGAAGCAAAGTCATTCTACGTTCCATGGCATGTAAACGTACGTTTAACGCCATGCAAACGATCTAGCAAAATTTTTCGATATCCGGTTGTGTCCTCTGCCTTGTGCAAATACAAACGATCCAACACTCGTCGATATATCTAAACATTAACAAAAAATACTACGTTCCGCATTAAGTGAACCGTTAAAACAATTCTCAACGTTCAACGATGGAAACCTTTCTAATAAATTATTCCGATGCAAATATACATTAATCAAGTAACAATTATGAACTGACAAATTTACCGATGGTTCATAATTGATTCTGCACTTTTTAAGCATCATTAGAGACATCCGTGTCGCGATCGATACCGAGCGGAAGCTTTTCTTTAAACATCCATTTACGTGATTTTTTATTATCGATAAACGATAATTCGATTACGAGAAATCGTTGCTAAAAATTCCGCGGATCCGAAAATACATTTTCGTAGTTTAATTTGAAAAATACCATCGCGGTCCAATGAATTTCAATAAAAATTGAAGTGACTCGCTTAGTATCGAACGAAGGTAGTAATAAATTTGAAAGTATTACACACGCGCAACGATTTCACGCATACGTGTACGACATACAGGCGCATGCAATCACGTACTCGGTAAAACCAATTTATTCGCAGTGTTACCGAAAGTATCGCCGCAAAGCAAACGGAATCCTTAGTCGTAATCGAGCGCACGGCGCGATCCCAACCGTCATGATTCACTCCTGGACGACGAGATAGGTATAACTTCTAGCTGGCTGTGCGTTCGGATCGGTAAGGAGCGATGGTCGGTGTCGAGTACATTTTCGACCAGTCTCGTTCGATGACGTTGGGTCTGTCGAACCGGTGCAGCCAAACGCATCAACAGCTGCATCGTTGGCGAGACGGTTGAGTTTGCCGAGCCTTCGGCTATCAGTCAGGCGGTTGCGAAAGTTCACATTACGCCGGTGTTCTCGACTTTAAGCGACGGATTATAAGTACATCGACGTGCCTAAACTCGTCTTACACTCCGTGCTTGAAGGTGACTCGCTCTAACGATGCACGAACGCGTACTTGCAGACACCAGGACGAACCAAGGTATAGTAGATAAACGTCTCAAGTTGCGCCGTATTTTTTCAAATATTCCCAAATTTTTCTCGAAATAGTTACAGTTTCTTACGATCTTTTTTCATCATTAAAAATTTGAGGATTTTTGAGACGTTGAGATTCGTCTAAGCTTGCAGCATTTTTCTTTTTTTTTTGGACCAACATCAACCGTTTCGCGCGCAATATTTTTCAACGTTCTCGAATTTTATTCACGCTTTTTTTGCGAAAGCAACGACTCGTTGAAAGTACGACGATCGATCGAGTTTAATCGTGGCGCGGCAATTGGTAACAAAAAGAAACGACGTAAAACATCGAAGGAATCTTCATATTTCCATCCCGATTAAAATTGGGATTATTAAAATTATCCTCTGTCTCGTACTAAGCATTGATAGCTCGGAACCATGTCATACGTACTAACCGCGTGGATGTGGCCGTCGAATTGCGATCTTTATCAGTTCCCAGGATCATCGATCATTTATGCAACGTATGTCGATCATCGTCACCTGTTCGGTACACCTGTATCCAAGCAATTCGCCCGAACGCTTTCGACGTAGATCGTTTGGGAAATCTTGTCGCACGACGCAACGCGGTATGCACAGTCGTAATTATGCATCAGCGAGATCAGGATTTTCGCCATTATTTTCAGACGGTCTGTTAGGTTGTTCGTTAAAGTCACTTCGTTTTTTCCTAAGAATTTTTCATAAAAACAGCATAAAGAACAAAAAAAACATACAAAACAACGTTTCTTCATAAAAAAAAAAAATAACGAAATGACTTTCCGAACAACCTAATAGTTTAATCTAGGCTCTATCTACGCGCGATTTTTAGTGATAATTTTTTTTGTTTTTGGTTTTAATAAAGTCGGACGTTCCATTAGAAAATAATGAGTTACTTTCAGGTCCCCGTAACAATTTTCAGACGAAAAGAGGAGCGTTCCAGACGATTCTCGGCAGTTAATTCGTTCCCAAGGCCCTCCACGCGAATTTTCATTAGTTTCTTGGAACAGTTAATCAAGGCGTTCCCCTCGCGGAGTGTGTCGCCTTTAAGCACTGACGCCACCACTTATTCGGACAGAGAATCCCCCGAGATTTCAACCGTAAAACACTCTCCCTTATGCCGAGGCCTTTACGATCCCATTCTATTACCGGTATCCTCAATTTTAAGGAAATTTAAGGCTTCGTGTAAGCCTAATCGAAGTGGCTTTCGGCCATTCGATATTCTACGCGACTGGAGTAGAAAAAAAATCGTTACTAGCGATGCGTCGTGGGACGAAGGTGCGATCTATCGATAATTTCTTCGAGAACTTCAAAACCATACGATAGAAACGACGAGGAAAATCGAGTTCGAAGGAAATCGCCGTAAAATAATCGTCCAGCGTTATCGTCCAATTTTGCGGAAAAATCAGGAAGAAAAGCGGATATCGCTTGAATTAAACAATCGTCAAAACGATGATAAATCCATCGAAATCCAGACGAGAAGATTTCAATTCGTTCGAACAGGTTCGGATTGAAGCAGATCGTTCGAATAGACTCAATATCGTTCGTTCGTTTCACGATTCGTCAGTTTTTAAAACTTATCGAAGTCGCGACGCTTTCCTCAGGATTTTATCTACGGTATGCCTCGAGAAACTGTTCGATTTGTAAAATCGTTAACCTGAAGAGATAGAAAATTTATCGGCGAATTTTACTACGTTTATTTATTATATTGTTTTATATTTTATTTTATTATTACTTTTTATTTATCACGTTATTTTTAAACGTTACAAAATTCCACCAAGCAAGATTATTACAGGCCTACCCGTAAGTTACTTTCAAAGTGCGTCGATTCCTGAGTGCATCCTATGATTAAGTCCAGCAGCGCTGTAATCGCGACACGCTTCGTACTTACGTACGACCAATACGACGTGGCCAGCTGACGGACGGTTGAACTATGAATAATTATGACCAAATCTGCGGCAATTAATTAGCTATTCCCTTTCCAACGTTTGTGCATATTCCGCATAGTCGCGACGCGCCGTGCGCCATTAAACCACGGCACCGTGACACGCGCGTGTCGATTTTTAATGAAACAACGCCTTACCGACGCCTTTCAATTTCTCGTCGGATCTCCTTTTCGCTTTAGTCGGTAAAACTATAGACGTTCGCAAGCAAAAAAACACGATGAATTATGTGATCGAAAGTCGATCGAAAAGTTATTTCGTATTTGTGCTCATCTCAACATTGGTTTAATACTAATCGCTCCCAGACTTTTGTGTTTGCTAGAAATAAGGCGTAAGATCAAAGTCGCCAACGCCGATAAATAATTACTTGAAACCGATTGTTTTAGACCTTGCGTCCCAAAATACGAGGATGATCACATCTTTAATTCGGAACAAAAATTTATTATAGAATCATTCGGTTTAATTCGACGGAAAAATACGACGTTGCTTCCCGGTGCATTTAATACCAATAAGAAAGCCACCGAACTCTTATATTTGCTAGAAACGAGACGTAAGATCGAAGTCGTCAACACCGATTAATAATTACTCGAAGCTGATAATTCTAGACCTTGAGTTCAAACTTTTTTGTCCAAGGCTCCGATGTCGCCGCTGAATTGGCACCATTTTTTAGCCTTACGAGAAAAACACAAACGAATAGAATCGTACAATACCGACAGGAAACAAAAGAAAGCAGCTGAAGAAAGTCGGGCGCGAAAAACTGGAAGTAGATACTGGGATAGCAAACAGTGTAAGCGGAAAGGGAAAAAAGCGAAGGTGAAGAAATAAGAGAGAGAGAGAGAGAGAGAGAGA
>JAITYT010000330.1:2164141-2175267 GCA_025433975.1 Liostenogaster flavolineata
CGCGAAGGGAGTGAAATACGAGCATGGACACATCTATGGAGGTTGAAAATGGTTTTTTTTCCTTTCTTTAAACCTGCCCAAATTTCGAATAGAGTCGTGCGATTCGTGTTAAACTAACCTTCAATTTCTATGATCGAACAACGAAATACGCCAGGGAAAAAACAGAAATTCCGAGCTTCTCTATCGCGCAACGCATCAAAATCGTCGCAGGTGTTCAAACGAAAATGGCGTTCGTATGCACGCCTGGTATTTACATTATTTTCCGTCGAATTAAAGGAAATAATGTTATAATATATTTTTATTTCGACTCAACGATCTAATCAGCCTCGTTATCGCGCAACTTCCACTCGTTATGCAAAAATAGCATTAATATGCACAAATGCGACATTGATTTCCGATCTCCTTAATGCGTTATAAAAAAAAGGAAGGAAATAATTATTCTCGCACTATCTGCCATTTTTCGCGTCGCGCGTTTAACACTAACGTAAGCCTTCCGATCCAATAACTTTTTCTAAATCTCCTCTTGGAATCTCCTACGTGACGTAACGTAACGTAAACGAAAAAAGAAAATGAATTTATCATTTAGTTCGATACCGAATTTACTCGCGTTTAATATATATTATATATTTATTAAATAATATAATATCAATAATATATTATATATATAGTTATATAAATTTATTATATATAATTGAATAATATATCGAATTAAATTTCTGTAGGAATACGTACGCATGAATTGTCGATTGGTTTAATGTTAATGAATCGAGTGGATGAACATTCGACGCGACATCCTCGACGTCCTCGCGATAAACGCTAATTTGCGTGACTCTAACCAACTCGAGCCACTCTGTGAAAACGAGTACGTTTTCTGTCGTGTCGATAGAAGGTCGACCTTCTATTCGGCACGATCGACCTTCTGTTCGACATCGACGATAACTCGATGCCGTTTCCGTTATATCAAAGCGAAGAATACGTCGAGACCGTTTGCGAATTTGGACGTTCGTGACGTCGTTGTTACTCTCGAGGCACTCGGGTATCATCGAGAGCAGCAGGTGTTCGCCTACGCGGTAATTAAGCTTAGATGGAATTCGAAACGATCCCAAAGTTAGCAGCAGCGACGCGTCTAAGAGAAATCGCGGGGAGCTCCGAGTGAGATTTTATATCGACGTTTTGATCGATCGTTCGTAAAAAACGAAAATGAATGGAACGATGGAAATTTCATCGACGGATTGAGAAATCGAGCGAATCGTACTTCAATCCATAGTTTTGTTGTAACGAAGTAGAAATATGCAGCGAATTTTGCTTCGTTCATTGAGTAGATAGGAACTTTCTTATATTTTCCTCTAAAATATGGAAGGTGATGCGAGTGTTTTCGACGAACAGAGGAATCGGGCGAACAAACTGCAACGTCCTTAAACAATTGATACTTTCGTTATAGCAGAGTAGAAATAACGAGCGAATTTTGCCTCGTCCGTTGAGCAGGAGCCATCCTTACATTTCTCTCTAAAATATGGAAGGCGATGAGAATTGAACGAACAGATCGCCGTTGCTGATCGCAATTTATACTTTTACGACGTAACGACGAAAAAATCGAGGCTTTTCTGAAAGTCGCTTCCCTTTTTTTTTTATGAAAAAACGTCGTCTTTTGTAATTTCTTTTTTACGTTGATTTTATAAAAAAGACTGTTGGGAAAAAACAAAACGACTTTCCGAACAACCTAATAATAGATAGATGCGTGCGAATGGAGAGAAATTTTGCCCCGAGTCGCTTTCGTGGTCCTCGAGCTCCGTCGGCGCTGTCTTTGAATAGTCTTCGCGTTCTGGAGGCGAACGAGGCCGACTTTGGATGATTTTTCAACGAATAAAATAGAAAAATGAGTGGAAGAATGGAAGGAAGGAAGAAGAAATGAAGAAAAGCGCACGGATGGAACGAATTACAGGAATATTCCGGCGATGATGTAATCCGCTTCTTGGCCAAGATGTCGCGGACAATGCAGCAGCGTAAGGAAGTCGGTGCCGCAAAATCCATTTGTTTTTTCCCTTAACCTCTTAACCGGGTGTGACGACATTTTTCGTCGTGCCGGAAAGACTACCGATTCTTTGAATATCGAAAATATTTGATTGATATATTGAATAATGTAAAATTTGTTCCAAAAATATATAAAAAAAATATATATATATTTTCTTATATTTCTTTTATCACACAGTTCCTACTGTGAAACGAGTTCCACCGAATTTTACTCCCCGGTTAAGAGGTTAAAGAAGTTCGACTCCCTCGCGTTCGGACGTTTTTCGTGCGTGGTTAACCGTACGTTTACGAATTCCTCGCAGGACGACGTAACTCCACCCTTGCGCAAGAGACAATGGAAGCCCTGATTCGACGATTGCACGTTGTCCAACGAAGGAGAAACGAGAAAGGAAAACGTGGAGGCGTAAACGTCGATGCAGTTGTCTACGTTTGTCTCGTGAAGCTCGCGTTCATCGTGACGATAAAACGAATCCGCGATAAAAGGATGTTTGAAATCGTCGACTTTTATCGATCCTAGAGTTCGAATCTCTGTAAAAATAATTTAAAAACGCGCTTGACTACGATTTTTACTTAACTATCGAACCCTGATTCGACAATTGCGTTTTATCCATCGAAGAAAAAAGGAAAAAGGAAAACGTGGAGGCGTAAACTTCGATGCAGTTGTCTACGTTTGCCTCGCGTTCATCGTGACAGTAAAGCGGATCTGCAACGATGTTTGAAAATTATTGAATAAAAAAGCAAATAATTTTAGAATTAGAATTTTAGAATTCAGACGCGTCGATGTAGGCAATTACGACATTACATTTCGATCGGCTAACTTTTATCAATCCACGAGTTCGAATTTCTATAAAAATAATTTGGAAACGTTCTATACTGCCTAGAACTTCGTTAAAACTTTCATCAAGGAAGAAGACCTAGACAAATTTACGAATTTATACTCCGCGACTGCCCACTGTCCCGAACGTTGATACAAACAGTTAATCCACAAAACCACTTAGCCTCCTAAGACCTCGCACGCCTATCTTATAAAAAAATCTTTGCTTTAGGAAGGAAAGATTGGAATTTATCGTCTCGTAAAAAACCACGACAAGCGACTCGTCCTTAAGTTACGATCAATTTCTACGACCCCTGTTCAACAAGCACTCTTACTCTTTCCATTTGTCAAGATGGAACGCCTCGCCTGAACGACGTTCATCTGAGAATTAAACAGAAGCGCGAAAGACGAAAGAAAAGCAAGGACAAAAATAAAAATAAAAGAATAAAAGAAAATAAAATCTTTGCCCCTCGATGGAAGAACGTCCGCATCGATCGACCGTTCAATCGTTGACGTCGATCGTTGCTACGTTCGCGATTGGTCGCTTTCGAAGCTCGCTACGACGCTGGACCGACGATCGAACGAAAGGACCGCCGCTCACTGGCTTGCCCGTGAGGTAAACACGAGGACAAAGGACGCGTTCGAACGTCCAACGTGTCACTGGACTCGTCCCTTGATGCGAATCGCGTTAATCGTAGAATCAACGAACGTGGGACGTTCGATGGCAAACGTGTAAACCGTCGAAGGTCATAGGTTAATGCCGAGAACCGACTGCGCAGTTACATAAATCTCGTGACTGCAGCAGCGGTGGCGGCACCAGCAGCGGCAACTCGTGAGGGTGGTGGTGATGGTGGTGGTGAAGGAGGAGAAGGAGGAAGAAACGCTGGTGGCGAAGGTTCGTTCGTACGCGACGGTCAAGGATACCAGAGAGTCGTAAGAAAAGCTCGGCTTCGACGACGTAGGAGATCGATCGCCAGAGTTTAAAAATAAATCGTCGTTAATGGCCGATCGTATGGAGCCGTTCGTCTTCGAAAAAAGCGTCGATCTTCGTCCTTTGTACCGTTAAAACTGCCGCCTTTAATCGATACCGCTATTGTTATTATTAAAAAATATTTAAATTAAATGTCAACACGACGACGACCACGACTTTGATAAGAGTATTTGTTGTTGGTATCGATCGATCGGACACCACGTGTTCGATCGAGGCAAAATACGTGAGGAATTTGTGTTCCTCGTCTTCCTCGCTGTCGGGGATGGATCGCGTCTATTGGTCTTCGTCGATGGGGAATTTTGACGAATCGTGAGAGAGTCAAACGAGACGAAAACTTCGGGTTAGATCGGTTCTTTTAATTCGGAAAATTACCGGTGGGTATTTTGCTGTTATTTAGAAGGACGAGCACTTCTCGCCATCTTGCCTGCTTTGGGTTCGTCCAGCGTGGGACTCGCGACTCGAACGCGAGAAAAGAGGACTTCGATGGCGTTCGGCAGAAAATGGCATCGAGATTACGCGACGAGTTTACTCGTCGTCGAGCGATCTCGACAAGAGGGGCTGAAACATCCCTCGTGTACGTCGATACACTGATTTTTTTAACTTCCTTGATATTATTGATAGGATGAATTTTTTGATAGAATCGAACGATCGCCAGGAAGAAAAGAGCCCACGATCGTTTGAAAAATCGCACTTGGAAATATTTTCGAGAAAAAAACGACATCGAGATTGTCAAAGTACGCGAGGCGCGACGAGTTTAGTCGTCGTCGACAATCTCGACAAGAGTTCGAAAGTGTTCGAATTTCACTCGAAAACGTCGATAAACTCAATTTTCTAACAAAATCATCGGTAAAATCGAAAGATCGCTAGAAATGAAAGAACCTACGATCGTTTTGAAAACCGCACTTCGAAATGCGTTTGGAGAAAAAAAATAACATCTAAATCGTCCAACTACGCGAGGCATGAAGAATTCGCTCGTCATCGAACGATCTCGACGAGTGATGCTCCAATGTCACTCGCGAACGTCCGTACACTGACTTTTCTAACAAGATCGTCGATAAAATCGAACGATCTCCAGGAAGAACGCGGCTCGAGATTGCGGATGGTCTCACGGCGCGAGACGCATCGACCCACGCACGCGACGCACGCGTCTATCGAAACGATTTTACCGCGGCGATCCTTCCCGATTCTTCGACGATCTCTAACGTCCTCGTCGATTATACAAAATTCCAGAGAAATTTCACGGTTTTGATCGATCGCGATAAAGCGCGGCTAGTCAATCCGACGAATTCGTAGAACGTGGAAAATTTCCCCTCTCCTTCGGTGAACTTAACCCTCCACCATCTTCCCTCTCACTCTCTCTCGATATCCCATGAACGCGAGCTCGACTGCGTCATTTGGACGAATAAATCCCAAAAACCGGATCGAAAGATCGCAAATTATTGCGAAAGAAAAAATGAAAAACTTAAAATACCTCGATGCGATCCTCGAGGACGGAAGATCGAAATCGATCGCTTCCTTCGCGATACGTCGCTCCTGCAGGCGCGAATCCTCCGATTTTGACTCCTTCGAACTCTCTTTTCCGTCTTCTCCTTCCTCTCTTCTACAATTTCCTCTTCCACTCGTTAGCACTGATCCACAGTTGGCCGAGATAAAGGAAAGGACGCCGAACGAGCGTGCGGGAAACGCGTCGTATCCGCGGGTAGGACGGATTAACGCTCGATTCCGGACGGACAGAGGGAGATCGGGGGTGGAAGGAGGGCGAAGGACGCTCGTAAGGAGGATCGAGAGGACGCGCGCGTGTCGAGCGCTCGGTCGGAGCTCGTGCAACGAGGAGGTGACGCGACAACGACGACGGCGACGACGACGGCGACGGCGACGGCGACGACGACGACAACGACCACCACGGCCACGACGACGACTACGACAGAGACGACACACCTCTGATGAGCGCAGCATCCGCGGAGCCGATACGGACCGCGGAAGGGAGGCTGCGAAACTGAGATGAGACTACGGCGCAACCCCTGTGCGCGCGCGCACCGAAACCACCCCCGGAACACACAGAAGCGGCCCGGCCAACCAAACCGACCTTCCTCCTCCTCGTCGACGTCGTCGTCGTCGTTGTCGTTATCGTTGTCCTCGTCCTCGTCCTCATCCTCGACCAGTATCACCACCACCGTCACTTTCGTCCTTCCGCTGCTGCTACTGCTGTTGTTGTTGATCGTTCTTTTCCTCGTTCCTTTCTTTTCTCTTTATTTCGCTGTCCTTTAGCCCTCTGTCTTTTCGGAATCGCGATTTTCCTTCGGCCTCTCCTCTTCATGCCGCTAGTCGTGCTGTTGCTGGTGTTGGTAGGGTTTTTCCTTTATCGTTTGTCCTTTTTTCATCGGCAGTAATCTTCCGTCTTTTCGGAAGCGCGATTTTTCTCGAGTCTCTCTTGATGTTGTCGGTCGTGCTGTTGCTAGTTTTGCTAGGGTTTTTATCTCTTCGATTGTTCTTTCTCTACTGTTAGCCCTCTGTCTTTTCGGAAGCGCGATTTTCCTTCGGTCTCTCCTCTTCATGCCGCTAGTCGTGCTGTTGCTGGTGTTGGTAGGGTTTTTCCTTTATCGTTTGTTCTTTTTTCATTGATAGTAGTCATCTGTCTTTCCGAAATCGCGATTTTCCTTCGGTCTCTCCTCTTGATGCTCCTCTTTAATCGTTGGTAGGGTTTTTCCTTCTTCGATTGCTCTTTCTCTACTGTTGATCCTCTGTTTTTCTGACATTACGATTTTTCTTGAGTCTCTCCCCTTACTGTTGCTATCGGTAGTTCTTCTTCCTTTCTTCCTGCTCCACTTTTAATCCCCGAACTGTTTTCTCGAAATCGCGATTTTCCTTCAACCGCCCCTTTCCTTTTTCACTTTTCTCCACTTCGGCGTCTTTTTCGTCTTCCTCGCATTCTACTTTCCTCCCATTTTCACGAGTCAGCATCTCTTCGCACCCGTGAAGAGTAACAGTCGATCGCCTTGATCGCACCCATTTACCTAATTACACGAACCGACGACGGCGTGAAGACGCTCTCCCTTTGTCGCGGACAATCGGCACCCATCGGCACGGAACCGATTTACCGGTCGCCTCTAGACTCTACAGGCTTTCTTCGGTAGATTCGAATCGACGGTGGATCGATGAGTTCGTTTATCATCGCTGACGCGAATTCGATCTTCCTAGGACCCTGAATCAGTGTATCTAATAGTTAGCTTCCGCTAGCATCCGTCGAACCTAGGACAGACGAGACCTAGAAGACGAAGCAAATCATTCGTTTCCAAGTTGGCTTAAGCTTTAATTATTAATCAAATTATCAAATTATTAAATTAGAAATTATGAAAATATGAATGTATATACAATAACAACTATAATAACTGTTAGATCCTTCGGAAAATAACCTGGTTTTTTTTATGAAAATGGCGTTTCAAACGATCACGAGCGGTCGAACTCGATAAATTAATCGAGTTCTCCGTTGGGAAGAAACGAAATTACTTTTCGAACAAGCTAATAAAATAATTTCCACGATGATAACCAATGATAATAACCGATATCGCGATCATATCGATCAAATTTATCGACTTCGACGACGAGTAAGATAAGAGGATAAAAACAAAAAATGAGATCCTTCCTTTCCCGATCCTCTTCCATTGCATTGATAAGAAAAATTACGAGATCCTGGATCCTCTTTTGTCCTCCTTGCGCGCTTCCGTTATCGCGTTATCGCGACGCCGGCCAATTTTATCCTGCGGATCGTCGCGAAGAATGGCGGTAGGATCGAAATCGCATTATCCTTGTCCTAAGGTAAAATTTTCCAGCGATTTTTGCTACTTCTCGAGACGACGTTTCCGCGATCTTGGCTCGCGATCACGCGTGAGAACGACGACGACGAGAAAAATCCAAAGATCGACAGTGGGGAAAAATAAAAATCTGAATCTTACCGAGCGGAAAAATTTCGTGTGATTCTAGCTCGTAACGTGCGTACGTACGTAGTTATTTTCATCGTGCTCCTGAAATTACACGAAGCGTGGAGCGTCGTTTTGCTTCGGCAGGGAAAATAGAAGAAACCGAGGAAAAAGGAAAGGCGCGCGTAACGCGAACTGGAGAACGAAGGTTCGAAGCTTACAATTTTTTGACGATGTGCGCTCGCGAACTATGGCTCGTCATACGTTTTTCGTGCTTCTTCTTTCAAAATTCCTCTTCGTGCACGTGGAATGAAACGGTCAGTGTACTCCTTTTCTCTCTTGTCGTATAATCAAGGATCTTACGTAAATATTTTTTCTATTTTCTGATTCCGTCTGTTGCGCTTTTATAAAAAGCTGAAAGTTGGGAACAAAGGTACGACGCGCAAATAGGAGGTTATTAAAAGCATCGATCGAATTCGCATGAATTTTAAAACGTGCGAAAATTTGAAATCGATCCAGTCGATTTTCACGAAATTCTCTCGAGTTCTCGTGCAACGATCCCGTCACCGTCTCTTTCGTGCTCGTTATTCGATCGTACCTCGATTCGACGATCGATTCGTATTGCCTCGTTCGTGTTCGCAGTATCGTCGATTTTCTTTCGCCGTAAGAAATTCATGAGAATAGCTTCTTTACTACCTCGCGCAATATCTCCGGCTCTTGCTAAAAGCGGGAAAGAGCCTCTCTTCTGTCTCCTCTCCTCTTCCAGTTTGCCAATGAAATCCTTCGATGCAGCGGCGCCCGCTCGTTCGAGCGTTTCGCGTCTTTTCGATGACGATGCGTGCAAAGAGAAACTCGAGGTCTTCGTCTTTGAATGAAGCAAAAACGGGGAGCGCTTAATAATATTAGAAAGCGGAGCGGAATGGAGAAAAAATTGAGCAGTACCGTTGTACGCCGAAGGAGGAAAGATTTTTACCAGAAGTCAGTGTTAATTATCTGCGAAAATAAGCGTGCGCCGCACATTTGGTGTAGAATCAGTGTAAGTCGAAGGAGAATAAATTTTTACGAGAATTCAGTGATAATTAGTATCAGCTGTAGAGATATGAGTGCATCATAAATTTAGCGTACAGTTAGTGCAAGTCGGACGAGAATAGATTTTTTCAAGAATTTAGTGGTAATTAGTATCATCCGAAGAGATATACGTACGCCATAGCTTTAGTGTAGAATTAGTGTAAATCTAAGGAGGATGGATTTTTGCAAGAATTTAGCGATAAATAGTGTCATCTGTAGAAGTATACGTGCGCCATACATTTGATGTGGAATTAGTGTAAGTCGAACGAGGATAAATTTTTAGGAGAGGTTAGTGATAATCGTCGAGAACAAAGAGAAACGCGAATGTTCCCCGTCGTTTCGTCTCATTGAACCCTCATCCGAATAGACGAGGGTCAAATTCGAATTCTCGTCCAACCGATTGTGACGAGATAACGAATAGTGGAAGATCGATCGCTCCATTTTAACGAGTCCGCACGGAACTAGAATAAGAACTAAAGAAATAAACGTTTCTTTGTCTCTTTTTCTCCTAATATTCGTGTATTTATGGACGGAAACGACACGGATCATTTTCATTTCGACGATCGACGAAAAACAATATTTCTTTAGCGTCCTTTTCTCTTTTTCTCCTAATAGTCGCGTATTTATCGACAGAAACGACACTGAGATAATTTTCCTTTCCGACGACCGCAAGGTGATAAGACACACCTAGCAAACATCCTTCGTCATTTTTCATGGCGCGTTTTACCTTGCCGCGATATCGACGCCACGGTTACCATCGGACGAGCTATCGGTGGTATTCGGATGTCGAAGAAACACGGATATTAATCGCGATCCTTATTGTTTCGAAATTAACGGCACGATTAAGCTACGTAAACCGCACAATCGGGATTTGTCTTATAATCTCTCAGCTTGTTGGCTGGCTCGTGGGACGAAGCATTCAACGCGTTTATTCGTGGCCTGGTCGTCGACGGAAGTAGGAACGACGAAGTCGAAACACCGATCGAAAGACCGTTACCAAATCACGCGAGAGATTTCAAAGTCCTTCGCAAAACTTCGATAAGCGGCTTAGCGAAGACGACGAATCCTTCGTAGGGAATCGATCGAGCCGTCAAAATTCGCGCTTTGGCGATAGTCCAAACATCGAACGATCCTCCACGATTGCGTTTTTAAGCTGTCTTCTTGGCGTTTCTCTTTTTAATATTTTATCGTATCTTTCGACGCAAGGATAAAACGACGCCGGAGCATCGAAACAAGCCCGAAGTACGAAGATAAAAAGAGAAAGAGAATCGTATCGTTCATGATAGCCGACATATAAGATGAGATGAGAAAGACACGCCACGCATTACGTCGATTAACTTTTTGGTTACGACGCGCGCCAGACAAGAAACAAATGTGATCGTGTTTGTCGCGAATTTTTTTCCAGCAGGTATATTATATATATATTTTTAATTAATAATTAATTTTATCTATTCGATAAAGAATAAGAAAGAGAGAGAGTTAAGTGTAAAGAAGATTTGAAATAAAAATATAATCAATAATATACATATATTTAACCCCTATTAATTAAATAAATCTACCTTTAATTAAATTTTATTCCAAATCTTTTCGATTAAATAAGATTTATATTTATTAATTTCTGATTCAATTTATACATGTACGTAGGGTAGTCGAAAACGTATCGAGTCCTTCGAGTTCTTCAGAACCTTAGAAAAAAAGAAAAAGGCTCGATACTTTTTCCACTAGCCGTTACGACTTCAATCGATAGGCGACGATTTATCTGCCTTCCATTATACATTGACGAAAAGGTAGATAATCGCTCGATAACCGGTTGATATCCCAGGTAGGTCGTTTCTCCCCGAAGCGATTGCCTCGTCCGCCTTGTATTTACATTTTATCCGTGCAATTCGCCGATTAAACGATTTAAATTGCAAAAATGTGACTGTCTAGCGTGTTGCGAGCGTTTCTTTGCGTTTCGGCTTTTATATCTCTCGTTCCTTTGTCTCCTTCATTCCCTCCTTTATTCTCGTTCCCTCTGTCGGTTAATTTTCGTGCTTGCCTCCCTTTTGCGCGAAGCTCCGTAGATATCGTCAGAGTATACGTGCGAAATAGCTTTGTCCGGAAAAAGGATGGTGCAAATGCGAAGAAAAAAAGAGGGCGCAAATGACGACACGCGGCGGTACAAGAACATAACTTACGAAAAAAAACGTTCGGCTAGTGTCTCGAAAACTTCCTTCGTTGGTCGTTCCAGGTAAGACGACGAATCAAATCCACTGATCAAATAAACGTTTCGAAAACTTTCGATGTTTTTCTTTTCTTTTTTTTT
>JAITYT010000330.1:2176634-2192441 GCA_025433975.1 Liostenogaster flavolineata
CAGAAAATCGTCTCATTGGGCGAACGCATAGCTACTTTTAAGTAGTAGCAGTCGTCTAGGTCGGACTCGGTCGTAATTATTACCGGTGGTCCGACCAATGCAGGAATCGATCACTTCGCGATCGTTTCCACGTCTAAGAATCTAAAGTGACGTCACTACTCGGGCCTTCCGTTTCGAGGCCCATATATTGGCTTTTCGGAAGGTCATTTCGTTTTTTGATGGAAAAACGTTGTTCTTTTTCGTTTTGTTGTTGTTTTTTTTTAATGAAAAGAAAAACTGTCGCGATACTCGAAGTACTTGGAATCGTCGATGTTTTAGACGCTTTCGAATCACAGATGAAATATCGCGTACCTTTATTGACAACAACTTTTGTAAGAAGAATTTTGTATTCAATACGACAAATTTTGCATTGAATACATTGACATTCTTCTAAAATTTATTAGTTTATCGCTATAGTGTTATAATACATTTACCTCGGAGCGAACATCTATTTCGCGATGATCTCTAAGAGATGTGTTGTCATCCGCTTTAAATAAATAAAATAAAATATTAAACATCGACGCTCATCAAACTACAAGAACGAAGAAGGATATCACGAACCCTTAAATGTGAAATAAATTGTAAACTGTGACATGTAACAAAATACCATAGGAATAAACAACGTGGAACGAACTACCATGTACGAAAACCTTCTATCGATGCAATTTGCATCCAATATCGGAGTAATGTTACTTAATGCATTAAACGCCACGTAAATTTTGCATTATGTCTCTACGAGATTGAAAAAACATCGAAATGGCGTCGTCGTGATTAACGCGTAGCTACCATCTTAATTACAAAAATTATGAAAAATTTTGCATTGCTTAAGAAAACAGTGGAAAATTGGAACACTTTTCGATGTTGGGAGATTACTCGTAAAGTACATCAGACAAAGGAAAAGTTTTCTAACAAAAGTTATTTCTTTTAATGAGAACTACCGTTTGGAAAAGGATTTATTTACTGTTTAACCAATTGAAAGAATGTTATAAGCAACAAATTAATCATTTCTTGTCGATATTCTGTTATACTTAAGGAGGGGCGGTCTATGGAAAACCACTTGATTAAAAGACTTTGTTGAAGAACCGAATTAAATTACGCTTCGAACGAAGAACGCGCTCGATATTCCGCTCTTCTTCCCTTTTTAAGGCGACCGCGATAATAAACGCGAACGTTCGCTGTTCGAACTGTCGCTTCGTCTCTGCTAATTTTGATTCTTTGTTGCGCGAATTATTAAGTATCGGATGGTAGAAATTAAAGTTATAAAAGTTAATATGTGTTTAACCGAATGTAGTCAGACGATAGTCCAAGCCAAAATATTTCTGGCTTTTTTTAATTTAGCCAATCAATGAGTTTCTTTTCTCGTATAAACTCAATAATCCTGTCTAAAGCTTCCTTACTTTGATATCGTCTTTTTTCAAAAGTCTTTGATTCGTCGCCCGTATTAGCGGAAGGATTAAACGCGGCTCGTTTGGTAAAAGGCAGAATCTTTTATTTTATTTTCGAAGTAACCAATATCATTTTTCTTCGAAAACACGACAAATGGCGTGAACAGTTGTTAGACTTGTAGAAGTTACGTGAGAAGATGAATATAGACGAGAAATTGCTAATTGTTCGCTTATAACTTTCTGTGATTATTTAAATAATAATTGAACCGAAACGGCCTCCATAGCCATCCATAAATGATACGATTAAAGGTTCGATCGTTACCGACGATTAATTCGAGATAAAAGGAATTTTTAATAACGCGACATTTTGCTGTACTCGCAAGAGTTACTTTCGAAATGAAACTCGTTCGTGTTATCCTTTGTGGAATTATTTCTCCGCGACGGCTAGGAATTAAAGCTTAAAAAATATCGGATTGATACACTGCGGTCTCGTGACGTGATATTGGCTGCTGCCTTGCCTACAACGAAACCGTGCAATTTAATTCGATTCGACCCGACGACTTCTAATTACACGCCGTCACTTCGCGAACGTAGGATATAAATTGAATTAATCCTGGATGTAGAACGAGGTCGAACGAATTATACGTAGCAAGAACAAGGAAGATGTACCTGTAAGGTCCTTGATCGCGCATTTCCTGGGTCTAACTAATATTCCGATATTCGATTATCCCGAAAATTCGTTGACGAACATCCGATCGACGTGAAAGATAAGATTCCGATCGTCGGAACGATAATGTTTCATTACGATCGAATTAACGTGTACGTCGTCTCTTGTCGCACCGTCGTAGAATCGTCGAATATTATCTTGACGAAGCTTCCATCGAATCTAAGCTTTACCACAGCTATGAATCGTATTTACGCGCTCTCGTTCAATTTCATACAAACGGAAGAAACTTCGCGTTTTGTTGGCAGCGAAAATTCTCCTTATCAAGGAACCGACAAGGTTTTTCTTTAACATTCACCGTTATTCCACTCTGTATTTTATCATTTTAAAACTCGATTATTCGGTTGGCAAGGAAATAATTACAATTTTCACGAATGGACATCTATCTTATTTTCAAACGACTTTCGTGTCACGATTACGAGTCACGAAATTGCCGAAAAAACTGGAAAATGGAAAATATATAAAAATGGAGTTTTATTTCGCGCTAAAACGCCGAAATTACTTTCTTGTCGATTCGTTTGCTCGATACGATAGCGATTGTGTAACAGGAAAAAAAAGCACAGAAATCATCGTTATGAAAAAAAATTCGTTCCATCTCCCCAGAGAAACGTATTTACACGACCAATAAAATATACACGAAATCAGAGAACCTATCGTTCGCATTTCCACGACTTCGTTACAAACAAATAATCCAACCTCGCGTTTCTCCATCCACGCGACGACATCGCGACGCAGGAACACGAAATCACCGCTGTCCCTGCCGTCATTATCGAATAAAAGGAAAGTTCCACGTAAGTTCTCCTCGAACACGGTTCCATACGATACCTTAACCCATTAGCCGTTACGATCCTCATTTGGGAATTTTGGAATTTGCGTACACCACTCGGTGCCAAAATAGGTTGTTCGGGAAGTCATTTCGTTTTTTCTTAACAGCTTTTCATAAAAACGACATAAAAATAAAAAAAAACATCAACAAACAACGTTTTATCGTTAAAAAAACGAAATGACTTTTCAAACAACCTAACATTTCGACCATATGTCTATATATATGTGCCCATAATTATGAAAGTGGTCTAAGCCATGTATTTCTTCTTTCAAGATACTTAATGCATTACATTTGAATAAATTCTTCACTTTTTCGCATTTTTCGTTTAAAGCATGTAGCAAAGCGGCTGATTTATAGTAACTGATAAGCTCAGTCTTTTTAAATTTTGACTCAGACCACTTAATGAATTCCATATAATGTTGAAGTAACAACCACTATCTAATGATTAATGTTTGACCATATCGTAACAATTGCAGTGAATTAATTTACTTTAAAATACTGTGGTGTAAAGTAACCGATAAACTCATTTTTTTAAATTTTGACTTAGACCACATTCATAATTATGGGCACATAAATCAGTGAGTATCCGTGGCAGCAGGGCGCTAGGTCGGGGCCGTATCGCGCTCTCCGTTGGTGGCGAAAAGGAGGCGTGACCACTGGAGAAAGGAGGACAGTCCGAGCGGATGAGCGACGAGGCGGGCAGGGCGAAATATGCGAAATCGCGTAATCAAAAAAGTAGGCGCGTAATCGACGCCGGTGCGTTTTGGCGCTCGGCCACCGCGCTGCTCGTTTATCCTGCTGGCCGCGATACTACTCAACGTGATTGGCGAAGGCCGTTGGTAGCACCAACAGCAGCAGCAGCGGCCAAGAGCCTCCGAATGCGCGATCAATTATCGAGGAGGCGTAAATTTTACGGCCTTTGAATCGAGTCCGTGTGCTTTGGACGCGCACTTATTGGGTTGCCCGGAAAGTTCCTGACGATTTTCGATTTTTTTTTTAATTTATTTATTATTCTATTACTTATATTATATTTTTTATTATATGTTTTATTATATATATATATATATATATATATATATAATAATAACTAATTATATATATATTATACAATTTTTTCTTTTTCTTCGAAAAAAAAAGACAAAACTTTTCTTCAAAATCGACACGAACTTTCAGGACAACCCAATACATTTTTGTTCTCTGTGGAGGTGTGTGAGAGGAGGAGACGAAGGAAGAGGAAGAGGAAAACATACGTCAGACGTTCCTACCGAAATCACCGTAATTAATCATATCCCCTGGTAGTTCCTGCTTGCTCCTACTCGCGCCACGAAGCTACTCTCGAGACTGGCCTTTAAGCTCGAGATCGATACGCTCGCAAATCGCGGACACCTGCGATCGAAGCGCAGTCGGTCACTGCTCGAGCGTTCGAGCGATCGCAGCTTTCACCCCTTCGCCGGTAAGTGATACGAGTGTGGCTATGGACTGACGTACTCACGTAGCCTCGTTTTATATATCGCGAGGGAAACCTTAACCCAATTCTTGAAACTCCGAAGACAAATCTAAAGTCAAATTTAGACTTCGGGAGAACTTTTTTCCTTTCTTCGTTCTATCCTTCGTTAGAAAAACCAACTGTTCCGGCTACTTTTTCTCTTTTCTTTTTTTTTTTTGATATCAAACTCGGTCGTCCCGAAACTCGAAAACGCAGCGCAATGAAAATTATTCAAGCTCTCTAATCGTAATATTTCACCGGCGACATTTGGCTGGATCGATATTTTACGCGTCGTGTTTTACGTATCGTACGTTGGAAGGACGTCGTTCGATTAGCCTTTGGACGACGGATATTCCAGGAGTGATCGAAACGTATAAAAATAATTCGAGACAGGCGTACGTATGTTTTATCGCGTTCGTACGTAGGTGCCTTTTTTCTATTGGATTTTTCCTCTTACACATTTACGTACGTATGGAGATAATGTAATGTTTAAAAGATTTCGATATTTACGAGCGACGTCCATTTTCTTTTTTAATATTTTTAACGTATTTTACTAAAGTTATAAAATAATGATAAACAAACGTAGTCGTTCTACCGTACATCGGATGGGAAGAGCGGAAAGTAACGCGGAATTACTGCTAGAAAATAGTTACGAATCGACAGTAGTAACGGAACGATATTTGTCAGACATCGAAGTAGTAATGGGTACAGCATCTTTTAAACATTACTCGAAAGATAGATTATCGTTCGAATAATCAATCAAGTTGTGAAGATTGATCGACTGAAGTTTAAGTACTTTAAAAAACATTTTTAATCTCAAAAATACCGTAATATTTTTCAGCGTTAACGTTCGCTAAAAATATCGTGTCTAAAATTTGCATTTGAGATGGTGAACAAAATATGCAAAAGCTACGACGTTAATGATTTTTGTTGTAACTGATACGAGTGTTCTTTCCGAATAAAGCGTCGAAATATTGTATTTCTTCGGCATCGCAGCGACCGTGCTTGAATTTTTTTTATTATACTGGCAGGTTTGTGCGAAAGTTCGTCGATGGAAAAAAGGGAAAAGTTGAAGCTTTACACATATATATATATATGTAAATCTACTAACTGTGCAAATCTGAAAAAAGGAATACCATGGTATCCAATTTTACATTAATGTATAGAAATAATTTTATTTGTTTTTTAACAATCGTTAAAAACACATTTCCATGAAAGAAGACAAATACGCGTTCGTTTATGCTGTTTGTAAAATTACTCTGATTACAGTATACATTTAACGCGCAGAGGATACCTTTCAAAGAATACCCAAAAGAATCTCTAACCAATTTTGATCAACACAATCAATTTACTGAAACGTACGAACTACATCCACGGCTCATTTTTACTGCGATCATTTCGCGTAAAAATTACTACGATAAATCTCGTTTCGATATTACGGAATTTCTTTTATTAAGGTCGAAACATGCGATACAGATCCGCAGATATAGAAAACACGAATAAATGCGTAGATATTGATTTTAGACACGAGCACGACGCCCTCGATCTGGAAAACGTTTAAAACAATGCTGACAAATGGAAAACAAGAATCATTGAGACCCACTTATTTTTTCGATAATAGAAGTTTTGCAGTGATCGACTTGCGCGAAAAAATTCGGACGACAAAATGGCGAGGCTCAAGATCGAAGTGTCTCCGATTGACGAGCAATTCGATACCAACTGATACATTCGATTTTCCGCAGCATCTCTCCTCTCTCTCTCTATATATATATAGCTCTTTCTTCTTCCTCCTCGTAAGGAATCCCTTTGTAACAGCACGATAATCAGAATCCTATATATTGTTACCTCTGAGCAGTCAAGTGTAGGTCGCCTAGGTAGTCGGAACGGTTCGTATCCCGTAGGGCTCCATGCTGCCACAGAATTACGAGAAGCCGGAAATTGGTTGAAATGGAAGCGGCCAGCTCTCGAGAGATACCGTTCCACCATTCGGACCAAATAAAATGAAAAATATCGCGCGACAACGGGAATTTTCTTATTCGCGATTATTACCGCGATATTGTTCTTAACACCGAACTTAACTACCACGCGTGGTCGAAGGACCATTTTCAAAACTCCGATTAAAACTTCCGATATACAACGTAATTGCACTGCCATAAACTTCACGACTTTTCCTAAAATATACGTAGAATAAATTTGTCAATATTCGCTTCTTTTTCTTTATTTTTTACTTTCTAAAAAAAGATTCTTAGCCTCTTGCCTACCAACCTTGACACCGCTTGTTCACGTTTTAAATATGACTATACGAATATGTATATCGACACCGAAAAAATGTAATTTCAGTGACGAAGTGAACGATTTATTTCCACGATTTAATTTTCTATACAAAGAATAATCATTAACGTGACAAGGATGTCGAGAACGAGGCAAATTGATCGACAAATGAACGAACGATCGATGTCAATTCGCGAAAAAAAGAAAACAATACTCGATTGTTATTTCGCCTAAACGTTCTCGAGACGAGAGGCAAACTGGAGCAGCCACAAATTCCTCCATTTTGCGACAGGTGCGCCGGAAACTTCGGAATTCGAAGGAGCATCAATCGACGTGAACAACAGTACGCCCATCTTGGGAAAACGTACATTCGTCGCTCTAATGGAATCTACGGGACGGCGGTACATCCTATCCTCGACACGAATCCTCGGGAATATGCCGACGATAAAGCGGCTCGTCGATCGATCATCTCGCGCGCCTCCATCCGAGCCGGTACACGAAAGCAATCAGAATCGGGATCTCCCTGACGTTTCGTGCCGTTTACGATTAGTCGATTACGCGCCGACTGAAAAGGACGTGAAACGACGAAGCCTTCGCCTTTCCTTCTCTACCCAATACTAATTCGAGGGAAGAGGGTAATCGAAAGAAGAGGTAAATCGATCGAAGAGGCGCCGAATGGAAACCATACGCGCGAATGGGTGCAATGGATGATCCTCGAAGGCTCTCGTGCCAGCGGTAAAACGAGATAGCAAAGCGTATCCTCTTGGTGAAAATGGAGAAAGAATTTTGTCGACTTCCCAATCTAGGAGTAACCGTTGACCCGATCTGCCGAACGATAGGGAGAAAAGCGAGCGTTATTCCTCACCGATCGCAAAACCATCCGCACCTCGGAGTCTTTTTAAATGGCGGCACTACGGCGGTCTCTCGAATTCGACTTCGAGAGAGAAAGAGAGAAAGGAAGAGAAAAGGATTGAAAGAGAGAAAAAGAGAGAAAGGAACGGAGAAAATAACCGATAGATAGACATCAGTACGGAGACAGGAAGTAAGCCGTAGATAGACGGGGAAATGGACGACGCTTAGTTCGACGAGGAGGAAGACTGGAAGGTTTTCGAGGCGCCCTACGAAGGGAACGTTAACGCGGCAGAATAGAATCCTGAAAGTTCCATCGAAGGACATAAGTAAACGTCGTGCGCGATACGTATTTTGATGCGATCGAGAAGTTCTCGACTCGAAACCAACTGGATTTAGCGAATTTAAGTGTACGGTGCTTTGGAATGGATGTCCTTCGAAGTTGACTACGCCAATAGATCTCGTACGATCGATTTCCTTGCAATAACAATCGTCAGGCGATACGTTGCAAATCGCAATTCGCGCTAAAACGTCGCGAAAACAAAGAAAAAGAAAGCCTGGCAATAAAGCTATTTCGATTTTCAAGAACATACGACGTTATATTTTTTAGTAATTACTTTTTTCACTGTTACGATTACGAATGACGAATTTGCCAGAAGGACGGCGAAAGGTAGTCGAACAAAATGAAAAATATTTGATCGATCCTTGCCCGTTCGTACTATAAAAAAAATTATTTCACACCGAATAACAGAAATCACTTTCTTGCCAACCTAACAATTCCTGTAGAAAGGATTCACCACTTCCAATTATGATAATCGAACCTTGATTCTGTACCGTGCGAACGTAGATCCTGTTGACACGGTGCTACGGAAACACCCGCGTTCTTCGTATCTCCTACGAATCACGTACGAAGTCATCTCGATCATGGGAATTCGTATGGATTTATGCCGTGTTCTCGAGATAGAGAACCTCGGCCTTGGAACTCGCTCCTCTTTTCAGCGCGTCTCGTGCACGATAGAGCCTAAGAAGAGAGTTCGGGCACTTAGTCGCCATCTTGGAATCCTAGCGTCGCGAAAGCGACACGGGTTAGCCCAAACCGATCCAACCGGCAGACCACCATCTACCAACGGACGAGCCGCACTTCGAAATCCATTTAACCCGGAGCGTACGGAAGGATTTTTACGGCGATAACCGTACCGGACCTAAATCTGTCGTTCCCCGTGGCTTTCAATTTCCAAAGCGACCTTACCGCCTCGTTGCTTTTTCCCTTGGAGCATCTAGCCAATGGGAGTGTTCACCGCGACGTCGTCGTGGGACGGGAGGGAAAGGTAAAAAGGTCGAGCGCTCTCCTGGACGACTTTCGTTCCCGAGAATACGTCGAAAGGTCGACTCGCTCGGCCAATCGTCTCGCATTTTTCTCGATCTCTTTACGAGATCTCGATGGACCCGTACACGCGCACGAACGTCGCTGGCTGGATACACCGAGGAATTGAAGTAGAGAACATCGAGGAAAGGCGAAGCGTAGGGGCTGTACGAAAGGAGAGAAAGGGGGAAAATCACAGGGGGTGCGAACGGCGGAGACTTCGTTAGGTTTCATTCCGCTTGGAATTGGTTTTGAAGGGAACGAAATTACCGCGTTATTGATAGCGCGTGTTAATCGTTAGTTTGGACTTTATTTGGACTTCTCGTTCGGAGGAGATTCGCAATGTTGTCAAAATGGCAGCCGTGAAGGGCGTCATCCTCGTGAGGCAAGTTGTTTCGAAACGATCCCTCTTCTTTCACGTAAGTTACGTACGAGTTTCAAGCAAGCGTTATTCCGTATGTGAACGTTCTAATACGTAACAAACTCTAGCTCCATAGAGTTTCACCGAACGTACTGTATCAACTGGCGAAGCACTTTTCTCAATGATTAAATCGATCACGCGAGAAGTAACGGAAGGACACCAATTTGCGACGTTAAAGGCTCCAAGCCATTAACAAGCCTTGACGATCAAACATTAAAAGCCACAACATATTCAATACCTTGACGACGAATCCTGGCTAACCTATCGATCTAATTTATTTCAAAAATTAAATCGCTGTTCCCATCTCGAAGCAGATAAGTCTAGACGATCTTAACCCGATACAATCTCCTTTCCCGGACCATCAAAACAGATCCAAATCCCAATCGATCAATCCTCGTAATTTTCGTACCGAAAGGGAAACGTGGAAAACTCGTCAGCATCGACGTTGCCTAACCTAATCTCGATATCCACGAGCATCTAGTCCGCCAAAATGGCTTCCATTGTTCGTCAATTAACGACATCCTACACACCGGCGTGGAAACCCAGGAAACTGCGTTCATTTGGGTTTCTCGATTCGCGTCAATTTTATTGTCATCATGCCAGACTGGCTGTTGTTTCCGTAAGGCATGCGTACTCGTGAAATTACTCTCGCAGCATTGCCGCCTCCCGCAGTGGAAATCCGTGCTTCTCTAATCTAATCAAACTGCGCATAGTATGTATAATCAAGCTCACTCGTTCGTTTGCACTTACACACACACACACCCTTGCGCACAAATTTCAACACTCTCCCTCTTTATGAAACGTCATTAGAGCGCCACATTCTCCCCTCTGAACCGAAGAAAGCCGAAATTTCGTTCAACCTACGTACGATTTAACCTATTGAATTGGCAGCTAAGTGATCGCGGATTTTACCGATAGATTTTTAGGTAATCTTTTTTTATTTTCAAACATTTTTATTATTTTTATTTTTTATTTAATTTTTGGTAGATCGTCGAAAGTACCTACAAATCTATCGGCAAAATCCGCAATCATTTAATTGTCAACCCAACATCTCGGCTTCTCCCGCGCGCATCCTCGCGAGATGATATAATATTTTCTTCTCGATATCGTAGCTCCGTTCTTCGGGTGTGCGTGTGCCAATCCACGGAGGACGAGTCGCGTTGAATACCGACGCGTCTAAAAGAAAGAAGGTCGCTCTATTTTCGTACGAACTGCGTTATTATAAAAAAAAAAAAAAATAAACGCCTAAGGATAACGTGGATATTTTCTCGCGCAGTTCCTCGAAACGTGACCCATTTTCCAGATGAAGTTATTCCTGAGAGATATAAGAACTTCCCAGGAAGGAAATACGCGCTCGGCGCTTTGCAACGTTGAAAGAACGCCTCGTAAATCATAACTCGACCGAAAAGACATCCCACCGGAGGAATACGATCGATTTGTCGGTTTTCTAACCGATACGAGGGATAACGTTAACCCTTTTAACTTCTCAATGTGACGTCACAGCTTATCGGTCGTCCAATTAAATCGAACGATCGACGATAATTCGCGAGTTCGTGGATCTACGAGCTAATTGAAAAAGAAAAGAGGTCGTGAGCTCTGGCTTTTTTCTCACGTTTAAAAACACCTCGCGTCGACGGTAACTCGTAGGCGAGAAACTCGTTCTCCTATACACAGGCAGTCTACGATACGTGAACGCGCGCGCGCTTGCGTATCCGTTCGTACGTAACGAGCGCGCAACGCCGTGCTTTCGAATCTAATTAATCTGCCAGCACCAAACTTTAACGTTTACCCGTAGCAGCCGTTAACCTCACGACAAGATTTACGAAAGTACGATGAAACTGACGCAGAATTTAACGTTTCTCTCGATTCGTCTCTCGCGATAATTATTACGGCATACGTTGTCGTACGAAAAGGTCTCTCTGTCTTTCTCTATCGCTCGTTCGCTCTCTCTCTCTCTCTCTCCCTCTCTCTTGGAAAAAAATGAATACCCGATCTCCTTTCTTGGCTGATCTATTTTAATTCTTAAAAGCGAAAGAAAAACCATAGGAAGTTACTCTTATATATGGTGTACAACATTTAGCGATGCAAATTAACATTACGTATATCCGGATGTTATGAACATATGTATAGACACACATCTAAATTCATTTTAAGATCTTCGATTCACAATGAACGCTCGACGTATTTTAACGTACGATACACGGTACGAATGTTCTTTTTCTTTTCTTCTTTTTTTTTTAATCAACGATAACAGATTTAAGAGCGAAATTCTGTGCCATCCTTCGTGAGTTCTTGTAGTCTTATTCTCTTTATCCTAAACGTCGTATTACATTTTTTTTACGATTACTATTTATATAATCCTCCTTGCCATACTTCGCTTTAATGGGATCACCAATGCTTAAATCAAAAGAAAAAAGAGAAAAAGGATTTCGCTTCGAAGCATCGATATTCCCGTAGAAACGTCGTTAAGAACAACGCGACGTTACAAATCCGTAAGCACGAGTAAGACGTAGAAGTACGTGCGCGCGTAGTCCGTCGTTTTTCGCTTACGACAGGGCGTTAAATTCGCTTTCCTGTCAACGTCTCGTTATCGTCGCTAATTAATGATTTCCATGGTAAGCGATTTTACGCGACCTACATTTTTTTTCACGCGCAAAATTTTCCGCCACGCTCGACGATGGTATCGATTATCGTTAAAAAAGTAACAAAAACGATCGGCGCAGCGCCCTTAAGCGCGTATAATCATCGCGTAGAGATCTCACGTTCGAAACGCACGACGCGATGGCGAGTCGAAGAATTCTTAACAACAAAATCGATCGGCCGATTTGTCGCTCCACGTGGATCGCCGGACGATCGTCGGGACGAAAGTCAAAATATAATATACGCTTAATGCGGTAAAAAAAATAGAGCTCTTCGTGTAATATATCGATGGACCATTAAACGTTACGACCGCGAGTAATATCGATAATGTCGTACTCTAAAAATAATACGGGTTCGTTCGATTTACAGATGTATCAATTTGTCGATTAACAGATAAATAGCTGTTATTGAGGTATTGAATCGTAATATATTAAACTCTGGTATGATATGCAGTGCCGTGCAAGATTTAAATCCGATACATATTATATTCACGCTGCACTTGGTCGATACGCGCCCATACGCCAAGATTTTGTTGTTCCGCTTTAACAAATCGAGATGTGTATATCCGTATAAAATATCACAATTTTTTAGCGTGTAAATCCTCGAATATACTACAAGTTTATAATTTCATTTCTTTTAATTATATGTGTACTTTTTAACTAAATTCCCTTTAGCAATATATATATATATCGTATCGTATCGTATCGTATCTAAATTCGTTGCAAAAGACGCACTTGCGATCTCATGCACTCGTTAAGTTACAACTGAAAGTACGTTCAGGTTCGGAGCTTTTGCAAGGCATATTTGTATCGACGTAACGTAATATATTCTCGACGTACTTAAAAAGGTAACATTTAAACACTATTTCTCTTCGCCAGACATCATACCGACGTAATAAAATTCTTACGCTCACGCAACATATTCGAATAATTTGTACATCTTATCGGAAGGTTATACACGGGATTAAGACCTCGTACAGCGTGAACTTCTTCCTTCACGGACGATCGTTGCCTCTCATAAGAGGACCAACGTTCCTACAATCGCATAGTTTGTACTTACATTTACATTCGATCGCATTCCTAATTTCTGTACGAGGCTTTTACCTTCTTCCTCAAATCAAGTCAAAATGAACATACGCAATAAAGTGTTCCTGGAATCCACATTATTTGTCGTCGTTAACGCTAACAAATTTATACGACGTATTAAATGCTATCGACGATCCCTGCGTAAACTTTATCGAGATCGGGAATATTATATATATGCACACACATAATATACATATGTATGTATGTATGTATGTATGTATGTATGTATATACGATTACAACGAAAACGTCGCCTTTTTCTTTCAGGATTTAAGAATTCAATGCTGTTAAAATGTTTCTATACAAGTCGCGCGTATCACGAATATCGCGATATTAATTCCGATACAGTCTGATGTTAATGTCGTTGATAAACGAAACGCTTCACTTTCGAATTGTTAGCGGGTATTCGAAAAAGGCACGACTTTTCCCCGACCGTATGTAGACCACACTCTTTTTCTTAATTTGGACGGCTGAAAGAAAATACTGACCTTGAATTTGTTATCGAACTATAAGGGAAATAATCGATCGTATTTACCGATCACGTGTTTTCCGTTTGTCCTTCCGCAGTATTTCTGACTTTTCGAACTATGTTTCACTTAAATGTCTTATTTTGCTACGCTTACATTTATCTTATATAAGCGCTCCTTCCATCTATTATTTCGTCTTTGTAAATAAGATTTCTTCTTGAACCCATATCACGTAGTATGTCTACTTGATCCCATAAAATCGTGCATGTTTCGTATCGTGTTTAACTTCGATGATTACAGTTTCGCCTTACACGCATGAGAAAGGAGAAAAAAGTGGAAAAAATTTGGAAAAAAAAGGAAAAACAAATTTATATCGAATTTCATTCGATATGTGCAACGTAACAGAAAACCTAAGTATAGATTATATAATACGATATAGCTCTACTTGAAGTAACTTTGACACCAAAATTCCAGAAATTACTTTTTACTTTGTCTAAAATAAAACGCTCTTACAACCTAACAAAAGCAGATATATCCGCTTTTCTGTTTCTAATTACGTAAAAAACATATAATTGTTCTGTATTAACGTTTCCTCTTTTGATTGCTACGTGTAAAAATAAATGAAAATACATCTGCTTTCGTTAAGCTGTTACAAATCAAAATCCGTATTCATGTAACATGTATATGTGCATATATTATATATCATCGCCAGTAATTTGTAATTATATTCAATTTATAATTATTTCAATTATATAATGGATACACTTTTGAAAATTCGACATGAATACGGATCGAATAAGTCATTCTACGTTCGTTATATCTCGTTACGATATAAATTTTAAATCGCACTACAATCTATCACTCTTAATAATCATCTACGTATGAAAAATGCCTATCCATGATCACAATACAGATACAGCACGTTAAAGGTAAAATACAGATGATGCAAACTTTCGCTAATTTAGTACATTTTTAATTTCAAGAAATATTATTTTACATTTTACTTTAGCTTGCATCAACGTGTAAGTTACTCCAAAGAAGACTCGATTATTAATATAGATGAGCACGATAAAAATAGTATTGATAACGTATGACAATTATGAAACATCCATCATAGATATCCATTTAATAATAGCATTGCAAATGTCACACGGAAGTCAAAGACTCGTACAAAATTAATTTTACTATAAAATCAAGTCTCTTCCTCTTCCAAGTCTTATGAAATAACAAATATTCCATGATCTCTAAGGAACTATCGTTAAAATATAATTAGTATCCTAATGAATTTTCTTTGATGCAAAATTTCATATATAATCAACTGACTTTCTAGATAATATTTTAATTACATAAGAGTAACGTATTTAATTAGAAACAAAAAAAGATTATTTAATGTAATTTTTAGCGAATAAAGGAATTCGAGATACTAAGAATAATAAATGAAAATCTAAATGTGCAACCTTAGAAAATTAGTTCTTATGAAATTTATTTACAATTTTCGTGAAAGTATACTTTATTTGATACATACTCTAAAAATGAATGAGTCGTCCAAACTATGTATATATACATATATATGTATATATATATATTAAAAACATTTACGTTAAATTTTTAAAATTTTTTAGACTGTTTTTTAGTTCTAATATATTTATGAATGGTACGAGATAGTATATAACGTATTTTATCTTGTTCTTGAATATTAATAAAAACGTATTAACCAAAATGTATGGAATTGCAACTTTTTTACATCTTAAATTACCAAGTATTTGCAAAATATTTGCTCTTTAAACAAATTCAAATATTTGAGCACACAAACACTAACATAGAGTAAGCGTAGACCGTACGTTAAATAACTACAAGATATTCAAATATGAAAAAAAAGCATATTCGATATTTGCATTAGTGACTGATCTTGTAGGTTCCTATAACTTCTAAACATTAAAATGTGTATTTCATACAAAACGGTAATTACAAATAAAATAATTTTAAGTGATGCATAAATGTAGTGATGCATATTATTTAGGAAGAATTATGAAATATAGAGATCACATATAATGTATATAACCGGTATTGGACTATAGAACAGATGCCAGAAACTCCTAATAAACAGATACCGCTCATATCATTTATACTATATCATCTCAAATTCGTGTTTACCACAACAGACGAAAGAGTATTTATATTTCATACAAAGTAAATATTGGGTTGTCCGGAAAGTACGTGCCGATTTTCGATAGATGTTTTCGTTTTTTTTT
>JAITYT010000330.1:2195357-2210392 GCA_025433975.1 Liostenogaster flavolineata
TAGAAATATTTATACTTACTATTGCGCTCGATAGAAAGAATAGCTGTTTCTCGTTGAATTTCTCGAGTCCTGGCAACTTTAAATCTGGTTTGCCATTCTTCTTCAACCACTTCTCGTATGCTCTATAAATACTTCGTAAGCCAGTGGTATCGGCGACATTTTCCTCTATTGTACGATTTCCATTAACCTGTCGCATCAGCGAAAAGATTTAAAACTGAGAAGTTGATGGACTCGATTCAATTGTAAATTTTGTATATCGCAGAGTTTAATTTTGATAAAATACATAAGAATATATTTATGTTAACTTAACGGAAATTTTATATAAGTTCTTTTATTCAAAACATCAGTAAATTACCTTGATAGTTTCGTTTCCTAAAACCTTCACTCTATAACCATTGTATTGGTCGACGAAACACATTGCTCTCTTATCATACTCCTCTTTTATATCAGGATCAGTGGAAATGTCCTCACCATTTTTATCCATAATAATTCCTAAACGTTCGCAATAATGAAATATGACATTTCGTAAATTTATTCGTGTATGATATTAAGAATGCTAAAAAATAATTGATTTCTTTTACCTGCTGGTCCAAATGCATGAGAAACTTCGTGCCCGATTATAAAACCAATAATACCGAAATTCAAAGCGCTAAAATCAACCAGACATGAATGAATGTCACATTACATAAATTATAATCGTGTATCAAATGAATCTCAGAAAACGAAACCATATTAACCTTTTAACTGGGAATGACGGGTAAACTCGTCAACGGGTAATATCGGTAACATTACGTTGTTTATGTTAATTATTACTAAAAATTTATCGAGCAAGAAATTATCACTGTGCTCTCGAGAAGTCGTATTATTTTCGAAAAGATATCAATTTTTGAAGCAAAGTAGGAAGAAAAATTTCACTGACACGTCACGTAGTTAAATGGTTAATAACACTTGGCACTGTTGCGGATAACTTACTCGGGATGCGATAGTGCAAAGAAAGGTGCCTGGAAGTCAGCAGCGGTTATGGCTATATAAAATAGAGAAGGATTCATGATTAAATACGATCAACGATTGATATCTTATCCTTAAAACGAACGATCGACTCTTACTTAACGAATTCTGGGAGAATGCGTACATCGCGTTCAAAGTAATTGGGCTCATGTAAAACCACCTGAAAGTATTATCGTAGCCTTTAATCGAAGACCATAATAAAAAGTAAATCTCTCTTTCTTGGCAAAATCTTACTTGTCGATGCTATCCTTCGTTGGTACCAACTGCTGATAATTCCTGATCTTCTCATACTTTTTGTATGCGAGAACGTTGTCGAAGTATTGCCGGCCGATCAGAAGCTTTAATCACGAAGTTGATTCGCAGTTGATTTTTAACATTCGCGTCTTCGCGAGAAGATACGACAAAAACTTACCCCTTTGTAATATCGTTCAACCGCTGTGACATTTTGATACCAATCAGGATAGCCAATGAGTGCCTTCATACTTTTCAGCTTCTCCTTGGACTTAGTCTTCATCTCGTCATCCATCCAAGTCGATGCGTCAACATCTTCCTCTATCACATTTTGAATAGCGCTAACCATATCCATCGCCTTAACAATGGACATCGAGTAATTATCGATTACTAATTCGTTAAAAATGAAAAAATATCGCTTATTTCGTAAAATTGTTTTTAATGCTTATTCAGTTATTATTCGAACTGTTAAACACGTACGATTGCCTAAGAATGAATGCCTGTAATTTTGAATGCGAAGTAATTTTATGAAAATCGCCGCTTACTTATTTTTATTCAAAGCCAGTTGTTTATAAAATATCCCCATAAGTTGATAAGACAACGTACCATTTTCTTCGCTTCGCTTGGGAAATGTTTAGCTACGTACTCGTACGAGATGCTTTCCGACATTTTCACAGATTGTACACACTGTTTCCATCTGTAAGACATGTACAACATCAATAGAAATCGGAACTCTTCCTACGAAAATCATTTTCAGAATTTTTATTTCGATCCTCGATCAAATCGCATCGACGAACATAAGAACTACACTTGTCCAGGGATCCTGTTCTCCGTAATTTTTTTTTTCTTCTTCTTCTTTAAGAAACGAACCTTGGCTCAGTGTCCGTAATTCCGATATGACTCTCCCAAATATCGAACTTCATACTCTTCAGCTTGCTGGTCGTGTGATCCAGCATTTCGTGCAAAAACATCCAATGAATATAGTTCACTGAAAAAAAACGTGTATTCCTTTTATTTCTAAATTCTTCGATCTCGACAATGTCCTAACGAACGAGGGATATTCTCACCGACGGTCCTGGCTGGTGTATCTTCTAATAAGGCAAGGAGTTCTTTGGCGAAATCGGGACTGACCGGACAATAGATATCGTATGAAATCTCCTCGAGGTCGATTTGAGCTTCTTCCAATGCCGCATTTAGCAAATCTTTCTGCAAACGTAAAGTACGAAAGATACGTGAACTGACATTTGCATTTTTGCCCTGTGCGTACTTTTCCTCCCATGGACAATTGGTGACAGTAAACGAATGTTAAACTCCATTTGGCTCTGGATCAGTCTTATCGTGTGCCAGAACAAAGAAGAATCGATTTTACCTAGTCGAGTTTGGTACTACTAATTTTAATTTTAATGTTAATTTAAGTCCTCACCCTCCACCAGTGAAAGAGAAAGTAGAGCGCCAGTGCTACGAGGCAGCATAAAAAAAATCCACAGGATTCTCCGACCAAGAATTGTAGCAAGAATTGTAATTATAGAGGAAAGTGTCGACTCTAACTCGTACGTACCCATTTTAAACGGTATCGCGATTGTGCAAGCGAATACTCCTGATTTCAAAGAAAAACTTTAGCCCACTACTTCCCTGGAAATTTCTTCTCAAAAGCAATTATGCCACCAGATGAGGGTCACCCGATGTAAAAATGGCCTATCACACGCACGAGTAAAAAAGAAGCGGAAAGGGAAACAAAAGCGACATCTTTATCACACCATACCCCAAGCTCTAGTATTTCGGGCTCGAACTCGCTATCCTGATCGTCCTCCTGCTTGCTGCCCTCTTTTTCCTCTTCCTCCTCTTCCTTCGATTTCTTATGCGACTCGTCCTCCTCTTTCTCCTCTTTCTTCAACTTCTTATCCTCCTCGTCCTTCTCGTATTTACTCGTCTTCTTCACGTACTCGTGATCATGCTTACGCATCTTCCGCGCGGACCGTTTGTGCAATCTGTGAGACGCTTTCTTCTTATGCCCGTGCGAGAACTTCTTCCCCTTCTTTGCTCGTTTTATCTTTCGTTTTGTATCTTCCTCCTCGTCCTCGTCCTCGTCATCATCCTCGTCCTCACCCTCCTCCTCATCCTCGTCTTCGCCCTCCTCGGACGACTTCTTCTTCTTCTTCTTCTTCTTTTTCCTCTCTTCGACGTCCGTATCGCCACTTTCCGCGTCGTCGTCACCATCGTCGTCGTCTTCATCGCTATTACCACGTTTGCTATCTTGCAAAATCAACTGCAAAATCGAAGACACGGACGATTAACCCTTTCCGGTACCATTCAGCTCAACGAAATCCGGGTCGTGGCTGTAGGGATCAACGCGCAGTAAACAAACGCAAAGTAAAAAAAAAAGAGTCGAAGGGTCGAAATCGGTCACTACTATCAACAGTTTTATTATCAGAAAAAATTTTTCCACGCCCGATTTTTTGCTCGCGAACCTGGCTCGTGATATTCATGTTAAAGTACGGGAAGGGGTTAATACGTACGCTCTCGCGATATTCGCGTTCTCTCGAGGAGCCCACGTACGTCTCGATCAAAGTATTACAGCAGGGGTGGCCAAGCTCCTTGATAGTCCGAGGCATTTTTCAAAATTTGAAATTTTTCGCGAGCCGCATTTATTGACGTATAAATTACGTATAAATGCGTACTTGAAAGATATGCAAAAAAAGGTATTAAAAAAAATGTATTACAACGTTGCACTTAGTCTTTCATATTCGTTGTCAGTAATTTAAAAGACGTTTTGAAACACGTACGGAACGATAATAATTTTTTAAAATTACTCGGGTACATTTATCGAGAGCCACAAATAATCCTTCGAAGAGCCCCGTGTGGCTCGCAAGACGCAGATTGGCCCCCTCTGTATCATAGATTAATTTCTAACGGTAAGCTAACTACGCGTAAGTAGGCATTTCATACGTCGTATAGCTTCTTCTCGAATTCCAACATCTCTTTCACGTCCTTGGCAATCTTCTCGTCCGAAACATCGGCTCCTCTCTCCCGCACGACTTCCTTCGCGGTCTCCACGATCAGGTTCTCGTATCTCTTCTCCTTGTACAACGCGTCGTGGTCCATGTCGAAGGTCTCGAAGGAATCGAAATACGGCAGATCCGGGTAGTAAATCTTTGAGAAGGAAAAAGAAACGAACCGGTACTATTGGAATCGTCGTTCAGTTCGAATCCTGGATAAATATGATTAATTGAAAGATCGATGTGCGATTAACCTGTTAACCGGGAAATTCCCCTTTTAATTACGCAGCTTTTTACGCTTAATTAGCTTATTATTGCTATATTTATTATTGATTTTAATTAATATCGATATATTATCGCTTTATAATAAGCTAATTATGCTTAAAATAAATTTGACGTTTTTCGTAATTTTTTTTTACGTAATATAAATTTAAAATGTTTGACGTATTTATACGTCCCGCTCGGTCAACAGGCTAAAAATCAGAATGATCTTGAGAGAGCACTGAACAAGTGGCAGATTTCAATTTGTAACGCTAATCGTGTGGTTTTTTTAATTATATATTAAAGCACGTTCAAGGAATGTCGAAACGCGAACTAAAAGAGCTAACGCGATACCAAACGCAGTAAGTTAGAAGATCGCGCAACTATCGCTTTGGGACGATATCGATACTCACCACCAAAGTGGCATTTTTACCGTCCTCGGCGTCACCTTTTAAAACTTTGATTTGCAATAGGTCGGACACACCCAGTCTCAAGTAATATTTCATGACCTTTAACCAAGTGAAGTCGTTCTCTTCCCACTCCTCTTTTTCCAAGGTCATTGGCCATCCGCCTATTCTCGACAAAACGGATATCAACGGCCGGACGCCTGCTTTCTCGATCCTTTCTGCAAGAGTAAGGATTCCCAAACGATATTTCGATCAGGAAATGGATTTACGCTCGACAAACTCTCGATGAATGAAGGCACTCACCAGTGTCCATACACGATTTGTACCACTTCTTGGCCATCTTGATCGGCAGCAAGTCGTCCTCCTTGATGTTGGATTCCAGTATGCCTACGGGTCGTCGATACCAGTAATCATTGATCGTAACTGGTCACGATTAATCAGCAATCAAAGCACTTACCGCGAATTTGGTTTCTTACGTTGTTGTCGATGACCGTCCACATACTTTTGCTCTTTTCGTACGGTGGAATGGGATTGCTGATGGCCCATTTCCCACAAGTGTACTCGTAAAAATCGTCGCATGGATCCACGGACTCGTTCATGCTGTTCTTAATGAAGTTCGCTAAAGAAGATAAAAACGGTCTTCGTACTCTTGTTAAAATCGTTCGACCAGAGCTGTCCAGAGCGACAACGGGCATATTTATTTCGAAGACTCTTCTGGTTTTTTATCAATTGTCAACAATTGCTATACACGATTATCCAGATGGTGGAAAAAACGAAATTCATCTTGCTAATGTTCCATCGACTTCGATGAAAGAAACACGCGAGATATACGATGCTAACATTAAAAGAACTCCATAGCTCTCGACACCCTTGTTGCAATCTGTAGCGTCGGTATGTCGATCGATGGTTTTGAAACTCTTAGAAAAAGCTTCTACCCTCCTATCGAGACGATATATCCATAGATCGGTGACTCGAACCGAGTTCGTGCCGATTTTCGTTTTTTTTTTTTAATTTATTTATTATTTTATTATTTATATTTTTTATTATATATTTTATTATATATATAATAAATAATTATATATATATATTATATAATTAATTTTTTTTCTTCAAAAAAAGAAAAAGATTCTCTTCAAAATCGGCACGAACTTTCCGATCAACCCAATATATTGTCATACCTGTCTCTTCCCACTGGAGGGGAACAAAAAAACATCGGACAGGTTTCTACCTTTCCCAGAACTCACCTATGCGCTTGCATTCGTCGGTTCGACAAACTCCATCGTCCACGACTTCTTCCGTCTTCCTCGCGTACGACCTATGCCCTTTGGCCGGAAAATGTGGGTTGCTTGGATAAATATCCGCGTACCAAGGTGGCGGCATTTCCCAGATCCACGCTCCTCCGTAATCGATCAGCGCGATGGTACACGCGACGCTATCGTGAACGTGAAATCGTGAACGTTAAAACACACGAATAAAGCGATAGAAATTACAGACACTTCATCTTGCGTTCGATCCTCCAGCAATCCTGATGACATCGTTTTCAAAGTCGTTACGAACATCGAAAGGAAAGCGACGTTAGGGTACCAATAGAAAATGTTGCAACCGCTCGATCGAAATTCTCGACTGATACAGTCGTTTAATGGGAGAACGTTACGGTCAGGTTTAGCAAAGAAAGACTCGAAAACGCGATCCCCAAGATCCTATTTCTACGTTAAGACAGAATCGCAAGGATCCACGGCATGTTGGAATCCCCAAAAGGAACGGTTTTCTTGTCGAACGAAAGCCAACAGTGGACACGATCAAACGATTTAGGAGATTGCCACCTCGAAACTTACAGCAAACATCGACGAAACATTTCCATCGTACACCAAGGGAGACCAAAGTCCAAGTGCTCTTTGGTAGCACGTGCAGGTCGGACAGTTCCGACAGAACTTCGGGCGCTGCATGGAACGACGGTTAATATAAGTTCGAGGAAGCAGGAACGATCCTTGAGTTACTCTTGATTACTCCGATTTGCATAACGATGCTCCGGACAGGGTGATATCGCTCGTCAGTGCTGGCCAATCCTGGCGACTAGGAGCGTGCCCGACCCTACAATCTCCAGAGATTTTTTCTTCTTGGATCTGTGGAGGTTGTTAATGATAAATATGACTTCACGAAACAATGATAATTTAATATTGCTGGACGACACAATGCTAATTTAATATAATATAATTTAACGAACGATAAATAACAATGATTTAGAATATTATTCGCGATATTTAGATACATAATTATACCTACAGTGAGCGCGTGTTTTCGTTACAGGACGCGTGTACGTTTTTTCGCTTAGAAACTCCTATCCCGACGTTCTGGAAAGTTCCAGAGTTCGTCGGTTAACGCTCGACTGTATTTTCACTTATGCCGAGGACAAGTATCAAAACAAGCTATTCGCGCACGCCTTGGTTCTTTCGTTGATTCCTTCTAGCACCTTGCGAATAAGTAACGTTCGATTTCTTTTCGCCACAGATCTTTTCCAAACCTCGATGCCTAGACGATTCTTTCATCCCAATCCCTTTTTCAAATCCTTGAGTCACAGCTATTGTAAAATGCATAAACACCATGCTACCCTAGATTCTGGGATCCTCTATAAGTTCGATCGTTAGAGCGCCTTTTACCGTGGTATTTCCGATGCAATCGTCTGGTCGAAGGTATCGTGAGTTATTAGGGTGACCGGAAAGTAAATTCGTAAGTCGTATTTTTTCATCAAATTAAGACAAATAATTTTGTAATATGTTTTTATTTCGATGAAAATGAAAATGAAAATGAAAATTATTAATGAAGTAATCATTCTCGTTATCAATGATCTTAAGAAATCAATAATGTACGCAATCGACGAAACATCCGTGTGATAAATTTTTTAACGTAATTCGATAAAATTACGTTTCTTCCATTTTAGCGACGATACAAACGCGTGTCCTGAAAAACTCTCGACAGCACTGTAACATCATCACTCGTCGTGCATCCTTGCCGATAACGAGTTTCGCGATTCCCTTATTTCCGGAGCAAGAATGCCTGTTACTTCATTCTAACGCCGATAATTATTGAAGGTCGAACGTAACACGGATTCCGTCATGAAATGCGAGAAAACAAAGTGTTACGTTGTCGAAAAGGGGCTATACTTGCATAATCGTTCAAGAGTCTGCTAAAAACGATATGAAATGAACAGAGAAAACTAGTGAAATTTGTATCGGATATATAGCCACTTAAAAATCCGACATTTCATACGCACCAACCTAATAGAACGTGTAGAACTTCTTATTTATCTAATTTGTACGTTCGTACTAGGATTCGTGCGATACTTCGCCTTTTGAATGTGCTACGACACACATTTATTATTATTATTATTTCATATTTATCTAAGAAATATCCGCAGATGCATTTCCGTGTCTTCTTTCTCGATTCCCCCGCTACACCTATTCAAAACTGGCCAGCTACGATCCCCGTCTGAACGAAAGAACGATTCAAATCTATCGATCGTGAAACGAATCCTATCAAAAATCAAGAAAAATCCTTTCACGAATTTTACTTCGAATCAATTCCTTTCTATCAAGCAAAACGCATAATTGGAAAGGAAGATTATCGTAGCTCGAATCATTGTGTCGCTGAATTCCTCTCAAGCGCGCGAGCGCCACCTACCGAGCATCGATCGAACTAACAAATTTCTTACGCCCGAAAAGTGGCAAACGCTTTCCCTCTCGCCACGAACTACAAGTGCGCATAATCGGCGCGTATCGAATAATGTAAAAGCGCGGATACCGCGAGGAAGATTCTGTCTCGCTCTCTCTCTCTCTCTTCCTCTCTCTCTCTCTCTCTCCCTTCCTCTCGCACTTTTTCTCTCTAATCGGTCACGCAGCGAGAAATCTCGTGAAAAGGACAGTCAGCGGGTCGCAAAATCGCGCTCGAATGGAAGTTCCGTTCCGTTCTCGAGAGGGTGATTCGCATTCGTTCGCCTTGGGAGACGGCAGCACGGTGGTGAAGACGGAAAGACGGTGACAACGGCCGCCATGGTCAACGCGTGCAGCGTCGTTGCGCACCTCGTGAAGCTTCTAGTGACCGTCGTTTGTACGAGACACTTGGTCGATCCTTACAGCGCGAAGGATCGCGCATGGTCGCAGCGTGCCTTCCATATTCTTCTTTTGCATTCTATTCTCGGCGTCCTCCGATTCGGTAAGAGAATACGTAAGACAAGTCTCCCGTTTTTACGCATTCCATTGGCGAGCGAGGATGCACGTTTGATTCCCGTGCGCATGCGTAAGCCCGTGCGAGAGTCGATCGACCTCCGCCAGGCGGCGCGCCGCGCGAACGCGCGAAAAATTTGAACAACGATTACGTCAAAGGGATCGAAAAGTAGTGTCGTATTTTCTCGTCCAATTGAAATTGATAATTGTATTAGATGTTTTTATTTCAAATCACTTTTACTTGCAAAAATATTAGTATTTTACATGTTTTACATGTTTAACATTGTATTAAATATGTCAAAAACCTAGCGCCAAAAATGGAAAGAACTTACGCATCAACCTGATACAATTCAATCGATTTTTAGCTTCCTCTGATCTTCGCTAATATTCGTGTAAAGTCGTATTCGGGTTGTTGTAAAAGATTTATCTTAGGGGAAGCGGAAAGTAATGCCGTATTTTTTCGGAACACTAATAAACGCGTTGCTTTCAGGGGTTCCATCTCTCGCAACCTCAAGCCCAACGGCGAAATACTTTCGAAGATTCTACGATGCATTTTCCGGAGTCCTCGACGTGGCGCTCCTGGCCTTATTGACCACCGACATTTTGCACGCTTACCAAGTACACGAAAACATCCGCTTGACGCTATTGACGGTGAATATCGCGCTGATCTTCTTCCAATTGGTGACGAAACGAAAGGAATGCCAAATTAGAAAGCACCGCCTCTTGGTCAACATCACTACCACGCTGCAATTAGTGGCGATAGCATTCGTCGGTATACGCAACGGAAACTATAACGTGATTAGCCTGATCGCTTCCTATGCCTTCCAACGCTTCTTCGTCGAAGAGTTTTCTTACCAATACGACGTGCCATATACCGATCTGATACAATACTGTCTTTCCTTCGTCGAAATATTCGCAACGTTAACGCTGAAAGAACTTTAAGGACTTCCAATTTGTGTTCATCGACGAAGTACCTATTTACCCTCCTTAAATCATGTTCGATAACGTATGTTTTCCGCGCGTTGAAGCGTCGATTGGAGAACGAACAGTTAACACGATAGATAGAAGCAACGAATCGTAATAAATTACGATGCTTTCCTACCGACGTTTCTACGTGCAAAAATATATCTACCTTTTTTCTATGTCCCATGGCATATATCCAACAAAGAAATAATTTTTATACCACGTACAAAGTTTCATTGATCGATCGATCCTACTTTTAAATAAAAACGTCCCACAGCCACGAAAACGTTCTTTTTACCTTCGACCTTTTACCTTCATCACGAAATAAATTTTTTCTTAGAAATTCTAAGGTTCATCTTTCGGGGATGTTCGTCGTTAAAAGTATGCCTAAACTTATCGATTTATATGATTAAGTTGAAACTCGACGGAATATCGATCGTCGAAGTTTCGAAGAAGCTGTCAGGACGTCTGATAAAACCTCTAAGACGCCTGAACTATTCCACGATAAAATTAGAACGACGCATATTTCATTCGCGATACTGTTACCGTCATGATCTTTGAATCGATATTGTCATGCTCGTATTTACTGCTAACCTCCGTTTCTTGCTTTTACACGTTGTACGAACACTCGCAACGTCGCTATTTGACGTTTATGTCTCAATTCAAACTAGCCTTCGTCGGTATCATCGCAATCAGCTTGCAATCGTTGAACAAATTTCTGCACGATATCCTATTGAAATCTTACAGTGAGTAACAGATAGATACTTTGTGTGTTACCTGTATTAGAAGGACTGGAAAGTAACGTCGCATTTTTTCGTCAAATTCAAACGAATAATTTTATGTTAGGTCAACCGGAAAGTTCCGTCACATAATGTCATCGCGAACTTCAACATTGACTCCTTCGGCCATTGCGTTTCTATGTATGTGCTCGACATATACGACAAGAGATGGTCAGCAACCATAAAAATTACATTATTCGGTAAATATTAATTTATCTATCGAAAACGTATTGGTTTCTTTTCGTTCAAAAACGACAGAACTCTCCGGTAGACCTAATAATATCTTTTTATTTTGAGTCGATGATATCATCAATCGTTATCAATCTTGCTCAACTTCGGTACTCCATCAACCTATCAGTGTAAAAGAAATGTCGATATGCGCATATACGACATTACTTTCCGGTCCACCCTGATATTTGTCATTTGGTATTTTATACTTTATATTTGTACTTGTACTTTTGTATTTGTCTCGTCTTTATCTCGTTGTTCCTCACCGTGTATCTCCGCCAGCTCTAGATCCACGATTGATAGAGGAGGAAGAAGAGCGTAACAAGTACAAACTCAATATTTTCGATGAACTTCTAAATGCGGCTGGCAGAACTTGCATCTCGTCCGCCATCTTTTTTCACTACGGACATCGGTTTTATGGGACGTGGGAACACGTGAATTTTCTGTTTTTCAGCGTAATACGACTGAGGTGTTGCTTAGAGTCGCGGGAACAGGTATTTAATAGTACCGCCGTTTCACAATAAACGGGCCTATTTAGAAATTCCAAAATATGCGAGCTATCGAACAAATTCGACGATGGAAACGTTCTTAATGAATTGTTCCGACCCAAATACGTATTAATTAAGCAATCGTACGAACTGACAAATTTACCGATTGCGTTCACGTAACTTTTTATTGTCGACAAAGGACAACTCGATTACAAGGAAAAATCGCTAGAAATTTCGCAGATCCGAAAATCTATCTTCATAGTTAAACTCTAAAAATATCTTTTATTTAAAATTGGCTTGCTTATTGTGGACGAAGGCACCATCCTTTCCAGCCCCTTATCATGTATATGCAAATCAAATGGAAAAACTGATTTTAAGGCTCAATTCGTTAAGTATTCATATACGAAGAATTCCTACGATCAATTTGCCGAGGTATTCGCCGTTCTTGGAATGATATCCAGCGGCTACGTAGCGTGAGTTCGATCGCCACGAATGATTTTTCACTCTGGTTTCTTGTTAATCCAAAAAAAATCCTCGCTCTTCAGATGGAAAAACGGTAACAGTTACGGCCTGTTGGCAACCTTTCCGTATGCCGTGACGACTGTCGCGTTACCGGCCGAAGGTTTCTATCAAAATTGGACACTGCACCGTGGGATCAAAGACTACATGATGGTGGCTTACTGTTTACTTTCGATGGAAGCGCTTCGATAGAAAGATGGAATAATTAAGAACCGATACCTCGGATCGAATAGAATTGTACGATCGTCTTAAGTTTTGTCTCCTAACACTAACGTAGACTATGAGAAATAACACGACGTACTCTTAAGAAATATTACGAAATGCGTAATACATCTGCAAGCGTTATTAACAATTTAAATACGTAATAATTGTTTAACGAGTAATCGTTAGCTAAGGAAAACTAGTATATTTTATACTTATCTAAGGTAGTGGTTGTAATTATCGATTGATAAAGAGCCATTACGAATTTAACGTTTGAATAAATATTTATGAAAGTTTAGCCTCGACGTCTCGTCGATTCATAACGCGTTAGGAATATTGTGAAAAGCAGAACGATATTCTAGCAACGTGTAGATCTTGCGGTCGTAGGATTTGAAATGGAGCGACGTTAGACTCGAAATATTATAATTGCCAGTTCTTTCGAATTTATTTATCGTGCAACGCATCGTTACGACGTATTCTCGTACGATCAAACGTTCTCGCTTTATTTATATATAATAGATTACAGCACACGCATACTCGCATTCATACGGCATATATATGTATATAATTTAAACATCAACGATATCACATACAGAGCAAAGGGTAGAGCGAATAAGCGTAATCGCTACGATTATTGTCATCGATTATCAATCGTTATTACACACATGGATATAGGAAGCGACGATTCTTTTTCCGATGCCATCGAAGATGCATCGATCGGCAAGGTTAACGTCGATGCCAATTTGGCATTCGAATTCGCAATCCGTCGTTAGATACTTCTCTCGAAATCGATATTCGCTGCATTTTAACGTCTATCTATTCTAATGGCGCTGTGATAACGGTTATCTCATCATTTCCGGAGCTCGAAACGCTACGCGCAACGTACGTGCGTGTGTGGAATAAGGCGCCATGGTTATCGTAATAACATTTTCCTAAAATTAGAAGAATTTTTATCTCGAAACAACACTCGATATCATTACTGCTGCTCGTCGCTGTATTACGAAGGAACTCCTGCGATCGTGGTTACGTCTTTTCGCATACAACGTCATAACGGATCGTTGTCAAAAGAAGGATCCGCACGGTCTATTTAACGTCGTACATCGAGATACGCGCAAACGCACAAGTGCGTCGTTGGGACAATTCGAACATGAAGCTATAGAAATATTCGTAGCAAAACGTATTCTCTATTTTTAAAAGAACGCGTACATTCTGGTAGTAAGTATTTAAAGTCCGAATTAAATCGGACGATTTAAAGGAATTTGAATACCGACGTAATTCGAATTTTAGTCGCGGTACGTGCACCAGGATGTGACTCTCAAAATTTCAAAATAGGTCGCCAGCAACATTCAATTTTGAACTTTTCAGAAATTGTAGGCGAACATCGCGCGAATTCTCCTGGTTAGCTTCATAATAACCCAGTTATTAGGTTGGCAACTAAACGATTGCAGATTTTTCCGATAGATTGTTAGGTAAAACCCGCGATCACTTAGTTGCCAGCCCAATACAAGAGAAAGTGACATCCTGCCTGTCAGTCTGATGTTCTCACGATCAAACATAAGAAAGTAGAAAATGTTTCGTGATACGATCACCACCACACTGAAACGAGTTCAACTCGACACGACTTTCCATCTTCGACTCGTCCCTTCTTCGTGGGCTCGATCTTCGCTTCTGCCGTCTCCCCCACCGCCTTAAGGTTCCCCACAGTTCGTTCGACACTGATTACACCGGGCGAGGGACGACGAGGGCAAGGGAGAGCCAGGCCAGGAGAGAGACGTGGACTCGACGCGTCCGATCATACGTTGGTATTGGCTTCACGCCAAGTTACTTTGTTGAGACTGTGTAACCTGAGGCTGTTTCTAGGGCTCTCGTCGGCCTCGTAGGCAGGATTGGTGTGTCCTCCGACCCCCATGTGCCCCTCGAAGACATCCTTCACCGACACCTGGCTGCTTCTGGATGGTCGCGGTTGTATACCCAACGGATTACCAACGACCCCGTAGGTGTTGTTCGCCCCAAGCGTTTGCATATGACTTTTCCTTCTCATACTGTTACGTCTACCCTCGAACGCTTTCAAGGCCTTCATCGAATATCGCTTGTTGTCAGCCAGACCTGCAAAATTCGACAAGGAGCCTCGATTATTCCATTTGACCGCTCCACGCGCGGTAGCTGATAACAAAGAAGACTTTGAGATTATCCAAAATTCAAGTCCAATTGGAATCAAGAGAATGATCGTGAGAAGTGAACGCTTTTCAGTCAGATCTCCCTAATCTTTGTAAATTGTGATCTTGGCTGATTCCGGATTCTAATTTTCTGTTTTATGTTTAACATTTAGGCTTCGACAGTCGCGCCAAATTCACACGTTTCGTTCGGGAAGCCGCGAAAGCACCTTCGTTATTCCAAGCGCGTAATGACAAAATTACGATAAATATCGTGCTGATGGTCCTTCTCTGATTAGCAACGATACTTCAAATTCGTTGGCTTACGGCAGGGGTGGCCAAACCATGGCGCCCAACCCATGAGGTTTTGCATTGAACTCTGAATATATTTAACATGCAAAAGCAGCAACGCGAAGCAACACGTGAAAAGTTTGAAGTTCTCCTCTCCTAAGCGAAGTATATTCCACGACTCTATTTACCTAAGGGGTAGGTAAGAACGTAAGAAGATAGAAAAAGTGTTCGAGTTATATGGCGCATCTGAACTCGCCTATCGACCAAATTGGCGGATGGCATGCGGAAGG